>JAJJWW010017560.1:0-50914 GCA_023531295.1 Papaver armeniacum
GATTTTGAGTTTATTAGGTGCAATGGAGTCACCGGGAGCAAAAGGAGAAGAATCACTCACTTAAAGCGTAAAGCGCAAAAAGGTCAATTCACATGCGATAATTGGAGCGGGCCACGTTGTGCATAAGGAGTTATGAAGGACTTATGCTGTCAGTTCTCTGGAACCGACAAGCCATATGAAATTTAAGGTGGCCCTTATCCAATGGTGTAGGGTGTTTGGATCACATCTATACAAAACCTTAGTCGAGAATTTCTTCTTTCATTACCATTCACCTGAAATCCAGAGAACAGATTGAAAATAGATGCGCCATTAAATGGTCGAAATCAAATAGAGAAAAACGGGTAAGCGGAGCCGATGTCTGATGGGTTTCACTGTGAATCAAGTTGGAGCTGGTGGAGGAAACAATTGAGTTTGAAATGGAGGAGATCGATGGGGGTTTTCTGAGCTGCTACTGTTACTGTTGGCGATGAGGAATTTGAGGAGAGTGAAAACCAATTGACGTTGTTCCAAGACTTGTTGCCGTCACTGCTAGCCATGGATGAATGCTTATCTGCCAAAGGTTGAGGTGAATTGAAGCAGAGAATGAGAACGAGAAGATGGTCCTATTGTTGTCGGTTGTGGGTGAAATGTGAGACAAAATTATCAGGAAGAAAAGGAGATCTGAGATTGTGGAGTAAATGGGTTTTGATGGCTGTATTTGAGAAATCAGGAGCTCGAGATTGAAAGAGCTTGGGAATCAGTTGACAAGCTCAATTTGGTATCAACAAGTAACACGAGGTGTTTGCGGGAGTACCTAATCCGGGAATAACTAAGGGATTCGCGGATGCGCTATTTACACGCCATTCGGGTGGAGTAGTTCAGTGAGGCAATGGTGGTGTCAGGTGGTGGTAATGGCTAGGCAATGGTGGAAGATGCTCGTTGCTGTTGCCGCTGCAGTTTGAGACTACGAAGGCTGCGATGCAATGCAAAGAGCAGTAGCTGGTGGAGCTGTGAAGTGTGCCGCAACTGGTGCAACTCAAGATGTCGGAGCAATGCCTGTGGAGATAGAAATTCAAGTCTGATATATGTGTGACTGAATGGGTATGAATGCTAGATGAATGTTAGGTTTGCAGGTGGAGTTATATTTATTTCGTCTTTGTGTAGAATAAGGAAGTGTGTGTGATGGCTATGACCTATATAGAGCTACAATGATTAGTTCGAGTGCAGTTTAAGGAGGAGATGCTATGCCGGTGTTTAATGAGATCTGTGTGATCTTTGTAGTGAGTAAAAGAAGCTAAAATTGATGCTCCGGATGAGAAGTGTGTGCAATAATTGGTTGAAAAATGAATGGGTTAGTGATTTGTTGGATTAGATTGAAACCGAATGTTGCCATGGTTGGAGTACAAGGCATGATTGCCAATGGATAGGAATTGGTTTGAAGTAGGTCAGTCGATTCTCTAGAACCCGGCAAGCCAAATATTCAATGAGCTAACGGTTTGGACTGAAATTGCAAGTAAATGAGCAAGGCGGATGATTACACTTGGAAGGTCGGTGAGTGCTGTGAAGAGATGAGAAGAATTAACAGTGGGTTTGCATTGGTTTTGCATTTGTCGAGGAGTGGCTTGAGTTGCGGAAACGGATATGTACTTGGGATGACTGCAGTTGGAAGTGGAGTTGCAGCTGCTACAGAGGTTAAAATGACAGAGGAGAGAATGTTATTGCAGTGGCGATATTACTTGGTGTTGGTGGTGACATGAACTTACACAAATGGAATGGTGCAGCTGGAAGGATTGTGCGATTAGTGGTTATCTCTGGTGTGTGCTAGGAATTGAAGGCAGAAATGAACTGGAAAAACTGAGGAGTTGCAGGTGGATATTGTGGCTCAAGAGCATTGCAGCTGCAATGACTCAAAGCTAAATTGCAGGGATTCACTGTAGTGCTATGAACTGGAGAATACGGAAGCTAAATAGAAGATTACAAGGGTTTTGAGTCTGATGCCATGAGTTTGTGGCTGTGCTTGTCTGCCGGGTCGAAGAAGGCATGGAGTGAGGCTAAGGACGAGAAATTGTGAGCCGATGGAGATCAGGGATAAGCTGGTGACATAAATCTGCTGAAGAATTAGAGTTTGAGCTGGTGGTTTTACAGGTCTGGATTGTAGGAGGACTGGTTAGTGACTGCAAACAAGAAGCTGTTGTTGTGCAGATGGAATGAGTAGATATGGCACAGTGCAGGGAATGGATTGTGAAGGCTGCGGAATTTGTGCGAAAAGTGACCAAATATGGAGCCGATGGTACTACTTAGGTTGTCGGATTTCGGAAGTTAAAGTATGAATCTTAATATTTTGGTGAATCACGAAGGGGTATGTGTTGGATGCATGATTCTGCCGCGGCACATATGAGCTACGAGTCGCGCTTTGGGCGCGTTTTCGCAAGAAATGAGAAGTTGGGTTAGATGGGTTTGTGAATGTATGAACTATCGAGAAGCGAGATGAGTTCTTTGGGAGTACACACTTGCTGGCAACAGTTTCCGATGACAAAAGCAGTGGAGATAGTTTCACGGCTACGGATTCGAAGTGGTGGCCAGGATTAGGTGATGACTTCGCAATCCGGCGACCCGATTTTGGACCCGAAATTTCGAGACTTATTTTCACACATGGGCTTGGTGGACCACTTGGAGATGGGTTTTGAGAAGATTTGACCTAAATTTGGAAAGAGTATCCTTTTGGAATGGGAGAAGCATATATATAGAAAACTCTTTCTCTAAATCCAGATATCTCCATTAGGAGGCCTTTACTTTTGGTTCTAGGGTTTAGAAACATGATAGGTTTTCTCTTTCTTCTTGTTATGAACTCCTATGCCATGAGTAACTAAGTTTTATTATTGGTTGAAGATGTAGTTGGATTTTGCAACCAAGTTATGGATTTTATGAATTAGTTTTCTCTCAATATTATCGTTTGATTTCTGCGGGTTATAATAATTGCATGATTGATGTATTGCAATATGATTGAATGTTTGTTTAGTTAAGTCTAGAATTGATTGAACTCACATCCATATCTATAGCTATTTTAGGCTTTTTCATCAAGCGATAACCTGAATACGAGTAGCATGATATGATTCTAGGTTGTAGTGATACATCCTCGTAGTCATAAGTAGAAATTGACCTTTGTTCGAATTGTTTTGCGCAATGTATTACAATTGCATTGATTAGCCTATTTCTGAAACTTAATGCTCCTAGGAATTGAACTTGATTAGCGCAAGGTGTTAGGTTATTCTTTAGGTAGAATTCACATACGCTGACTCTAATGTGTGTGTTGATAACTTAGGAAATTACGGAGTATTCTTGCAATAAGGTATTCTATGGCTTTTGATGATGAGCGAGATTAAATACGAATTTTATTCATATATTCAAAAACTTGTTTACAATTGAAGATGAAACCTTTATCCAATATTTTCACCTCATTGATTTGCGTGTTTATTTATCTGATTCGCTTTTATTTTATTTTAGTATATAAAAATCAGCAAACCCCGGTGTTTTATATAGGAAACCATAACATATTGACAACCAAGACCTCTCTAGCAGGAACGATCCTTTCTTGCCCTTGCTTCATTATATATTTTGAGTAGTAAGAAAGTGTAATTTATTTTTGACGCCTACGACAGCGATCACCAAAGATCGGATACACCCCGGGTGTACAAGTGACAAATCGGTTAAACACTTTGGCCAGTAACTCGGACTACACCCGGCGTACGTAGGTCTGGGTCTGGGGATTAGCTCTGATACCATTTTTAAAGTCTGCGGGCATCCAACTCAAAACCAATTGGCTATGAGTGGAGTGACCCTTCCATATTATATTTAATTAAGTGGATTCTAGCGATGTGGAACTATTGTCCTTTCACAGTTACATATGGTGTCTAAGGAATAGGTTATGCGTACCAACCTACCTTTTATTGCTTTAGGGATATACAATATTACACGCATCTTTACTTGATTCGTTTTTAGAACCCAATATTATTATTATTATTATTTATTTTATTTTATTTTTACGTACCAATTGGTAACTGGATTTAAGCCTAACATTCGTGTTCTTACGCATTTTTGGTTGCACTTGTAATACCCTGATATTCGGCAGTGGTTGGCCGAATGGAATATAAGTAATGATTTGTCCTTTCCTAACGCCGAGGCTTGAGTTGTGGGAAAAAACTTCGAGGAATATAAGTAATGATTTGTCCTAACGCCAAATGGAATATAAGTAATGATTTGTCCTTTCCTAACACCGAGGCCTGATGATTTGTCCTTTCCCACAACCACTTGACTGAGTTGTGGGAAAAAACTTCTCAGTTAAGCGTGCTCGGCCGGGAGTAGTCACGGGATGGGTGACCTCTCGGGAAGATGCTGCTGGATGACCGCAGTAGTGTCGTTAAAATCCCACATTTCTGGATAACCGCAGTAGGTAAGTGGGAACAATATCGGTGTTAGTTGGGATACAACTAGGGATCGTTCGCTTGTGCTAGGGTGGGGAGTATCTTTGGGGATTATGCCGATACTGCTCTCACGAGGAGACAAGGAACGTCTACATTATACCGAGGCCTTTTCGGCTGGTGGCTCCGAGTTATCTTTGGGGATTATGAGATACTACTCTCACAGGGAGACAAGGAACGTCTACATTATACCGAGGCCTTTTCAAAGACAATTGGATCCCGAGTTGTGAAAAACTCTGCGATTAAGCGTGCTCGGGCGGGAGTAATCTAAGGATGGGTGACCTCCAGGGGAAGTTCTTTGCTAGATTAGATTGCGACGATGCCCGTTGAAAACCCCACACTCTTGGGATAACCGCAGTGGCTAAGTAGGGACAGTATCGGTGAAGGGACGGGTCATTACAAATGGTATCAGAGCCGACGATGGGTCACCTGCCGAGGGTGGGAAGGTATACTGGACGGGGTTGTTCCAGGTGCTTCTCATGAGGGGCAGGGAACGTCAGAGATCTGGGCTTGTATATATTCCGGAGTCGAGGATGGCTCCAATTTAAGGTGGTGGTATTGTAATACCCCGATATTCGGCAGTGGTTGGCCGAATGGAATATAAGTAATGATTTGTCCTTTCCTAACACCTAGGCTGATGGGTTCACTTGGCCGAGTTGTGGGAAAACTTCGATTAAGTGTGCTCATGGGGAGTAGTCATAGGATGGTGACCTCTCGGGAAGGCTGGCGTTGGATGACCCAGATAATGCCGTTAAAAATCCCACACTGCTGTCGCTAAAGTGACAAGATCACACATACCATCTGCAAATATTCCTGCAAGTTTATAAATCCTCAGTATGGGGTACACCATAGACTAAGGTGTTGCAACTACACTTGGTGGAAGTGTAATTAAGGTCGTGGCTCCACAAAAGGAATATGGAGAGACCACCGGAGTTCGATCAATGCTCACCTAGAAAGGAAGTATATGAGTAAGGCACAACCTAATTTGTATAATTAATGAAATCATCTCATTTGATTGTCTCTGACTATGTCCATGAATCCATAAAGGATGCATTGAAGTTTAATGATTCCAAAGAGCAATGAAATCCTAAAGGATTATGAGAACTCACACGAGTAAATGAAAATATCGTGCGAGCATATTAATGATTATTTTTATATATAGTTTCTCAAGAAAATAGAGCACGATGAGATCGAACCATGCTTCTTATCGTTTAATGTCAAAAAAGATCATATTTGGCCTACACAATCCAGGTAGCACTTAGTTCTTTGACAAATTTACAGGTATTTGGTGTGGTAGTGCTAACCAACCAAGTGTAAAGCCTATGGGACATATACGATTATTTGTCATAAAGCATAATGAGAATTGAGAAGAAAGAAGCCTTAATGTATAAAGACACGCCTTGTGGCGCGAGGTTTCTCACAAAGCCCTGAAATTGTTTTCTTGTAATAAACGTTATAGAGTTCCGCTACTCAGTTACCTTGGTAAATTTAAAAGGACTTAAAATGCAGCATATGTATGTGGTTGTTACGTATGTCTGAAAGAATTAAGAGATAACAAATATTTACAAAAGTACTTGATAGCCTTTTGTTGCCCAAATCAAGTGACTCTAAACCACATAGCGCGTTTACAGTTAGATACAACGCTCACTTATAGATTGAAGCAATCAGACGGATGTGGTATACCCGTCTAAATGGCTATTCGATTTGGAGGGGATAGACAAGTAAGTTATTTCTACTTACGTATTCAAAAGAAAGTTCCTGATTTGGATTGTAGCTATTTAGGTCGATGGTACAGACATGATGGGTACTCTTGATGTAATAAGAGACCTTAAAAGTTATTTGAAATCCGAATTTGAGATGAAAAATATGGGGAAAGCTCGACCGAATACTGAGCTTGTGGTATATTATTCCACCAGTTTGCATATGTCTAAAGTTCTCTGGAAATTTAACAAAGACATGCATCCTGATAGCACTCCTATGATTAATTAGTCGAGGTTCAAATGTAAGTAAGTGACCATTTCATCTAAAGGAAGATGACGAAGACGTGTTGGGAGATGAAATTCCTATATCTAAGTACAATAGATGCCATTTTGTACTTAGTATAATAATGTACTTGATTAAATTTTACATCCTTAGGGATCTTGTTAGATAGATATAGCTCAGGCGCCAACACAACGTCATTAGAATGGTATAGTTAATGTAATCATGTACTTAAAAGTAACCATTAGCATAAATTTAGTTTATCCCTGCAAAGACATAAAAAGGAATGCTAACGAAAGTGCAATCCAAAAGTTATTGATTATGAAGGAACAATAATCTCTTCTTCAACGAAAGTAATCGGGGAGATATGGTAGACTATTTGTTAGAGCACTTCTCGGTCGAACTCGCAAGCGTTGCTAGCTCAAGATTGTTTTTCAAGTTTAGTTTCCAAAAATATAAGTCTTGATTTCTAGTCTACTTATAGCTAAGTCTCAGATTAGGATAGAATGTGTAGTTGAGCTTTAGACTTCACAGCGTTCATCGATTGAAGACGAAGAACTACTAAGGGGAGCTTGTGGAACTTCATCAACAAAGGTATGTGGAGACTTGAACTCATCTATCACTCAAAAGTCTATCTACTCTATCTCCTATTTGAGACAAAAGTCGTATAGCTATATAGACTTCAATTATACACATTTGATATTTCGAGCCGAGTTTAACTCGCTTACATATTTCTCGAAATATGTGTTGGTAAGATTTTGCTTTAACCAAGTTCATCTTATATTCTTGACGAAAGTCAAAAGATGATCATGTGAAAATCGCCTGGTAACATCTTATATGATTTGTGTGAGACAGCCATTTGGTGTAGACTCGGAATGTTTCGTATTTATCATTCGATCACTTGAAAATTGCTTTGAAGCTAATAGTTTGCGTGACACAGCTATTCCCGTCTTCCAAGAATGTTTCAATGATTGAAATGGGAGTTTAGAATAATTAACCATGAATTGGATATAACATAATATGCGTACTTGTATGCTAACTGTTGCAAGTTATTCCAACTCCGGGAACCATAGTATGCATACCCGTATGCGTACTGGTTGGTTAGTTGAAGTTTGGTAACTTAGTATGCATACCCGTATGCATACCGGCGTAAGTTCAAGTCCGGGAATTCAACTGAGTTTGGTGGTGTACGACAGTATGCGTACACGTTCGCAGACTGGCGAACCCAGACCAAGTCCGGCTACTTAGGTATGCGTACACGTTTACATACTTGAGTAGGTTACGTTCTAAAATCGGTTTGTTCATGAACTAATACATTTATAAATTAAGGACTGCAATCTTTTGCAAACCATGACTATAATGTTCATGATTTGATTCGAGTGAATCAAAATCGATTTTGCTTCAATTGTGTCTTGTATACTTCTATGAGAATATAAACAATTGAACAACTCTATAACTAGTTTCATTTGAGTTATTTGAACTAGTTGTGATTAAGATGAACAAGGTTGATATGGAAGTGTTCATATGGCTAACTTCGGTTAACTATTGTTGAACCAACAAAGTGTACACGTTTAGGTACGGTTACTCATATCTCAATGAAGTCACTTTTCATTTGTGTGTAACAAGCTAAGTTCGATCTAACAGGTTGAAGATATTAGCTTGAGTCTAATCGGGTTTTCATCTAACCTGTGAATATTGAATGCTTTGTTACCAAGGTAGTATTGATTGCAAACCCTGATTTGAAGACTATATAAAGGGGAACTCTAGCAACTGGGAAACCTAATCCCCTCACAAGTTTGATACTAGTTGCGACTAGAGTCGATTCTCCTTTAACCTAGGTTTTTCCTAAAACCATTATAGGTTAACAACTTAAAGACTTCATTGGGATTGTGAAGCCAGACCCAACTATTTTCTCTGTAGTTGCGTGTTATGATCTTGCTTTATTCTATCGTATTGAGTACTATCTTCTCTAAGATTTTCTCGAGATTTAATCTCCGATAGGCAAGATAAAAAAGTAGTCACAAACATCATCGTCTCATCATTTGTGATTCCACATATCTTGTTTCGCTACCATACGATTAAGATTATTGTGAGGTGATTGATATTACTAGGATGTTCTTCGGGAATATAAGTCTAGTGTATCAATTGGTTCCTGTTGACCTTGATTTATCAAAAGACGGAACAAACTCATAGGTATTTCTGTGGGAGACAGATTTATCTATTAAATTTACTTTCTGTGTGATACAGATTTATTTATCAAGTCTTCGACTTTGGGTCAGAGCAATTCTTAGTTGTGGGTGAGATCAGTTAAGGGAATCAACTCGTAGATACGTACCGCCAGTCTTCGATATCTCGAATTACTTATGGTGGAAAAATTTTATGCGTGCCTTTTTTCATGCGTGTGATTTTCGATCATGGGTTCATGTAGTTAATGGCTATGATCCTCCGGTAGTTACAGAAGGAGATGTAACTGTTCAAAGCAAAATTCTGACGAATTAAATGCCATTATCCATGCCATTACCCCAGATCTTCAGCACCATGTGACTACGTGCACTAAGTCTAAAAAAGCCTGGGATATCTTAGAAACGGTATTTGAAGGAAACTCCTCGAGAAACAAGATAGGATTCAAAACCTAAATTTTGATTGGGAAAACCTTCGTATGGTGATGAAGATTCATTTGATGAGTTTAATCACAAAGTGTCTGAAATTTTTAACGCATCCTTTGCATTAGGTAAGACTATTCCTGAAAAGGACATTATGACGAAAATTCTCAGATCGTTGCCAACCAAATACGATTCTAAGAAGCATGCCATCATTGAAGGAAATAACGTTAATACTCTATCTAGAAATACTTTAGTTGGAAAGTCAAACATCTTTGATCATGAGCACATATCCAAATATGGAAAGGATATTGCTTTCAAATCACAAAAGAACACAAAATTGCTTGACAAAAGTAAATGTGTTGGCAACTCTGTAGATGATCCTATTGAGACTGATTCGTCAGATGAAGATCTTGATAACTCATTCTATCTGATCACAAGACAGTTTAGAGATCTTCATTTGAAGAGAAGTAAACGGTTCATCAGAGATAAGCATAGATCATCAGTTAAACCTCATGATCGGGTTCCTCCTAAAAACAGGGATACAATCGATACTGATGATGAGGATGTGCCTCAGTGCTTTAAGTGTAAAGGTTTTGGTCATTTTTCCAATGAGTGTCCAAATCGTAGAAAATATACTGGGAACAAAGGTCTTGCTGCAACTCTTGATGAAATGTCTGATCACTATGATTCAAATGAAGATGAAAAATCAAGTGTTGCACTCCTTGCCGAAAATATTGATTTTGATAATTGTAGCAATACTCACATCAATCTTGATATTTTTCCTGGAGAAAATTCTTCAACTATTGTGGAGGGTAAAATGAATTTTTCTTTGTCTTCTGGAAATTCTATTTCTAATGTTTAAGGTACTACAATCTCTCTAGCAGCCTGCTCCGCTATGGTGTCTGAACCATCCTCCACTTTGACATGTTCTTACTATACCATCAAGGGTCACAGACTCTCAAGTTATTTCAAGTACAAGCATAAATTAAGATATGTCAATAAACTTCAACGGAGAGCAAATCGATAACAAACAAGCTCAAACTTATTCAGAGGTCGTCTGAGGTATGTAAACACTCTTCTCCAAAAAAGTTAATTTCTAAAGAAAAAGTTAGACCACTAAATAAAAGAACATGGTTTAAACATTCTATGAAAGAGGATTTTAGGAACTCTTTCCAAAAAGGTCATGGTGGACAGATTATTGGTCACCCCAATACAGCTTAATTGTGTTGGTTGTACTTCTTGTCTCAAGTGCCTGATCCCAAAGATACAAGAGCTTTGCATCTTCAGGCCTTAAGAAAAAGAATTTTATTTTTTATTCTTTTTGTTTTTGTTTGTATTTCGGTTGATCTTTTCATATCCTAGATTGGTATTGAAAAGATGTTTCCATGTTTTGATTCATCAAAAGAGGGTTAAAATCGACAATTCTGCCTTCTTTAAGGTTGAGAGTTGTGCGTACGTCAATCTTCCTACTTTGTATAAAGGTTAAAGTACCTACATTTCTTTTTCCTTCCTTGAAAAAACTCTTTTTATCACAAGATTGCTTGTAGAGTTTGCTTTGTGAATTTCTCTCACAAACCCATATTTGTATGGTGACTCCAAGCATTATGACTTCTGATGGAAAAGAAGTTAATATGATTGTTAAGCCATCAATCATGAAGGAAAAGGATAAATCCCCGGTACCCTCTTCCTTGAAAAAAAAAGGGAGAAATATGAGGAAACCAAGGGCCGACCCTTCAAATCTTCAGAAGTTTTCTAGTGTTCTTGAAGAATTGAAGGAAACAAGAAAGGAGATGCAATAAATAAATGCTATTGTTTTTAGGATTCTTGAAATTCAGAAGGCCTTGGTTCGGCATCAATCAAGAAGGTTTGTTGAAATTTAATTCTTTCTTCATGAACCTTATGTTTCAATGGCTCATTGACGACAAGGAGTTCGGGGACGATAAATAATTCTTCAAAGGTATTAATGTCTAGGAAACTTCTTATGAGAATTTATTCTTGTGTTTTAAGAATGATAACCAGGGTTTGGAATAGCAATTATTGTGAGTACACATAGCTATTGCCAACGATTTTCATCTTGCAATATTCTTAGATTTATTTATTTAAATTCTGAAGTTTATTTGAAAGATGTAATCTTTATTGATTTTATATATTGCAAATAATTTTATGGGATATGTGTGTTTGCGTCTGTGAACTATGATTGTCCCATATATGTCAAAAGTTAAATCTATTATATGTCATTATGCAAATATTGATGGAAAATAGAATGAACTTTTGATAACAAAGATTAAGTCCATGATATCATTATGCAAATATGTACTGATGAAAATATAATGAATTTTTGAATATTCCGCAGTATTGATCTTTCTCTGATCCACTTCTATGTGTAAGTACTGTGCGGTTCCGTAAGTTCGCTTATGTTGAGCATTTCCGATTAAATTAATCATGGGTTCTCTTGTGGTCAAATTAATTGAGTTTTTGGATACAAATTCATGTTTCATGTAATTTGTTAATGTCCAAAGAAATCCTTCTTTTCTTGTAAAAGTAAAGGTCGCTCTTGTTGTTCTTTCGGGAATGACATTATATGGGGGAGAGTTCTTAATTGAACTTGTGCTTAATTGCCAAATCTTTGTGGGGAGTGCGGATGTGGAATATTTTAGGAGTTATCTTGTATCTTTATAAACTTCTTGATGAATACACTAAGTTTCGACTATGTGAAATCATCGAAACAAAGTGATATGTTCTCTTTTAATCATGAAGTATCTCTATGAGAATATCGTTATGATCCCACTAGTTTTCGTACCTTTGCCAATTTATATTGACAAAAATGGGGAGAATTATTGTGTAGTTCACAATATAAATACATATGGTTTACGGATCATTATGTAAGGGGGGAGTGGTTTTCATTGCGAGATGAAATATTCACTAAGGGGGAGTGATACATATCACCATAGTATTGTTGTCAAAGTTGTGATGCAATTGGACTTTGATGTTGTGTAATAATATTATGACATTGTATAACAATGATTGAGAGCTACTGTTTTCTCATTGTCATAGCTACGGATCTTCAACAACTATGATGCCGAGTTGACACCTTCAGAATCACTTGAGTACTTGGAAGTGACGAATATTTCAAGTAATGTTGAAGAACCAAGGAAATCATTTGGATGAGAAGCTACAAAGTTTATTTATTTTATAATACATCTGTATTGATAGTTTCGTCACTAAAATTGACAAAGGGGGAGATTGTTAGAGCACTGCTCGGTCGAACTCGCAAGAGTTGCTATCTCAAGCTTGTTTGTCGAGTTTAGTTTCCAAAACTATAAGTCTTTATTTCTAGTCTACTTATAGCTAAGTCTCGGATTAGGATAGAATGTGTTGTTGAGCTTTAGACTTAACGACGTTTATCGATTGAAGACAAAGAACTACTAAGGGGAGCTTGTGGAACTTCATCAACAAAAGGTATATGGAGACTTGGACTCATCTATCACTCAAAAGTCTATCTACTCTATCTCCTATTTGAGACAAAAGTCGTATAGCTATATAGACTTCAATTATACACATTTGATATTTCGAGTTGAGTTTAATTTCGCTACATATTTCTCGAAATATGTGTTGGTAAGATTTTGCTTTAACCAAGTTCATCTTATATTCTTGATGAAAGTCAAAAGATGATCATGTGAAAATCGCCTGGTAACATCTTATATGATTTGTGTGAGGCAGGTCATTTTGGTGTAGACTCGGAATATTTTGTATTTATCATTCGATCACTTGAAAATTGCTTTGAAGCTAATAGTTTGCGTGATAATAGAATTCTTTATTTGTCGTTGTAGTAGTAAAAGGGTTGTCGTTCACTCGGGCGTTATTGAGATTAAATTTAAAGGTTTAACGGAAATAACAAACAAAAAGAGAGAGGCTCGGGTGTAGGATTCCACCGAATTCATATCAAAAGGTTCAATTGTTTATTCTTCAACAATTATAGCTCAATAAACAAAATAACAAGGACTCTTATTTTTGCCAAGGTAGATTCTCCAAACATTAGTTATAAATCGTAAGCATGGGACATCAAACATCTAAGCAAGCATGACCCATCTAATAAAATGATAACTAATTTTTTCAAATCATAAAACAGTTTAAAACAAATGCAAAAGTCATAAAAAGAATAAAATAAATTCACCCATGTATGAAGTTCGGCTTCCTCCATCGACCCGGTGTCGGGCTTAGCTTCTCATGATGAAAACACACTCAAAAAGATAATTCATAGCTCAAATGGTGTTTTTATTGAAGAAAACCAATAATACAATGAATCCCGCAACGCCGTATTGGCGTTGGCGAAGTCATTGTTACAATAATTGTTGTAAACGAAGCTATTTGTTACAAGTGAACTGTTTTACAAGGTTTGAAAATTTAAGACGCTAGGATATTGGAAAAATAAGACACTAGAAATAACATTGCCAGTTTGCGATGTTATGTTCTTCGTGGCTTCTTCTTCCTGCAGGTGATGATTCACTCTGCAACTTCCTAATTCACGCTCAGTCACTGCCCCAAACAATCGATATCCTTACTCAACTCCTCAGCAGACTATTTATACCCGACAGCCTCCAAATAATGTCAGTTTAATGCCCAATATTCTCCATTATTCTTCCACGATTTTATTTCCTCTTATTTCTTTGTTTTTTATTCTCACGAATCAGCTGGTGTTGATTTCACGACATAGTATCCTTTTATAACTCCTTCACATTCCAAACTGTTGCTCGAGTACCTCGACATGTGCGTGACACGTTTCCACCTAACACAATCCCGTGAATATCCTCTTCAACTGTTTCGTAAAAACTCCGTGTAAACCTGTTTTTATTTGAATCATTGCACCTATCAGTCCTGTTGGATCAAAACATGCCAATAGCAGCCCATACCCATGATAATCTCCTATTAAATCTCGTCCAACATTCTTCCAAGAACCCGAGAAAAGTTCAAGCCCATGTTTGTCGAGAATATGAATATCCACCAATTTCACTTCAATGAACACCCTCAGCTATTTCTGTTATGCTCTAACAGGTGCATCCAATCAATTTTAGCCATTGAATCTCTTTAGAAGATTTCCAAAACTCGAACCACCGATTTTGTTCTTGGCTGCAAAATATTCCCGCCAAAACTCCTATAATGTTACCTTGATTTTCCGATTATCTAGCCAATTTTGATCGAAACTATTACCCATACCAGACCTGTTTAGGTACCAAGAACAGCCCCAATTGATTTCAGCACTTTAATCTCATTCAAACACCTCCAAATCTTCAACCCTAATTCTGCAGCCATTTTCCCGCCAAAATTCAAAATTCAAATGAAGAAGATGACCGCTTTATCCTCATTATGGTGTCCCTTTAGCAATTTGGGGTATAAATAGCAATTCATGGGGTGCAAATAGTAATTCTGGGCCGTAAATAGTGAAAACTCCTAGGTGCCTTTATCAACTCCTCCGGGTGCCTTTATCACATTTCTGGGGGTGCCCTTATCCAAGATTGGGGTGCCTTTAGTACTTTTCTAGGATCAAATACCACTTTTTTGAGCAAACTTTCTCCATAAGAGCTTATTTCACAAAAACACCTACAAACAAGTTTATTAGTGATAAAATGAGGCCCGACTAATGTATTTATGGGTGAAAATGCGTCGCACTTTCGTGTTCATCACGTGACACAGCTATTCCCGTCTTCCAAGAATGTTTCAATGATTGAAATGGGAAATAGAACAATTAACCATGAATTGGATATAGCACAGTATGCGTACTCGTATGATCCATGTGACTAATCATGAGAAAGTTTTCCATGATTTTTTTGACCACTTCATTTACATCATTGTCAGTAGGCTTAGTACTGCCTAAATTAAGTCCTCAACGGCCACCACTAGCAACATTTTAAAATCAGTTTTCCATTGTTTTCATGTCTAACAACTCAGACTTAGCATGATGCAGTACCCTGATATGGCATTCCAAGACCAAGTGCTGCAGGAGCAATTATGTAGTAGGAAGCTTCTGGGACACTCAGTCTACACTCTTGCTTTAAAATTTAAGACTCTATACATCTTTACAAACTCAGAGAAAACATTTAATCAAGTTCTCCATTGCATCTTTACAATCTAAAAAAAGATAACCTTTTATCAAGTTCTCTACTGCATCTTCAGAAACTGAAAGAAAACCTTTGATCAATATACATTAACACCTACATATCAGTATCGCATATCATCTATGGATGAATATAGTAATTTAAAGTCAGATCTTCCTATCAGAGAAATTCCTGGAGGTTATGGCATACCAATAATTAGTGCGATAAAAGATTGTTACGATTTTTTCTATTTTCAAGATCAAACTGAGTTTTTTCAGTCAATGGTAGATAAGTATAATTTAACTGTTTTCAAGACCAACATGCTTCCTGTAGAATTCAACAAAGATCGAAATGCTAAGGTAATTGTTCTTGTCGATGCTATTAGCTTTCAAATTCTCTATGACGTAACAAAAATTGTAAAACAGGATGTTTTTTGTTGATATTATTAGTCCCACATTGTCTGGACAATCTAAGATACTGCGGTTTATAATCCTTAGGGCCACTCCACTTATAGACAATTGGTTTTGAGTTTGATGCCCATATTCTAGCATGGTATCAGAGTAGGCTATTTGCAACGAGTCATTTGACCGCGCCTTTAAGGGCGTGACATGTTAGACCCAACGAGGCTACACATGAGGGGGCGTGTTGAGATTATTAGTCCCACATTTTTTGGGAAATCTAAGATCCTGCGGTTTATAATCCTTAAGGCGATTCCTATGAAAATCAACAAAACATTTCTTTTGTTGAGCCACGTAGATGAACAAACACGCTTTTGCACTATGGGAAATCAATGGGTGGTTGATCATCAAACGCGCGGACAAAATAAAAACGCCAACGGGCTTAGAAGAAAGGCTAGCGAGTTTGTTGAAATTACTGGCGGGTTAAATAAGACCGCGAGCGGCTACTTTTAAACGGTCACCGGAAGACTAGTTTCTACCCCTATATTACTTCTCGAGGTTCATCTCACAAATCCACAACAATCTTTCATCCGATCAATATTCTTTTCTTAATTTCAATCGCTTTCGATTTTCAACCATGAGTCATGATTTTGGTTCTTCTAAGGAAGATATGGATATGGATGCAATCTTGTATGAAGAAGAGGAAGAAATGTATATGGATATTTTGCGTCAAATGGATGAAGATGTAATTCAAGATAAAAAGAGGTGAAATTTTATGTTGCAGTTACAAACCGGGATCATACCAAAGCCTTTAGAGCCACGTGAAGTTATGACTAGAAGATGGACGTGGCGAGATCAACATTTTCACCAAGACAAAATAATGCATGATTATTTTAATCATGATTGTGTCTATTATTGCCGAGCTTTGTCAGGTACAACCTTTATTGAATTATCAGTATGATGCACGACATGTACGAGGATTTAGTTCCGAACAAAAAGTCATTGTGGTCCTCTGTATACTATGTTACAGGGTACCAGCGGATTCCACAGATGATTACACCCGTATTTGGAAAACAACCTCCTTTAGGTATCTCAAATTGTTTTGTGAAACAATAGTCGAGCATTTTGGTCCAACCTTTTTATGAAAGCCTACTCAGGAAGATATCTAAAAAATATCCTCAGAAAACACCGCGAGGGGTTTTCCAGGAATGCTAGGTAGTCTTGACTGCATGCACTAGACGTGGCATGCGTGTCCGGTATGGGCATGCCAATATAAGGGTCATTATCCAAAACCAATTGTAATTTTGGAAGCTTCAGCTACGTATGATTGTTGGTTTTGGAATAAATTTTTTTGGACTCCCGGGTTCAAATAACGATCTTAAATTTTTGTATAAGTCACCATTGTTTGAATATCTTAAGCATGGGATTGCGCCTCACAGTAATTTCATCATCAACGGTCATGACTACACTTAGGGTTATTATCTAGCAGACGAAATTTATCCATAATGGTCAACTAGGGTTCAATCTTATAGTCAGACAGGTTTTGGAACGACAACTTCGAAAGATAATAAGTACTTTAACACCCTACAAATAAAATGCAGAAAGGATGTTCAATGCGCTTTTGACATCTTGAAAAAGGAAGTTCGCCATCACAAATTTGTCGACAAGCTTTTTAATCTTCAAGAAATGAACAAGATTATGCTAACTTGCATCATTCTCGCAAAACATGGTCATTGAAGAAACCGGACGTGACCCTAACTTGGACTAGTTTTCCATATGAAGATTTGAGGCCGAGGCTTGTGGTGCACATGGGCGTCCGACAAGAGAATATAGACTTTCCACTGACAAAATCCAAAATCGGGAACACTATGGACAACTAAGAGAAGATCTAACTAAGCATTTTTGGGCTTTAAAATGAAAAAGAGATGATGCATGGGGGTGAGGATGAGGTGGGGTGGGGGTGGGGAGGGAGGCAGAGGAAGATAAATATTATTTTTCAATTTGGTGTTGTTTATTTTAATTAATTTGTTATTTAATTTAAAGTTGGTTGTTTTTCAGTTTAATGATTTTTTATTTTCATGCAGTAAGACTAAACTTAAACTTAAAATTAAGGCAATTATATTAACAGTAACTTTAACTAAACGATTACATTTAAGTTAAACTTAAGTAGTAAAAAATAATTAAAATCAGTTACATCTAATCAAGACGGTATTCATATTCATCTTCTTCCGAGGCATCATATTTTTATTCTTCCACATTCTCATACTGGAGAGTTTGTTGAGGATGTTGTTGTTCCACTATATCCATCTGCTTAGTCCATGCAACAAGTTGTCGTGCATTCATTATTGAAGTGTCCAAGGAGAGTAGCTTGTTTATCTTAAAATCCCTGTAGTGTTGTTCTCGCTAAAGACTACTTTTTCGAAGTTGCTTTATAGCAATGCCACGATCCCTGGTTCTATATTCTTCTATGTTCATCTCGAATTCATTGTGCTCAACATAGTTGAACGCGTTTGGACCCCCTTATAATAATGCTCGTTGGGCTGCGTCTCTCGTTGCTTATCCAACTTTCTGACCTGCTACTCTTCTTCTCTTGACGTTGGTGTTAACTTTTAGATTGGATTTGTGTTGTTCGACTACTTGGAGACCCCGGTATATGAAGACTCAGTTCCTTCAGGTGAGGAAGCAGGCCCACCATTCCGAAAATCCTGCGAGATTGGACCATGTAGTGATCTTGCAGGCACTTGATTACCTTCCAACAAGTATGGATTAAACTTGTTCATAGCACCCTCAGAATCGTGAAACAAGTTTCATGTTGGAAATCAATTTTGTGGGATCTTTTCCACTCTTCCCGACATCTTCGTTCCACATCCGGTTCACCTTCACCGCTTTTTTTTGTCACGTCATATTTGCATGATCAAAGATACGTATTCACTAACGGCTGCTGAAATTGCATGAAAACGATGAGACAACCCATCGGCATCACGACCATGGATGTTACCGGTTACTTCACAAAATTTTGCTAAAATCTTTCCATAAAAAGTATTCTTTTCTTGATAACAACCAATGATTTGATCTAATGTAAATAGTTTATAATTCCTGCAAATTGATTCGTTTTCATCCATCGTATACTCGACACCACGAATTATAGTGTTTCTTCGTTGTGTTTGTTGTTGTGTTGTTGCGATGAGGATGCCATATTTGTTAGAAGTGAAATTTATATATTTATTTTATGGTAGATTGAGTTGATATGAGTAGTGTGCTTGAAATGAAGGAAAGGTTAGTATTGAGATGATATGAAATTATGAAATTTGGAGGTAGAGATGAAGAAGGTGTGAGTTTTAAGTTTGAAGATAAGCTGAATTTATAGGGAAATGAATAAGAGTCGTTGGATGACAAGATTGGAAAGTATCCACTGACGGTTTAAGATTACACACTGGAGGATTCACTTCAAATGCTGGCATTTATAGGAAAAATTGTCGATTTTGGGTCACACGCCAGCGTCTTTGGATAACACGCCAGCGTGTTTGGTGCCTCCTCGTGGATGTTAATCAAATGCGCGCCTAATCTACTGACGCACTCAATAAACCCTAAATTTTTTTGGTTTTCCAATCCGTTTTTCAAGTTTGTTGAGTCCATAGTGGGTGTAAAATAAACAAATCTTTAATTTTTTCATTTCATAGGAACTGCTCTTAGGGACACTCCACGGATAGCCAATTGGTTTTGAGTTGGATGCCCATATTCTTACAGGTTTTACTGGTACCTTTATGTCTTCAACTTCTTTTACTGGTGGGTATAGGTTTTGCTCATACTTGGATCCCTCAGAACCTAAACATACCCAACTCAAGCAACTTTTCTTATCACTACTCGCATCACGTCATAACAATATCATTCCTGGTTTTAAGTCTTGTTTATCATATCTTTTCAATAACATAGAAGCTAACCTACATTCTTCCAAAAAGAAAGAAGTTGATTTCAATATTATAGATGATAAAATGTGCTTGTATTATCTCTTTCGGTTATTTTTCATTATCAAACCAAAGGATGCAAAACTGGGTACAAATGGTCCAAAACTCATAACAAAATGGTTAGTTTTGACAATGCACCCATTGATTTAGTTGGGTTGATGACTTACTGTTAGAGCATTGCTCGGTCGAACTCGCATGCGTTGCTATCTCAAGCATGTTTGTCAATGTTAGTGATCAAAACTATAAGTCTTGATTTCTAGCCTATTATAGCTAAAGGTCTCGGAATAGGATATAAAGTATATTTGAGCTCAAGACTCCATGGAAATCATCATACAAGACGAAGGACTACTCAAGGAACTGGTGGAACTTCATCGACTAAAAGGTATGTGGAGACTTGAACTTATCTGTCACTCAAAAGTCTATTTACTCTATCTCCTATTCTTGAGACAAAAGTAGTTTTGATATATAGACTTTCATTATACACATTTTCTATTTCGAGCCGAGTTAACTCGCATATCTATTTCTCGAAATATGTGTTGGTAAGCTTTCGCTTTAGCCAAATTCATCTTTACCTAGTGACGAATGTCATGTTATGTTTCAATCACTTTGAAAATTGCTCTGACGAAAAATGGTATGTTAATAACGGCTATATAATGTCCTCTGAGAATGTTTCAATGATTGAAATGAGAGTTTAGATTACATAACTACTGGTAGGATATAAGCATTGTTGTGGAACCACATATATGTATAAATCTTTATTCCTTGAACCAAAGTTTGCGAACTTTGTTGATCAAGAGAAACGGAATGTGGCGTGAGCCAACTCCACAAACTGGCAGAAGTTCTCGACCCGAGAATTTCTGTTGGAGTTTGTGAACTCCTTCCGTGAGCTTAAGTCCGCGAATCTAGTCCGCGAACTTGAGTAGGTTATATCTAAAATCGGTTGTTCTTGAACTCATGTTTATATAAACTAAGGAATGCTTTTGCAAACCGTGGCTATAAAGTTCATGAACCGATTCGAGTGAATCAAATCGTTTTTGCTTCGATTGTGTCTTGTGTAGTTACATAAGATCTAAGCAATTGAACAACTCTCTAACTAGTTCATTTGAGTCATTTGAACTAGTTATGGTGAAGAAGAATATGGTTGATATGAAATTGCTCATATGGCTAACCATTTGGTTAACTATTGTTGAACCAACAAATGTCCATGTTTGGGAACGGTTACATAAACCAAAAATTGGACATTTCATTTGTGTGTAACAAGATAAGGTTTCAATCCAACGGTTGAGAAATATTAGCTTGAATCTAATCAGGTTTTCATCTAACGGTGAATATTGAATTCTTTGTTACTAAGCTAACATTGATTGCAAACCCAGATTTGAAAGACTATATAAGGGAGAACTCTAGCAACTGGGAAACCTAATCCCCACACCTTACGTGTGATAATAGTTGCATAAGATAGAGTCGATTCTCCTTTAACCTTGGTTTTCTCCTCTAAACCAGAGTTAACGACTTAAAGACTTCATTGGGATTGTGAAGCGCATCGATACTACTTTTCCGTAGTTGTGTGATCTCGATCTTGTCGTTTCTATCAAATGCGAGTGCAATTGGAATAATTGTCTTGAGATTTATATCTCCGATTGGCAAGATAGAAAAGAAATCACAAACACTTCGTCTCATCGTTTGTGATTCCGCAATATTTTTTTTTTCGCCGTTGTCGATTAATATTATTGTGAGGTGATTGATAATACTAGGCTGTTTTCATCGGAATATAAGTAGGGTTATCAATTGGTTCTATTCACCTTGATTTATCAAAAGACGGAACAAAACTCGTAGGTATATTCGTGGGAGACGGATTTATCTATTACCGTAGACTTTCTCGTGTGATACGATTTGCTTATTAAAGTCTTCGACTTTGGGTCGTAGAAACTCTTAGTTGTGGGTGAGATCGGCTAAGGGAATCAAGTACGTAGCATCCTGCTGGGATCGCAGGCGTAGGAGCATAAGCGTGCCTTGGATCGGTGTGAGATTGGGTGGGGTTCAACTACGTCCACGTTGCAGAAGTTAATTTGGAGTAGGCTAGTGTTTGTAGCGGCTTAATATAGTGTGTGTTCAATCTGAACTAGGTCCCGGGATTTTTCTGCATTTGCGGTTTCCTCGTTAAAAAAATTCTGGTGTATGTGTTATTTCTATTCCGCATTATATTTTTTATATAATTGAAATATCACAGATTGTGCATTGTTCAATCAATTAGAATATCCGACCTTTTGGTTGTTTATTTAAATTGATTGACACTTGGATATTGGTCTTTGGTACCACCCAAGTTATCTCTCTTTGATAAAAACTCGCAGATTTCTATTTGCTTGAGTAAAGATCATTATCGAGAGATTGAGATATAAACTTTTTAATATACTTTTCTCTAGATTGAGTCTGACTGTCTAGTTGATTCTCTAGAAAGTATATTGGAGTTTGTCCATACAGATTGCTAAGCGAAATATTGGGTGTGGTTGTTGTACCCCGCTTTTTCACTTACTGTTACAAACATTTCAATTACCTTCATGTCTCGCGAAATCTGATTATCAAAATATTTATGATGTTATGTATTTTTCATCGAATTTAATTATTGACGAGGCAGTAAACCTTGGGATTACTCGTGAAGAAGCATGTCATAATTTGGTTTTTCTTGTTTCATTCAACGCTTTTGGTGGGTTGAAGCAGAGTCGTACCATAATTTTAAGGGGCCTTAGGCAAAACATCAGAAATGGGGAATCTAAAAAATGTATTATTTTATTATTCCGTATAGAAAAATTAAATTAACATTGGTATAATATATTAAATTATGCTAACAACTACGTAAATGTAATGTTTCTTACATCAATTTATTTCTTTCATGGAATTTTCTTTTTTATAAGCTACTATTTCAAATTTGGTAAACAATAAGCCGATTTGGATCATTTGATGCTAGTATCGAACGAAAAGAAAAAAAAAAGTAATATATGTCAATAACATGTATCACATTTGTCATATATAAAATGTAGTATAACTCAAATCATCGTGTGTGCGGAATTGTCAATATTATATCATATATATAATCACGTAAGCTTCAAAATTTTTAATTTCATGGGCTAATTTCACATGAGAAAGAATATTTTATTTTTTAAAATCTAATGTGTCAAAACTGTTAAAAGTTGACAGGATGGTGAGAATTTTGAAAACACAATGCAATAATTAATATAAAGAAAATATATATATATATATATATTTATATTTAGGATCCCTAGTCAACTGGGGGCCCTAGGCGGTCGCCTGAGTGTCCTATGCGTCTGGTTAAAGGTTTTCTTCCCCAATTTGATGAAGTGGATAGCTCTAGGAGGTGAAGCATTGCACAAGGAACTTGTTGATGAAATAAGAACAATTGTAAAGTCGAAGGTGGTGTGAGTTTCGGGTCAATTGACAAAATTATTTTGACCAACTCAGTGGTGTATGAATCCCTTAAGATTGAACCACATGTTTCGAACCAGTTTGGTATTGCCAAGGAATATTTGGTCATTCGTAGTCATGATTCATGTTTTCAAGTAAAGAAAGGCGGCATGCTATTCGGGTACCAACTATTTGCTACCAAAGACCTGGAGATATTCGAGGATCCAGAAGAATTTAAAGGGTCCGGATTTGTTGGTGAAGAAGGTGAGAAATTACTGAAGTATGTTTACTGGTCAAATGGTCATGAGACTGTAAATCTAACGGCTGTCAACAAACAGTGTCCCGCTAAAGATTTCATAATTCTGTTGGCAAGGGTTATGGTCGTTAAGTTTTTTCTGAGGTACGATACATTCACGGCTGATGTTGGGAATTTGTTGTTGGGAGCATTAGTCAATATTAAATAGTTGACTCCAGCGAAGACCGATTAAAATTGTTGGTGCACCTATTTGGCTGTTTCACAAGATTCTATTCACAGGCAGAGCGATTTGGAGTCAATTTATAACTATTTCTATCTTAGTTTGTTCTTACTTGGTTCTTTATGTAGACTGTAGTTGTGTTTTTCCTTCCAGTTAAATGTGTGTTGCTGCTAAAATGATGTGTGTTAGCGATTTAGCGTGTGTGCATTAACTCATGTTGTTATCAGTTAAATGTTTGTTGTGACAAAGTTTGTCATAAAAAAAATATTGAGGAAAAGGTTTTCTAACTTGATTGATTTACAAAAGAATTACAACCTCAACTTATACACAACTCATCGAGCTATAAACGGAAATAAGATCACTACAAATACAACCTAATGAATACAAAATATATACACAAAGGAAATAAGATAATAGTGAATATATGCCATATAAGCCATATTTTTTAACATCTCCCTAGCAATAACATGTGTGCATTGGGTGTTATGTTCAAAGTTTAACGTTTGTTTGTCACATCCCAATCTGAGCTTAAGTATTATTATCTTTTATTGTTTAACCTAACGTAAATAGTAGTTGGATTGGCCGACAAAGGTTCAAAAGGATTTCCTTGATGCAAAGTTCCATTTCAGAGAAGTAGAATTTGATATTCATGATTCCATTGTCAATGGTGGATTAACAACATCATTGCTTTCATTAGCACGAGTAATATACTTAACTAGATAGGAAGAGCGATCCCGAGTCAAGACTGGCCTTGAGCGAACATAATAATAATGGCCTTTTATATGGTTACAAATTTTTTCCCAGTAATATAGTACACCATAAGAAATTTTTTTTTGTTATCAACCTGAGAAAAAACAAAAATATGGTGAGGAAAAATTGTTTTTCATTTTCAAGAACGAATTGTATATTAAATTAAAATTTTATATTCAGTTTTAACATATGATAATAGATTTTTTTTTGTATTACCATGTGATAATAGAAGAATTTTATATTTAAATGTAACACATATATTCTATAGGAATTTAGAGTTTAATAAGAGAAACATATCACAAAAATATTGAGTTCAAATTCATCTTCATTTGGATTCCAAAAAAGAAAATTGATTCGATCTTGTATGGATAGTTACATATAAGATATTGTATTAACTCTTAGTAATGACGGATTCATATTAAAAAAAATATTAAATAGGTCTCTGCCCCACTCTATAAAGCCTTTTATAACTATATATTTTTAATGATTTACGCTAAATACTGCCAACAAATTACTAGCTTAGTGGTTGAATCCTCTATTCAACGTACAATTGGTCAGGGTTCCGAATCCCCCAAGGGCACTTTTTTTCCCCTCTTTATTATTTAAGCCTTAAGAGAGAAAAAGCCCTAAATAAACTACAAAAAGGCCTAAATACAGAGCGGGTCCTGTCTTTATTATTTAAGCCCTAAATAAACTACAACAAGGCCTAAGCAGAGTCGGGCCCTGTGCGTCGCACACTCTGAACACCCTCAGGCTCGACTCTGTAGATAGGGATATATTGGTATTAGTATGAATAATGGGATGAAAGTGTGCTTCTCCGGGGAGTATGTAATTTCGTGTGTGTATTATTCTAGTTTGTACTATGACTTCATTTGTGGAAATAGAGAGGAAATTTTTGGATTTTAACGGTGTAATTTTATCCGGATCATTGAGACATGGTGGCCCCCGTAATGCTGTAACATGTATCAAGGAAGATGAGAAATCACTTCCTTTTCTGTGTTGATACCAGTTTGCCTACTTTCTTTCTTTTTTTTTTTGATGGAAAAAATAATTGTATTAACTAGCAAATATAGTACAAAAGATTTACAATTTCGTTGCTATCAAAGACGTTAGAACTAATGCTAGATTTCTGAATTTTTTGTTGTATTTTCGTAGACATGTGATGAAGACTTTTTATTCTTGCTTCTTTAGCTATGTGGTCCGCTGCATAGTTGTATTTTCGATTTATGAACTTTACCTGAGCTTGAGGTAGATCTTTCAACATTATATTGATATCCTGCAAAGTGTTTTCAGCTGTCCAAGAGAGATTTGTGCTATCATTGTTGATGTTGTCTGCCAGTAATTTACAATCAGTAACTATTAAGACGCTTGACAAGATATTTTCTTTTAGCCAGATAACCGCTTTTTGTAAAGATTTTGATTCCGCATGAAAAGCCGAAGTAGCCGTATGCCCGTATCTGAACCTGCTGAAATGTGCATGAAAGACTCGTGATCCATTGCGTAAACAATATAAGTGTATCCCATTGAAAGGTCTTCTTTCTTGAAGGTGTTAAAAGATACGACATTTACTTTCATATATTTGCTATATCTTGTTTCTCTTTGTGTCATATTCTGTAGTCATTAGAATATATCTTGTAATATCGTATTTCCTTGTGTAGAGTATTTAGTTCTGTATAAGTTGTTGATGTAATCCTCACCGAGGAAGATGATTCGAATTAGTGAAGAAAACCTTTTCTCCATAACACTGTTGTCATGAAAAACTTTGTCATGGTATCAGAGCCAGACCCCACTCAACGCTACTCGTGTCCATCCATGTGTCCGTGGTTTCGTACCACTCGGCATTCGCTAGTGTGCATCCGTGGCTTAGTGCCACTAAGTCGTGGGTGTAGCCCTAGTCGTTGGGGGGGTGTTAAATAGTACCACATCGCCTAGGGCAACCTAGGTCCCATGCTTAATAAGCCTTGGGCAATACTATCCTTGCAAGATGGTTTTCGAGGTTAGTTAGGCCCGAGGATTCCTAACATGGCATCAGAGCCAGACAGAATCTAAAACCACTTCCGCTACAACAAATCCATATGTGAAAATCATTCTTTTCTTCTGAGTTATTATCTAGTTCTTGAAACCCTAAGACATCATAAATCCAGTTATCTCCTGTCATACCAGCTGTATCAGTTTACCATGTCTCGAGAATATTTTTCACCTATTACAGTCAAGTTTGATGGAACTAACTACAATCACTGGTCATATCTCATGAGAAGTTTTCTTAAGGGAAAAGGAATGTGGAAATATGTTGATGGCACTAAAAGAAAACCAAACAGTTCTGGCGTTGTCATCAAAAATAAGGAACCTAAAGATTCTTCATCACAGGATCCCAATGAGATATGGGAAGTTAATAATCACAAGGTTATTACGTGGATAGGGAACACAGTTATCACGTCCATAAGTATGCATCTCATAAGTTTTGAAGTAGCCAAGGATGCATGGGAATTCATCGCAAAAAGGTACACTCAAATCAATTTTGCCCAACGTTATAAACTTGGGCAGGATATTCATTTTTTGAAACAACAAAGTGATCAGTCCATTTCTGATTTTCATTCCGAGATGTCAATCATATGGAATCAACTGGAGCTTATGGAACCTAAGTGGACTGTCGATACAGAAATCTGGCAGAAATATAGAGAAGAGTCTAGACTAGTTCAACTGTTGATGGCATTAAGAGAGGAGTTTGAAAATGTCAGAGCTTCAATCCTTCATCGATCTCCTCTCCAAACTGTAAAAACTACTCTCTCTGAGCTTATGACTGAAGAGACTCGTAAAAGAGTTAGACTAGATGTTCAAACAGTCCTTGCAGTACCAACACGACCAAGTTACAACTCACAGTCCAACAATCAAAGGGGTTCACGTGATCTTTCTCAAATCCAGTGTCACAATTGTAAGAATTTTGGCCATATTTCAAAGAATTGTACGTTATCCTCGCCCTCAGGTACTCCTCAAAGCTTGACATCTCAAACTGCACCTCCTGGCACACCTCAATGCAACTATTGCAAGGCATTTGGACATCTGGTTGGGAATTGCACTTCACCCTCATCCAGAAACATGAGAGAAAGAAGGAGATACAATAGCACTGTTCAAGCACATCTTTCTGCAGCTCCAGCTAATATCTCATATGGTTTGGAAAAATCACAAGATGCAGTTGCACAATCCACAACACCCAATTTGGCTGAAATTAAAGAAATGCTTAAACAAGCTTTTTCCATTGGTAATAATTCTCAAAGAGTATCCGCTTTTCAATTCCAACGGTATATACTCAATGAGAATGGTTCCTTGACTCGGGGGCATCAAATCACATGACTTTCAACTCAACTTTGTTTGAGAGAAAGTATCTTATTGTTATACCTAACATTCATACTGCGGATGGTACAAAAATAACAGCTAGTCATATTGGTCGTATTAAAATTTCTAACAACATACATATACAAGATGTGCTTCTTGTGCCTCAAATCAGAATGAATCTCATATCTATTGGACAGTTGTGTAATCAAGGTTTTAACATCTATTTCACTTCTTCTGGTTGTTATATACAAGATCCCAGGACAAAGAAGCTTGTTGGGATAGGCCGTAGAGTTGGGGCTTTATCGTCCTGGAGTCTCTAGTCATTCCTCAGCAATCCAAGAACAAACTTGTTGCTTCCTCTGCATCTACTTTACCTTCGACAATATCACCATTTATATCTTTTCATTCCAAATTAGGTCATGTCTCTTTCTCCCGTCTTACCTACATGATTAATAAAGGGTTATTAGGAAATATATCTATAGACAAGGAACCTCATTGCATTGCCTGTAAAATGGGCAAACAACCTGCTCTTCCATTTAATAAAAGTATTACTTCATCTAATGCACCTTTTGATCTTATACATTACGATGTTTGGGGTAAGGCTCCTTTTGCAACAAAATGGGGAGCTTTGTACTATGTTATATTCATTGATGACCACACTCGTTATACTTGGGTCTATATTTTCAGCACCAGATCAGATTTTCTAAAAATCTACACAGACTTTTTTAAAATGATCAAAACGCAATTTGGAAAAACAATCAAAACCTTTCGTGCAGATCAAGGTGGAGAGTACATATCCAACCCTTTCAAAGAATTCTTAAAATCAGAAGGAACTCTTCTTCAACTATCTTGTACAGAAACTCCATAAAAAATGGTGTGGCTGAACGAAAACATCGTCATATTATTGAGACAGCTAGAATACAACTACTTTCCTACTCTGTCCCTTCAAATTTTTGGGGTGAATCTGTTCTCATTGCAGTTATACCATTAATCGTGTTCCTACTATGGTTATAGGAGGTATATCTCCGTATGAGTGTTTTTATAATAAGAAACCAACTTACTCTGAACTCCACGTTTTCGGTTCAACTTGTTTTGTACTTCTTTCAGAACGTGAACGAAACAAACTAGGGAAAAAGACTACCATTTATGTCTTTTTAGGTTATGGTATAGAACAAAAGGGATATAGATGTTATGATCCTGAAACTAGAAGATTACGCATTTCTAGACATGTAACATTTTGTGATAAAATTCCTTTTTGGTCTCTTCCTAGTAGCAAAGAATCCTCTCTAGAAAACTTCACTTATCCGGATCCTTTTGAAGATAATTCCGTTGAAAATTCTTTGTCACGAGAAAATCCTATAGTCCATATTCCCTCCGAACCGAGTAAAATTCTTTGTCACCGTAAAATCTTGCGAAATTCTTTGAAATTGAAGCTACAAACTCGATCACTCTATGGAACATCCCGACGTTGCATCTTCAACTGAGGATCTTGTACCTGAAGTTGTTTCACTGCCTCCTCGTATCAGACGACCACCAGCTAAGTATTCTGATTATCATTGTTCATTGTCAACTATCTTATCATTACATGAACCTAAGAGTTACGGGAAGCCTCTATCATGCAGTTGGCAAGACTCAATGAAAGAAGAGTTGATTGCACATAGACTAGCAGGCACATGGGAAATGGTGGATTTACCTCTTGGAAAACCTGTTGTGGGAAGTCAATGGGTTTATAAAGTCAAGACCAAATCAGATGGTACTTTGGAACGCTGTAAATCTCGTATTGTGTCCCAAGGAAATACACAACAATATGGCATTGATTATGAAGAGACTTTTGCTCTTGTTGCTCGTATGACAACAAGCGCACGCTTCTTGCTTTGTGGCCTGCCGTACGTCGTTGGGATCTTCATCGGATGGATGTTAAAAACACATTCCTACACGGAAAACTACAAGAAGAAGTGTATATGCGTCCACCACCAGAGTCTATCTCACTCTCCAAATCAGGTATGAAAGCTTCGTAAAGCTCTTTTTATGGTCTCAAACAAGCACCTCGTGCATGGTTTGAAAAATTTCTCTGCTATTCTTCAAATTGGGTACGAGTCAAAGTCCGTATGACTCAAAGAATGTTCATCGTAAAATCTAAAAAGGGGATAGTACTTCTTCTTCTATATGTCGATGATATGATTATCACAGGCAGTGACACAGAAGGTATACAATCATTGAAATCTCATCTAAATTTATGCTTTCAAATGAAAGATCTCGGTCATTTGAGATACTTTCTTGGAATAGAAGTTGACAGATCATCTGAAGGATATTTTATCTCACAAGTTAAGTATGCCAGTGAGATTCTCAATAGAGTTGGTCTAATTGATAGCAAGGTCTCAGAAACACCCTTAGAACAGAATGTTAAGCTCAATCCTATCGATGGAAAAGCTTTGCCTGATCCAACTCTATATAGGCAATTAGTGGGTAGTCTAAATTATTTGACTATCACAAGGTAGGACATTAGTTATGCAGTTCATGTAGTGAGTCAGTTCATGTCGATCCTCGTACCACACATTTTGTCATAGTTCTCGGAATTCTCCGATACATCAAGGGTACTCGTATCAAGGATTACAATTCTCTTCTCAATCGTAACTTCATCTTCATGCTTATGCAGACTTAGACTAGGCGAGGCGATGTAATGGATGGAAGATCCACTTATGGTTATTGTATGTTCCTAGGCAACTCTTTAATCTCTTGGCGAAGTAAGAAACAAATCGATTTGTTTCTCGATCCGGTCTTCGAGGCGAATATAGAGCTATGGCACACGCTTACTTGAAGGAAAATAATTTGGCTACGATGGTTCTTAGTGACATGGGTATTCATTTGACACAATCTACTCCTTTGTATTGTGATAACAAAGATGCTATTCATATTGCTCATAACGATGTCTTTCATGAACGTACAAAACATATTGAAATAGATTGTCACTTTGTACGTCATCATTTCAAGAAGAAAACCATCACACTTAGTATGTAAAGTCGAACTTCAGCTTGCGAGATCTCTTCACCAAGTCCTTGTCTTCTCCTAGAGTCAAGTTTTTGTGACAACCTCAAGATGTATTCGTACTATCTTGAGGTTGAAGGGGGTGTTAAAAGATACGACATTTACTTTCATATATTTGTTATATCTTGTTTCTCTTTGTTTCATATTCTGTAGTCATTAGAATATATCTTGTAATATCTTATTTCCTTGTGTAGAGTATTTAGTTCTGTATAAGTTGTTGATGTAATCCTCACCGAGGAAGATGATTCGAAGTAGTGAAGAAAACCTTTTCTCCATAACACTATTGTCATGACAAACTTTGTCAGAAGGAAGCATCGACAAAAATTATCCAATCTGTGTTTAAATCCGACCATTTGATATTGATCGAAGCTAACTGTTGGTTGTTAAATTCCTCTCTCATATTTTTTTGAGGGATGGAATGCAGAAATCTGTTGATCTGGTCAATCAGTTTAATTGGGTCTGGGTTAATTTTTTCAAATACAACCGAATATCTATATTTCCAAATGAACCATATAATGGTAGATATTTTTTCCACAAGGTGATCCAGATCTGGATTCAAAAGCCGACCCTTAACCCACGAGATAATCAAGCTAGTATTACCAGAAGATGTTAAATTTGCTAGCGAAAAACCAAACGAAACTCTAGCGGAATGATATCAGCTGTCTCTGACTTTGTCAAATGATGTTGACTTCCTTAAAGAGTCAGAAAGGCTATCTCTGACTTTGTCAAATGATGTTGATTTCCTTAAAGAGTTATCTTACGGTATTGTCGATGTCATATGGCCAACCAATTGGAGACCATGTGAATGAAATGGTTGGGTGCTCGGTGTCCGAATGTTGTGTATATTGGTGCAATCCCGGAGTAGAATGCAGGAGATATTTTGAAGGTAAAAGTTATCTTAGGAATAATAGCAGTAAGTCTACTTGCAAGAACCTTCGAAATGATTTTATACATGCCAGTAAGCAGACTAATTGGCCTCAGATCTAATACACTTTCCACATGATTCTTTTTAGGAATTAAAGATACGAAGGTAGCATTGTGAATGGAATTGGTCTTACCTTGGGAATTAACTGATCAAATTCTTAGTTTAAATCAAAGTGGTCTCCATAGGTGAGGAATACTGTGCCCTATAAGCGTTTGTGTATGTGCTCCATGGACATTTATTGTGCCCCAGCAAAGGGCTATTTTTCCTGGCGTGATTGGGGTATACCCAAACTAATTGGGGTATACCCAATGAGACAAAATAGGGTCATTTTGAAGTAAAGCCAAGCCACCCCTTAACCTTGTATTTTCAAAATGGCTAATATGCCCTTGTTTAATTAACACTAAAAAATTGATTAGGTTAATTAATTGAGTTTAGATTAAAATTTTGAAAATGAAAATCCGTGAGGGTTAAACCTTTAATCCGTCTTATGAGTTCGATTTCGATCAAAAAATTTGGTTTTCAAAAATGTCAAAGGTCTAAGTAAGATATACGTTTGAATAAGGTCTTGAAGGCTATATTTAAGCATGGTCTTTGTTTGAAAAATGCCGAGCCAATTTTAGCCGTGCAAAGGTATTTAAATGAAGAACATGCCGACTTTATTTTTTTGACACATAGGAGATGTCTATTGAAAATATTAGTCGGCAAGGTCTACAAAAAAAAACCATGCCGGGTGAAAAATAACATGGCGGTTGAAAAACGCCGGTGCAGATCAGCTCAAGAAGGTATTTAAATGAAGAACATGCCGAGCTTTTTTTTCGACACACAAGAGAGGGCTATTGGAAAATATTAGTCGGCAAGGTCTACAAAAAACCCCAATTTGTTGAGAAAAATACCCGGCCCTGTTGAAAAGTATAAGTCGAAAACAAGGTCTTGAAAAATACCTGCCTATTTGCAGAAAAAATTCTAGTGCATCGCCATGGATGTTATGAAAAGTCGGCAAGGTATAGATATGGATATCTTCCTAGGCCCTGAATGCTAAATTTAGAGATGAAAAGTCGGCATGTTATTCAACCTTATACCCCGCCGACTATATTTTGGTCAGCAAGGTCGATTAAAAAATACCTTCATTAGACTTTTGGTTCGTTTTGATTTTTTCGTTTTTTTTTTTTTTTTTTTTTTGATTTCACATGTATAGTTAGAGTGTAGAAGAAAGATTTTGATTTTTTTTTATATATGTTTTGGCCGGCAAGGTTTTTTTAGTATGGGCAATTTGATCTTTTAACACCTTTTAGACACCCCTTAGCACACTCCTTTGGATGGGAACAAAATGGGTGTACCCCAATTAATCTGGGTATACCCCAATCAAGCCAGGCTATTTTTGTACACATCTAAATGATTCTTTATGCAACTTGCTTCCTTAAATTTCCAATTCATGCTTTACAGTTCTCCATATGGAAGAACACTTTTATTATTATTATTAGCTCAAACAAGAGGATTACAACACAAACTTCATCAACACAAGTAAAACACAATTTCAAATAACATTATTACGGAAGATAATCACCTTGTACACACAATCAATATGCCCCACCACAACATGTCAACATCACACTGCACAAACTTGGATGGTGGAGCTATTACCAGAGTCTTTCAAAGTGCTACCGCAGTCACTGCACCACCACCACCACCACTCTTTGTCATACCTCCACCGCATCCGCCACCACACCCACCACCACCGCATCCACCACTCTTAACCATATTTCCGCACCCACCACCACAACCGCTCCCACAACCGCTACTCTCCACCAACATATTCCCACATCCACCACCACAGCCACTGCCACAACCACCACTCTTTACCATACTTCCGCATCCACCACCACACCCGCCACTTCCACCACATCCACCACTCTTAACCATATTTCCGCATCCACCACCGCAACCGCTTCCGCAACCACCGCTCTCCACCAACATATTCCCACATCCACCACCACAACCGCTTCCACAACCACCGCTCTCCACCAGCATATTCCCGCATCCACCACCACAGCCACTGCCACAACCACCACTCTCCACCAACATATTCCCGCATCCACCACCACAGCCGCTGCCACAACCACCACTCCTTACCATACTTCCACATCCTCCACCACAGCCGCTACCACATCCACCACTTCCACCACTGCCACATCCACCACTGTTAATCATGTTCCCGCAGCCACCTCCACAGCCACTACCACAACCACCACTATTAACAACATTTTTGTACTCTTTGTTACCTGTTGTTTCATACCCGTAAAGTCCAGACTCACCCTTTGCTTGTGGTACTGCGCTTCCTTGCTTGGCTGCCTCTTCCTCCTTTCCTGAGGTAGCTACTTTGCTGCTTTTACCTTCAACTTGAGACCCTTCAACATTTTCTTCAATTTGGCCATGCATGTTCTCTAAATTTTCTCCCTTGCCAACTAGACCAATGTGCCCATCTTTTTTCAGAATATCAGAGAGTATGAAGGTCAATGTAATCCCAAGCAACGCAAACCATTCTTCTTTCACCTATGTTAGATTTGAGTGTTACAAGCACGTCATTAGAAAAAACTATGCTATGGAAAAAATGTATAAGTGATCTGCAATACCTTCAAAAACCCACATTTGGGGTTAAGTAATGCTAGTGCCTTTCCGTATGGATTTTCTTCAGAAAACTCCACTACTGTAACGAAGTCAGATTCATTCTTCTGCTTCTCACAGTTTTTGGGTTCATATTCTAGTGCTCTACCAGGGACAAGTCTCACCTATATCCCAAAGAGAGGCAACTAAATTTCAACGATAGAAGGAGAAACAAATATTTTCTTTTTACAATGGCGAGGACACTTACCATCCTGTTATCTCGGAGCTCAATGATATCACCTTGTTCGTTGGGTTTGGTCAGAAGATGAAAAGACTCAGTAGAATCTAACAAAGACCACCCTGTTTCGCATATTCCGCTAGAATCTGTGTTTCATCAGAGTGTCCTAAAATTCCAACAACCTCTTTATTCGTATTGAAACTAGTTTTTGCATCTGCTTTCTTTGATTCCCTGAAATGCATAAGAATTGTAAGTATTATAAGTTCCAGGAAGTATCTAAAATTACCAACATGTATTCAGAAAGGAAATGTTAGGATTTGATAGTCACCTCATCTGAATGTTGAGGATCTCATTGCCAACTTCATCCACGACAGATGTCCAACTTTTAGCATGCTGGATACTTCCAGGAAGTGCGGAGAAACAAGAGTCTTTCGCGAATGGACGTGACCTAACCATGCTAAGTACATGTGAAGCAGGTGTCGGAGCAGTAGTGGAGACAGCAATACGCAGAGATATTGGGTTGGAGTTTTCAATGCCAGAACTTGGCTCCAACTGAAACCATTTTTCAACTGACAACTTATTGACAGGATCGATCAAATCCTTCAAAGGGATTGATGTTGTGCCAAAGATTTTGGGTCCACTTGATACGGGTAAGCTAGAGGCTGATTGGAACATAAGTTCAAAGAAAAGCTCTCCAATAGGTTCACACTGGAATACAGCAACCTGCTTCTCTCTAGTCACGGACAAAATATTAAGCCTTCTTTTTGCGTTGAAGAGAGAATCTGGCATTTTCTTACTGAATTCAACATAAATGCTACCCTTGATTCCTACTGGTAAATCCTTCACCGCAACAATCTCCAAGCAAATCTGAAATTTGAAAGAGAAAAAAGACGCATGAGAATCACTAGCAACAAACTTCAATTTTAGTGTTAAACACGCAACAATTTATTCACATACATTCAAGAACAAACACCCATATATTCAAAATAATGAAGAGAGACAACTTTTTAGAAGGTTTTAGTGGCGTACCTCTACAGACGTTTTATTAGGTAGCTGAACTGCTTTGCGAGGATCACTCGAAGGAACAACTTTCTTGCTTGTCATATTTGATTGCCATGGAACATGAGTAACAGGTGATGGAGCAGTGCCTCTATACATTGCCCCTGCCCTCCAATACCTAGATCCAAACAACTGTTCCCACTTTTTAATAGTCCCTGAAAATCCAACATCAAGCTTCTGCCCTTTGCTTCTGCTTGAATCTGTGTCATCATGCTCTAACAACTTGCCGGTGACTTGAACAACGTCTTTACAGTAAGCAACTGGATGAAGCTGGTGAGTATGCCATATGAGATCGATATCATAAGTTGGCACACAAAAAAGCTTAATAGAACTCTCTCTGTTTCTCTTAATCAAATGAAGAAATCCTTTATATCTGGCAACAGCTCCTTCAAGAAAGTGTTCATCATTCATGGTGGGTTTGGATACCTGACAAAAGCATGTCAATGCAAGTATATAATGTTACATATATACAACAACCGGTTTGGATTTCGATCATCTATATTGATAAGAAGTAAAAATCAAATAGAAAACCACTGAAACCCCCTCGCTTACCTGGTAAAAGAAAGAGCTCTGCCTTTTAACAGCAGAAACCAGATCATATTTGGTACTTTCTGGAGCATCTGAAAGGATTTCAGAAGTCTCGTCTGCGAAAGTGCCTCTCAAGTCAAGCTCATACGGCACATTGGGATATAATTGATTCCAGATTTCTTCAGTTTGTTTGGTGGATTCCCCTTGAACATTTGATACAACATTAACATTGTCCAAAATCTGTCCGTAAAATTCCTCACAATCGGTTTTGTACGTTACCTATAAAGAAACATCCAACAAAATAAATTAGCAACCTGCAGGACTTATATGCTCATTCCTAATACAAGCTACGAAAACAAACACAACAACTTTAAAATCATTTACACAAACTCACCGGATTCAGCCTATGGCAGTGCCAAACCCATTCACAATCCAAAGGAACAACCAAAGTCCCTTCTGAAATCTCACCCTTAGCATGCTTGGCAAGCAAAGGAAGCCAACAAGTCTTGTACCTGAAGTAGACCATTTGTCAAAATTTGAAGACCCAAAACACAATCACACGAACAAAACAACCATTACAGTCTCCCTCAAAAACAATACTATCTATATTAGATGGCTGCTTGCACGGTGGAAGCCGACTCAAAATCGGACAAATTTTTCTAAAGATTCATCATAAAGTGAATTAGATCAATTTAGTCATTCATTTTGGAACTTTTAATTGTAAGAAAGTGAAGTAGAATTCGCTCTAATCCGCTTAATTTGATCAAATTGACCTTTTTTTTTTTCTAAAAACAAAATGTCAACTGTGATTGTTTTGATTCTTAAGAAATTAGAAATTGACTGAAAATTTCTTGATAAAAACTTGATGAAATTGATATAACAAATGTGTAAAAAAGTTGTCTGTGTTTATGAATTGTACCTGTGAATAGCGGTCCTCAAAAGCGGTCCATCATCGTAAAGACATCGGTGTCGATCAACAGTTGCTAGAAACTTAAGTTGCTTCTTAGCTGCATCCAAAAGGTCTACACTTGTAACAATCTTTTGAGCCTCAATCCACTCTAATTCTTGCCTCTTCTCCATTTCTCACTAAAGAAAAATAAAATTAGTGCTTTAATAGGATTTCCCCAAATTTATACACAATTTTGAACATGCAACAGTAACACTGTAATCAATCACAAAATGAATCATCAAAGTGTAGAAATTCAAAGTTAAAAGATGAAAAACATAAGGAGAACTGGAAATTTCAAAGACTAATTACCAGGAAAGTGTAATGGATAGATTCAAAAAAATCTGATATAACTTCTCTGCTGCTGACTTTGTGTTTCTGAAAAATCTCAACTCGATTTTTAAGAGGGAAGGAAGAAGAATATCTCCATGGCCTATATTTATAGGACTTTGAGTCTTGATGGAAAGAAGTGTACTCATCAACTTGAAGTACACATTAACCACTTCAATAAAGTACAGTTAGACTGAAATTACACTCTTACCCTTATATCTTCCTTAATAAGGTTTTCACTGTTCTCTTCTAAGAAGCGTTCTGTGGTGCATTAAACCTAAAGATCAAAGATCAAAAAAAAAAGACCAAATTTTAGTTTGGTTGGTGGGTGGCGAGTAAATTTAGTCGAGCGGGGAGTATAAGTTACTTTGGTGTGGGCGTGGCTTTATCCCCAGCTAAAAAAAAAAAAAAAAAAAAAAAAAAAATAATATGGGGCGAACATATAATGTCCGCCCTGGTGTGAGGATCACATATAATGTTCACCCACACCAGATCACATATAATGTTCTTTGGAACAAAAAAAAAAAAAAAAAAGTAAAATTTTTTTGTACACTATATTGCCGGGCGTAAATTTCACCGCGTTTTGGGCGTAAACTATATCCTCGACTAATTTGGGTTTAGTCTTTGGTCCAGACTCAAATTTCACCCATGTTCAAAGTATTTTTGCACCCCTTGGAGACCAAATAAATTTCATAAAGCCACCAGGTTCTACTAATGTAATACTTCATCCGTTTGGGAGAAAATGTGAAAAAAAAATACTAAAAATATTATTATTTTATTTTATTTTTACATTTTTGAAATGGAAATAATAAGAGGAAAAGTAATTAAGAATGTAACAGGAGTAAATATTTTTTAAAGTTTTTACAACGCCAAATGAAATCAACCAGCAATAACATCATTTTGGCTACCCTCGCTATCAGGAGCCTGTAGAGTCCTACTATCTATCTATCTCCTTGCCTTATCTTCAAGGACTGTTTTTCTGAATTGACAGACGCTCGCTCGGTGGTTTAAGAATTGTCGAAATCAAAGAGCAATCAATTAATGATTCTTTAAATACACTTAAAAGGCTTTAATCTAACACACACCAAAATAGCTAACGTTGAGTACCGAAAAATCTAAATTGCTTTCATTAACAGACATGACCAACTGCGCTGCCATTATTTGTTACCGTGGTTTTATATGAACCGAGCTCCTAAACTACACGAAAACTACCCCTCATAAGGGGATGGGCTCGCCCACTTGAAATTTATAAGGGGGCCACTTTTAGGCCCCACCGGTCGAAGAAATGTGAGGAGTGGTTTATACGTTGTCTGTTTTTGGCGGCATTAAGCTTTCTGTATTTGTTATTACCAATAAGCGATCATAAACATTATTATTCTTTACGGGTAGTTTTCGTTTTGTTTCCCGATTCAGCGTAGTCCAAAATTTCTACCCCAAATGTTTTTTTATTAAATGATGATTCCGTAGAGGGAAGAAGAATATCCACCTATATTTATTCATTTAGTTCTTGATGGAAGGAAGTACTACACATTAGCCTACTCCAACAAAAGTACAAATACACACTAATTAGTACTACACATTTCCCCTTGAATTTTCTTCTTCTTAATTAGTTTCTTACGAAAGGTGTATTTTTAGATAATTTTTCCGGAGAATAACAATTATATTTGTTTGTTTGTTTTTCCTGATTGATTGTTGAAAATGAGGATGCTTATAGAGTTTTCGTGGATAGGATTCCTATCCGGTACTGCTTTTTATAAGGGATTAATTGGGAGCCCTAAAAAATAAATAATTGGGGGCCCCACAAAATTTATACCCACACCAAAAATTACAGGGGCTTCCAAAAGGAACATGAAAGTACCATTCTACCCTTCACCTAAAATTTACCCTAAAATCTTATTAAGACTAAACCTAGGGCCCCATTTCATTTTATCACCGAACACTTCTTCTTCTTCTTCTCCTCTCCCCCTCCCTCTATCAGTTCCTCCATTAACAACCATTTTGAAGAAAAAAATTAATCTGATTCATCGTCGATGTGAAAACTTTAATCGACGATTAACTTCTTCTACAAACATGGCACGTACTAAGCGTGATCGAGACTAGCCGATGAAATTCACAATCTCGTTGATACTGCAGATTAAAGCGGCGAAGGAGTATTCGAGTACAAGGGTGAAATCAAAACCTCCCAGGACAAACAAATGGCTCAATTAGAAGGTATGTCCTTTAAAACACCCAACTCTAACTTGGGTTTTAGTTGAATTTGATGTTCTTTGAAAATTAGGGTTTGAATCGTAGAAATTGGTTTCTCAGAATGGGAGTCGTTAATCATCTCGTTTGAATGTCTAACGATTTTTTCATCTTTGCTTAACGATTTTTCATATTTGTTTAACGATATTTGATCTGCATGTTGGACTTTGGAGAAATCGTCAACCATTAGGGTTGCGGAGAAAACGATTCCTGCCATAGTAACTTTTTTTAGGTTAGAATCGTTAACCAAACTTTTTTTCCTAACGATTTTTGACATGCATGTTGAAATCATGAAGAAATCGTTAACCAATAGTTTCGGTGAAAACAACTCCTGTGTGATATATTAAACGACCCTTTTTTTAATGAAGCGACTCCTTTTTTTCAAACCACCGCTTTGTCCCAATAAATGGCTTGATCGTCCACATAATTTGAATTAGTTAACAATTTTTTTGGACGACCAATTATAGAAGTGAACGACTCTACACCACACATATTTGTTCTTCTGTCTTAAAAATAGGAAGAGTCGTTAAATAAATTATCTTGAATCGTTAAGCATATACAAGGAGTCGTTTGTTTTTGGTTTTTTTTTTTTTGACGACTCTTAAATATTTTTTTTGTTGGCCTTTCAGTAACAAGAATAAAAAGGATAAGAATGTCTTGGTAACTCCTCCATCCAGACCTCCCCGGAACCAAAAATACCTAAATGCGGGTCTATTACGAGGAAAAACACCGAGTGAGGTAGCCTTAATTATCCGCGAACCCAGAGAACCATGTGTTGAATACTCTATATCGTCCTCTTCAACATCTGCTGTTATATCTACAACCCCAAGCGATAATGAAGAAGAGGTCGCAGAACATGAAGAAATTCATTTAGTAGGTCAGTATGCTGCTTATGATGATGAGGAGGATGGTGATCAAGGTAATGGTGGTGATGGAGGGAATGGTGGTAATGAGGTGGCAGAGATTGAGGAGAGGGGGGTCAAGGTAATGATGAGGATGAGGATGAGGATGGAAATGGTGGTGGTGGCAATGATGAAGAGGATGATGGTAATGATGGAAATGGTAAGGAAGTAAATGATGGTAGTAGCAGTGATGATGATGATGATGATGAGGAGGAGGAGGAGGAGGATATTCAGGAGGATGAGGAGGATGTTGCGCAACCATAGCCATAGCCGAAGAAAAAAGGCCCAATTAAACCAAGCGCGCGACACATTCCACCCATGCGTTTGCAGCTTACTCTTCTACCGGTGGGAAAGCCGGGAGGTGAACCTAAAGATGGTGGCAAGGTTCTATTCGGATATGATAGCTCGTGGGTCTGTACCATCAATGAGACAATTGTAAGAATATCAACTTTGCTTTTCATATGATTTGTTGATATTTAATTTCTTATGTATTAATTATATTTGTTTTTCTTTCGTAGGATCATAAGAATGCCACACGTCTTTTTAGACACCAATCTTCGTATGCAAAAATGAAAAAATGGCACCTAGAAGGTGAATGTCCCAGAGTTAGAGCCATTGTTGAAAACTCAGGCTTGTATGCTGCCGTTCAAAACTCCTTGATTGCATATGATAAGGCTGTAGTATCATGTTTTACTGAGAGGTTTGACGGCGAAGTCCATACATTCCAATTCCCATTTGGCGAGATGAAATTGATTCCCGAAGACGCGGAACAGATTCTAGGATTGCATGTTGAGGGAAAATACACGGAAGACAAGTTCAAGAAAAACCTGGATTGGAAAAAAAATTTATGAATTGACGGAGAAGTTGTTTGGATGGGATGAAAAAAAAGACGTATGGCCTCTTTGTGATGGGAAAGAAGTACCCAAAGAAAGAGTTTAAACTTGTTGAGATTAGAAAGATGTATGCGGGGTCACTTTGCGAAGGACGGAGACAATGAACTACTCTACGATTTTGAAGTTCGTATGACATGCAGCATCATACTTGTTGTATGTCCTTGCTTGGTTATATTTCCCGATAGCAAAGGAAACAGGTGTTAGCGTCAACCTTCTTCAACTTTTGGATCCCTTGGATGAGGTGAGTAAGTATTCGTAGGGGTGCCATAGTAGCACATTTGAGCTCGGCTAGCAAAGGCATCCCGGGAAAGAACTTCTCAAATGAACGGGAATTTGGCTTTACTTCAGGTAATTTGAGTTATCAAATTAGTTCGTTGTTCGTAATATTTGTTGTTCTATTTTTTTAGAGATGACTCTTCCATTCTTAAGATTGTGGTAAGTACTTATTTTTCGAATTGTGTTAATCATTTACATACGGTTTTAATTATGTTAATCTTAATGGTATTTGAATGCAAATAGGGAACAGGTGAAGATTTTTATGAAGTCATTTTGTTGCAAAGCCGACAAAGGAGAAGTGATAGTAGGCACCGAGCAAAGTCGCATGTCGCGAGTGCTGCCAACACATTGAAAATCCACAAGCAAAGAAAATGTTCATGATCCGGAAAAGCAATATAAGAGGACAAGGAGAACAACTAGCCAACTAGCACAAGAACGTGCACAAAGGGAGATGGTGATGATCAAGGTGGTGGAGAAGAAGGTGATTCTCAAAGGCTGATCACGAACAAGGTCCTTCAAAGAAAAGTTGGACATCATCAAGTCGAAGTCCCGGAGAGGTCGGCGGAGGTCGAGGTCGAGGTGGTAGTAGTGAGTGAGGAGAACTTAACATCTACAACTTATGTCTTTTAGTATTGTCGACTTTAAATAACGTCGTTCTTAGATACAACTTATGTCTTTTAGTTCGTACTATCGGTATCTTGTGTAAATTGGGTTTCCTAAAAATTTAGCATGTTGTTTAGAAGTTGATGTGCTTATATGTTTTTTGATGTGAAAATATGGAGAATGTAACAACTTGTTGTTTTAGTCAAGCAGAAATGTTTTGCAGATGGACGACTCTAAGTATGAGAATTAGAGTCGTCAGGAAATGTTTTGCTGAGCAGCGACTCATAACATAAGGAAATAAAGTCAGTGTTAGAGTCGTCAACACAGGTACTTGCATACCTGAGGAAATGTTTTTCTCCATTCTTACCCGCTCTCTCGCATACCATTTCCATCTTGTTACAATCGACGTGTCTACTTTGAACAACCACACACATCTTCTCTTTTGCCTTAGGGATAAGCCATTCCTTAATGTCATTCTTGGTTTTCCATGTCTACATTGAGCAAACAATTACATTAGACAACCATGTGATCACTAATAAAATTATTTGAATATATAAATATCTGGATTCGGTTAAGGTAAACGTACCAAATCGGTCATATAGTGTTGGGAGGTATCCGGACCCATGGTAAATCTGGTCTGGCTGGGAGCTTTGTCGTACTACCAACTAAAAAACAAATCACAAAACCATCACCAGAGGGTCGTCAAGATATTATATGCCAAAATGACGACTCTTCAATTTAATAATACTAGTTCAACCATAAATATTCCAAACAAGGGTAAATCAAACAATCTTTTGCGGGTTGAAACCACAAGTAAAGAATCGTCAACCAATATTGTGCAGATTAAACATTTGTGACACAAATATGAGCATTATACAAGTGTCGTCAATCTGCTAAAAAGTTTATTGCCGACACATTAAATTCATTTGACGACTCCGGACTAACATATATATATATATATATATATATATACACATTCTGAAAAGTTTTCTTCTAGAGTCGTTCATTTCTATATGTCCAACCTGACGACCTAATATAGAGACTCTAAGAGTCGTTTAGTTATAAATGTAACATATTAACGACCCAAGATACTACCAGCATTTATTGGGGAATTGAACTCTACCAAATGTGGTTGAGGCAGTTGGCTCGTTGAATTCTATAAATACATACCCATATCTCACCTCTTCATTACCATCACTATAATTATCAACCTTATCTTCTCCTTTGATCGCTGTCGTATGCGTCAAAAATAATTTCACTTTCCTAAAGTATGTGATAAGAAAGAGTTCGTATCCACAGAGAGGCGATTGTAGTTATTTCGTAATCAATTTCTTAAAGTAACCAATTGGGGGGATTTCTTATTTCTATTTAGGAAATAAAAACAAATTAAAAGCAAAGTAAATTGTAGAAAGTAATCAATGGAGAGAGATATTGGTCAAGGAACTCATCTTCAATCTTAGACATGTGCTTGCATATACGATTAGAATTACGATTTAATCTCTTGTGTTATCAAAAGCCTAGAGAATCAAGAGAGCAAGATAATCTATTAATTTCCTAAGTTCATCAACACACACATTAGGGATGCGTATGTGAATTCTACCTAAAGAATAAACCTAACGCCTTGCGCTAATCAAGTTCAATTCTAGGAGCATTAAGTTTCGAAATAGGCTAATCAATGCAATTGTCATGCGTTACGCAAAACAATTAGGACAATGGTCAAACTCTACATATGATTACGAGAGTGTATCACTACAAACCGTAAACATATCATGCTACTTGTATTCAAGGTTGTAAACTGATGAAAAACCCTAAAATAGCTATGGACTAAGATGCAAGTTCAATTAATTGGCCACTTAACTAATCAAACACCATAATCCTATCACAATACTTCAATCATGTGATCATAAAAATAGTAGAGAATTGAGCGATAATCAAGAGAGAAAACTAATACATAAAGCAAACACAAGTTTTAGAAATGGGACTACATCCTTAACCAATAAAAGAGAATTTAGCTACTCATAGCTATGGAGTTCATCACCAAAATATCAATGGAATAAAGAAGAAGATGAACAAAAGCAAACCCTAGTTGTGTAAACAAAAGTGGCTCTCCAAAGTTCCAAGAATAAGATGATAAGATGATTTCCAAAAGTTGTAGAATTCCTCTTTTTATAGCTTTTCCTTTCTTCCAAAATTAGGTCAAGTCTTCAAAGTCCATTAGATGAAAGTCCACTAAGCCCATGTTATAGTGTAGAAAAACGTCCAAAAAATAAATCACGGGAAAATCGTATTGTGGTAGGAAATCGGCGGGAGAAGTGGTGGAAATCGGCTCCATTGGCCAAGCAAAGTCCGGGCCTGCCACCGGGTCAACGGTCAACTCGGGGCGAGTCAACCGAGTCAAGGCAGATCGGTCGAGCCAACTCCAAGTCGACCGAGGTTGTGTGGATCGTGAGGTCGAGTGAGTTGGTGAAAGTCTAACTGTTTGTGGTTTTGGCCAAAGCCATTTTGAGGCCATTTGCCGAGCCAAGCCAGCGATGCACCATCATTGTCTTCATTACTTCTTTGCGATACATCATCATCACCACTTGCATCCTTGACTCGGACCCATCCATTACAGGCCATATCAAATGCGCCATTACCAATCACTTTGTTAATCATCAATTGCCATCTCCGGTGGCTTCAAGCACCCGGCTCATATTGAACTCAACAACAACACATCTACTGCGCAATCTCTCCTGTAACTTGTCCTTCTGCTTTGCTCCATCATTCCATTACTGCGCGGCTTCCTGCACCATCTCACTCAAAGTCACATTTCAGCTATATGACCCATTTTCACAAAGACCAACAACCCCAAACATCATCTTCCATGACTGCACATGATGTACAATCCACACCAACATCTCGGCTCATCCCATTTAACCAAGCTCCCCTAAGTTCCATTCACTTCCACTTTAACCCCAGTGCATCTTCTCGGCTACATCTCTTTGGAAGAACTCCATCTCGGTCCATGCATGCAATAGTTCGGGCATTTGTGACTCGAGCCAATGCTATGCAATTTGCACCTTCATCCTGAGACCACAAATTGCACCACCAATGTTCTCGCACCAACACACATATACTCCTTCCTGGCAAAAGCAAACACAACACCGCCATTTTATTTCCTTGCCTTATCTTCAATTGCAGCCATAGTTTTGTTATCTCACAATAAACATTAGACAACACCAACATCTCATTGCCTCAAGCCATGAATTATTAGTCAAAGTCGCAATCACAGCCTCATTAGCTCAAATTTCATCAGTATACCAACTTCCCTAATCTGAGCTCTATTTCCTCTACGCATTTCAACCACTTTGCCAATGCTAACAATAACTACATCACCTCGCACTTCAATTCCACAGTGAACAGCTTTAACTCCAGCTGCAAAATCTGTCATTTCCATGGATCAGCATCATAACCTTGTAAATCATCAACTCACTAATTCCAACCCATCGACTAGTGCATTTCACGACCATTCCTAAGCGCAACTACAAGTTTGTGGCTTCACCGCTGCTGAGCTTACTACAATGCTAGTCCACCATGACAGCCAGACTCTCTTTGTGCTATCACTTTGACCCATCTAGTCACAACCAACTCATCACTCGTGTCATTTCGATTCGAGACAAAACAGCAGAACACTTGACTCTCAACAAACCGAGGCCATATACTCGGCCCAGGTTGAATAACATCACCAGGACAAAGAATCCCCATCTCAATCTCGAGAATCCCATCATTTGCACTCATTTCTGTATTCCATCTCCACAGGCACACCACCAACAATTCATTTCATTCTATCCATAGCACCCTGAGCTTCATACTCTCTTCCACAGCATCACAGGACATCTTCTTGCTACAATTTAAGCTGTGACTCAGTCTCCATTAGCATCACCACTGCAACTACATCTCCTCAATCTCGAAAAGCGACATCTCGGTCCTATCTCCTCCAATCTTCATTGAATAAGAGCAGGACTACACCATTAATTTTACCAACCGCATTGCTAACTCCCAAAACCTCGCAAACTCTATCACCTCGCCATTCTTCCATTTCTCAAATCTTAAGAACAACCTCATCTCACCTGGAAGCAACTATAAATTCAGTGTCCGATTTCATCACGAACAAATTTGCTAACCAAAACCACAACAAATCTCGAGATGGTATAAACTCGACTCATAGATGGTCTGGCGATTATTCATCTCGAATGATCTTCATGGACAAAACCCATTCTCGCTCATTCGATCCGATTCTCCCGGCCGCGACGGCTTCTCACTCGATGCTGTATCGATTATCAAAACCATTCCCAGTTCAACTTTGTGAGATCCCTTTTCTTGCTTCAAACCATGAACCCTCTTCTCGATCCGAATATGAGCAGCAGATCCTCATTCTTCTTCAACTTCATCTTGAATTCTCACCATGATTTCTCTCTATTTTCACCTGAGTTGTGCTCGACTCATCACCACCGCTTTCTCGATTTGGCGAGAATGATTGAAAACGCGTTTTCTCGGCTCACGGCGGTGTAAGAGTAGAAAAATATACAGGCACCCACCAATGGATACGGGCCACCCAGAGTATCCCTTAACCCATGATGAGCTCAGATAGCACATGCACAGAAATGACACTCTTGCCCTTCTTGCTCAAATAAAGTGATTTCTTCTTCTTTTCCTCCGTGTGACTCCGAGTACCTAATAACTCAAAAACACACGTAATGTACATAATTCACAAGAAAAATAGCAAAGAAAGCGTAACTACTAGATAGTAAATACGGTGTATTCTACACCTATCATCCTTCTCATTTATTCATCATCCAAGAGGAAAAAAAGAGAAACACAATGACTCCTACACTTTCAAGAAGGCGTGCCATTACAAGAGCTTGGAAAACAGTCACAAACCACTTTGAAACTCTAGACAAAGACATTGATGAAACATCGGATGCTTGGTGGAACCGCGTATTCATCGTTTTGTGGCGTTGGACGGAAATCGCAACTCAAGGTCTTTGAAACAAGTCAAGGAAAGCTTCAAAGAGATAAAATTGAGTGTGATGTTTTGAAAAGAGAATTTACGGCCATAAGGGAAGCCTTTCCGAATATGATGGGTACTATAAGAGTAAGTATTTAAACAAGAGGTAAAACTTATCCAAAGCTTTGATCGATACTAACTAAGTATGTTTGCGTTTGCATTTTCGGATGAAGAAGGCGTATGCATACTACGAGGTACTTTGGGAAAAAGTTTGAGTTACACGATTGCTACTTTATCTTCCATGGAACCGTACAATTACATGCTTTATGATTGGGTGTGAAGTCCATCGTTATCATGTATTGTGTTTAACCCTATGCAAGATGTATGACTTTTAGGATTCAATGAAATGTTCTTTATGAAATTAAATTATTAAAAAAAAAAATGAGTCAATAATAGAGAAGTATGTAACAACGACTCTCATTTTAAATGAGAGGGTCGTACGTTTATAGTAATGCTCAACAAATGACCCTTAGAGTGATAGCTCCAGAGAGTAAAAGGTATTTGAGTCGTTGGGTTATAAATATATTTAGCAAACGCCTCTAGATGACCTTAAAAAGGAGTCGTCAATTTTTTCAAAATGATTGGCGATTTTTCATGCTTTGCACATTAGAGTCGTCAATGTTTTCGAACCTGGATGACGATTTTCATCTTGCGAGAGCGAGAATCGTTTATGAATGTGACAAATAACTAATTCGACTGCGAAGGGTCGAAATGGATTTATTATACACCCCAAAAACGACTCTCACTCGAGTTGTTCCATAGTGACCATCAATCGACCACTCTGGAGGCACCATTCATGCGATTTGAAGAGTATAGGAAGTTTACACGATTGTTTTGAGCTTGGGGTTCCTCATTTTGAGGTTGGTTCCTTCATTTTGAGCAATGGGATCTTCATTTGCACCAATATTCATGGCTTCCTCTATTAACATCTCTTCATCAAACATCGAATTCATAGGATTAGATGAGACAATCTCACCATCAACACAATCACGTATGTTGTTTGAATCTTCACCTACATCATTTCCTCCACTACAATGACTCATTTCAAATAACCTAAATTTTCCCAAAACTCACTTTCTTCCTCTCTATCCAACACAAAAACACAATTTTTCTATTATCTAAATTGTTCCCCTAAAACTGATTTTATCTAACTGAACTAATTAACAACTAATCTAACTTAACTAATCAACTCAATTAACACTAATGGTTTGGGGTAGTTTAATCATTTCGAAAAATTGGGATAAGGGGTAACCCCAAAATGCTATTTGGAGACCAACTGGTGAGGCCCCCAATTATTTTTTAAGGCCCCCAATTAATCCTTGCTTTTTATATATCCTTCCTTCCCATCAATCTACATTTTCATTGATTTATGTTCTTACCACCGGCACTGGTGATTACTGTCATTCATGGAAAAGGAAATTACCATGCAGAAGAAAGGACACGTGACTCATACGCCTGAACAACCTCTCAACAACTCTTTTGTTTGTTATGGACAGTGACTGTCACAATCGTCAATTCTCCTGCAAAACAAGAAAAATAACAAATAAAGAGTTGTTTTAGCTAATTTGATGTCATGAAACAAACATTAGATGCTTGTACTCGTGTCTTTTGAATGAATTATGGAAAGTTAGAAACAGTATATGCAACTGATTTAAAACCAATATTCCCTTTTTTCCTTGTGTTAAATGTTTTTCTCCTATGAACCCGAAAGGATTACAAAAGCCACATTATTCTAGAACTCGCTGAATATGTTGAAGCCCAAAATAATATGGCTGACGATGTTATGCGTTTACAATTTTATATCCATCGTCGTGCGCTGCACTCGTAAAATAAATGAATGCAGAGCCGGGCCTGAGGCCGTGCAAGGTGTGCGACCGCACAGGGCTCAGCTCTGTCGAAGGCATTTTTTTTCCTTAGCTCAACTGTTTATTTTAGACAGAAAAAAAAACTTCTTTTGTTTGTAGAGATTCAAACCGTGATTCTTGGATTGTTGTTTAATGCATCCATCCAATAAGCTATTATCTTTGTACATGTTGTTCTATATCTCTTTGTTCTTCTTTATATAAGTCAGTGATTTCTATTTATATTACTCCTAAGACCATAGATATAATACATGCGGATATCATTTGAGTTTTCCTTACGTATTGTTATTACTGCATGAGGACACTAACAAATAAAAGGTTCTAATTGAATAATTTTCTTTGTTTCTAAAAATACGCGTTATTATACTCGTCCAGTGTAAAAAAAAATCTAGCGCATTCGTCTATAATTTTTCAAATAAAAAAATTAAGAAAAATATTGATGTTTTTTTTTTCCGGGCCGCGAGTTATAACCCCAAAGGTGTCACTATCCATGCACAAAAACTCCACCAAAACAAAATGTTCACAAAAACCCCATTTAACATAAACTGTCTATATTCCTCTACTATTTAAATCACCCCAACAAAAACAAAAAATCAACCCCCCTTTAAATTTAATTATATTATCACCACGCAACAACCCACCACCAACAACACCACCACCATCAACATCACCTCTCCAACCACCACCACCGAACCACCACTGCTTGTCACCGCGCCACCACCACCACCACCCACCACCGCACCACCAACCACCACCCGCCGCCACCCGACCACCACCTTCGCCGCCACCAATCACCGCCGCCGTCACCGTCGCTGACCACCACCACCGCGTCATCACCAGAAAAAATGATGAAACCAAAATTGGTTTCACCAAAATTAGATGAAACCAAACAGAAAAAATGATGAAACCAAAATTGGTTTCACCAAAATAAGATGAAACCAAATTTTGGCTTCATCATAAAAAGAAGGAGAAAGAAGAACAAATGAAACACAATAAGATGAAACTTACCAGCACTGTCAACTGCACCGCCCTCTATCGCTGCCACAACCACCACTATCATTACCTCCTCAACTAAGATTAGTTTCAACAATAAACAATCCACATGTGTCTCACCATAAAAAATTGGTTTTCATAGAGATCAATATTCAAAAAAATGAAAAAAATACGATGAAAAATTGGTTTTTCCACATATTGTAAAATCAGGTGAAACCAAAAATTTGGTTTCATCATAAAAGAAAGAAGAAGGAAGAAAGAAGAAAAAATGAAACACAATAAGATGAAACCTACCACCACCGTCAACTGCACCACCCTCATCGCCGCCACAACCACCAGCACCACAACCACCACTACCATTACCTCCTCAACTAAAACTTGTTTCAACAAAAAAACAATCCACTTGTATCTCACCATCAAAAATTGGTTTCACAGATATCAATATTCAACAAAATAAAAAAATATACGATGAAACCTAATTAGGTTTTATCATTTTTCCACATATTGTCATTTCACCAACATAACTTCAATGATGAAACCAAACATGACGACTTCCAAGTCAGGCCAATAAACTAGGCAAAAATCGGTGAAAACAAAATTTGGTTTCATCATAAACTTAATTTTCATCATTAAAATCTTTGGTTTCATGATAGAAAATAGGCAAGTTTATGATGAAACCACATTTAATTTCATCATAAGTTTCTTGTTTTTCACAAAACAAAATCGTTAGAGTTTGATGAAACCAATTTTGGTTTCATCATAAATCTGTCATTTCCCAACACAATATTGATTTCGGCTTGATGAAAATGTATCATCATTTGCTGGTGATGATACATCAAGGTGGTCTTGTTGGTGGTTGTAGAGGATTGAATGAGGGTGGATCTGCAAGTATTGTGTTGATTGTAAAGGATAAAAGGAAAAGGAGGAGGAGGTGTTGTTTGTGCGGATTTG
>JAJJWW010017561.1:0-153165 GCA_023531295.1 Papaver armeniacum
GTAGTTTTGATGTTGTTGTTGTGGTGTGAATCGGCGGGGTTAGATAGTGACTCCTATAGCTAATTATTAAAAGTCAAGATATGTTGTAAACAAAGGGTGAGGCATATGGGGTGATTGAATTCACCTCCTAATCTACCTGCCCCAGGAGTAACACGTAAAATTCTGTCTTCTGCTCCCCCTTGGAGGTTTTAGGAGTGGAGATTATGCCAATTGCATTCCTTTAATTATCCCCTAGTATAAAGTGTTCTTGATGCACTATCACAGACTATTTAACAAACAATTGACTAATAATCATATACAATACAAAACAATGAGAATAAAACTCAAATGTGATTAACTTTGTGCCCTTATAAATCAATAGGAGGGTTTCATCAGCGCCCCTAGCTAAGTGTTTAGAACATCATGCGATGATTAAAGGCAGTTCAAATGAATTACACAACTAAACTAAGAGATAGCAGATTCCTTTCTCACGCAGAGAACTGTTTTATATCTAACAATTCTTTAACCCTAGAAATGAAATTGAATGTTACTGAAAAAAGGCAATAGTAGAATACTTGTCCCCTCTGCTTTAATTCTCTCTGCGAGCCCCAATATTTGTTTGTTGGATGGGAAACCCTGCTCTATCTGCTCTGTTTCCAGCTTCTGAGGTGGGAGAAACATAGTGGAGATAAGAGAAACCTTCCAGAAGGCTTAGTGTTGCTGGTGCAGATAAACCTCTTTGAGTGTCAGAAAGAAGAAGAGGTGGTCTTAGTGATGGCCTCTCTTGAACAGAGTAAGGAAGAAGAAGGTGGAAGTAAGGGACCTACGAATAGTCGGATGAAGAAGAAGAGAATGGAAGAAGAAATGGTTAGGTCGATGGGGTGATATATAGAGTGTGGGTGTGGTGTTGAACAGGTGCAACGAAGTTTGATACGACTAGTGGAGACGTTGGATCTGGTGAATCCGATAGGTAGCCGTCTGGAATTGAGCAGCTCGGGAGAATCAGGCTAACCCAGTGTGGATAGTTTTGAACAGATTAGGTGACTAAAAATTATCCCTTTCTTTGATCGTGTAAGGCGTTGGTGAACTGTAATTCACCTTTTCACATGCATACATAGGTTCTGCTGTAGTTTAGTTCTTCGTAATTTTTTTTTTTTTTGCATGATTTCTCTGTTAAGTTGATTTTATTACTCGGTTGAATCCTAGATACCCATCATCCTAAATCGCATACTAATCTTGACGACGATTGAAAGGCACTGAACAAATTTGCCAGCCCCGGTGAGTAACAGAAATATAATATATAAACTTCTCTCTCGCTCAAATAATTTGGATAATTTAGATAATTTCATACATATCGTTCTTCATTTTCATACATTTCGTTCTTCCATAGAATTTCTCAACATCAATTTCTAAGCCCTTCCGGTATTCATCCCTATATTCTGTACTCAATCGAGTATACCACTTCATTTATAATATTTTTGAGGACCGCATGAAATTTTAACCCACCAAGTCCAAGATAGATAGTTTTTCAACCAAGATTACCATCAATATCATTACTACCCACGAAATATGACTATTCTAGCATGGAATTGTCGTGGTTTAAACCAACCAACAACAATTCAAAGACCTACGTGGACTTATCTCGACGTATAAACCAACCATTTTATTCCTTTCGGGAAACGTTGGCACAATGAAGTTCAAATAATACGCATCTCACAAACCTTACAATTTCAAAACTACTGCTCTGTTCCTAAAGTAGGTAGAAGGGGGGGCTTATGCCTATTGTGGAAAAATGAGGTCAATGTCCAAATCATCTTGAAGTCCCAGAATTACATTCATGCACTCATCACACCCCCGCTCCATCTCATCCTTGGCATTGCACAAAAAATGTATGCCCCTCCACATCCAGACCCAAGAAAATTCTTTTGGGAAGATTTTCCAACAATTTCCCCGCATTTCAACACCTTGGTTACTCCCGGGGAGACTTCAACGAGGTGACAGACCAATCGAGAAAAAGGTGGCAGGCCATTGACTTATGCACAAACACAAACTTTTCTCAATTTAATGGATCGATGGGATACATTGATCTTGGTTTCAGAGGGGACCCATTCACTTGGACCAACAACCAACAAGGCCAAGACAACATCCAAGAAAGACTCGATAGAGCAATAGCAAACCAATACCGGAGAACGCCCAACCCTCACGCCGGAATCACTCATCTCCCGCGAATAGCGTCGAGATCATGCTCCTATTCTACCTGCACAAAAGCTTTAGACCGGCAAGGAAGCAAGAATTACAAATTCGAGCACCTATGGCTATCTCATCCCCTTACTTCATCAAGTAGTTAACTTTCGGATGGGGATATGCTACACGATTACGTATCCACCTTTAAACCTCCGAAGCCTTTTAAACTCATATCAACAAGTGAAGCCCTCACAGCGTAACGGAACAAGATTAACTTGCCACCTTCCCACATTGATTAAAAAGTCGACCGCAAAAATCAAAGCAGCCAACATCAATGTGCGACGAAACCGGTACCGAATTGGAAAATTGGATTCAACAAGAAAAGCAACTCCGAATTGAGCATTTGAATTTACTTGATTGTCACGCAACTTACTGGCAGCAGAGATCCAGAATTTTATGGCTTCAATCTGGAGACCGCAACACAAAGTTCTTTCATACAAAGGCTACAATTCATAGAAGCTGTAACAACATACAACAAATTCAAGATCATCAAAACACCTGGATTACAGATAAAGAAGAAATTATCAAGATCATGATTGAGCATTTCACAGATCAGTATACAACACCAAACACAGTAATTGACGAAAGCCTGTTTGAAGCAAAGAATCACCAAGGTTAACCCCTCAACAATGTAATATGCTAATGTACCGAGGTGACCCCGAGGAGATAAAAGAGGCGCTTTTCTCCATAGGATCGAACGTGCCCCAGACCGGATGGTTATACCGATAAGTTTTTCAAAGTTTTTACTGGGAAACAACTCAATCATGACTAATTGATATGGTTCAAGTTTCTTTAATTCCTATAACATCCACCTCTCATGAATCATACTAACCTCACTTTAATTCCAAAGATTGATCACCCTTCAAAACCATCCCAATTCAGGCCTATGGGCTATGTAATGTCACATATAAAATCATTTCAAAATACTTGGTCAATCGCATAAGACCTCTTCTCCCTTTTTTAATAAGCCCATATCGTAGTGCCTTTGTGCCACAAAGATCCATTCACGACAACATAGCTATTGCCGCCGAACTTTTTCACTACATCAGAACCTCACATCGCACTAATAATCCCAAAATAGCCCTAAAGATGGACATTCAAAAGCCTACGACTCCTTGGACTGGGGTTTCATCAAACAAGCTTTCACCACCTTAGGCTTCCCCTCATCCTTCGTGGATTACATTATGATGTGCATATCAACAGTTACCTACTCTATTAATATCAATGGAACTCCACATGGGTACATCACCCCAACTAGGGGAATAAGGCAAGGAGATCCTCTCTCTTCATATATATTTATTATATGTGCGGAAATACTATCCACAAATTTGGGAATTCTTGAAAACCGAGAGAAAATGATAGAAGGCTCCGAATTTCTCGAAGGCCCCACCCAATACTACATCTCATGTACGCCGATGATTTATTGATAACATATAAAGCAACTTCGGGAAGGTACTAATCACCTCAAACATCTACTTCAAGCTTATGGAAAATTCGGCAGGTCAACACATCAACACATCAAAATCTACAATCATCCATCACCCGCTAGTAACAACACCAACTAGATGAACTAAAACAAGCCTTCAATATGCCAACAACATCAAAACCCCCAACCTATTTAGGAGTGCAATTTAAACATGGGAGATCTTCTAGGCATATTTTTGCCCCAATCCTTCGCCTAATTCGCAAGGCAAAAGGTTGGATGACTAAATGCCTAAACCAAGCTGGAAGATTCGCACTCATAAAATCCTCCCTTACCCCTACAACCAATCACCTCATGCAAACACAAACCCTTCCTGCACACATCCACAAAAAATAGATCGTATTACAACAAATTTCTTCTAGGGCCATGATTCTTCCATCAAGAAGCTCCACCCACTAGGAAGGGACAAGCTATACAAACCCAAAGCTCAGGGAGGATAGGCATCAGAAGAAGCAAGGAGCACAACAAAACACTTCTTATGAAACGAATGGGAACATTCACGAAAAAACCACCGTACTAGCCACATTATATAATGCGAAATACCTAAAACAGACACCCATTTTTGAAAACATCCTCCCCTCCCGTCATCTCCAAACCCACAATGGAGACAATTGGCATTGCTCATACCAACCTTCAGAAATAATCTCTTACATCAAATAGGTGACGGATTAAACATCCATATCCAATCAAACTGGATTCCACAATTCAATAATAACATCAACCCAACCATATGTTATCCTATACAATCGATTGTCGACATCATCGACCCATCAACAAGGAATCGGAATCATGATAGGTCGAATCTACTTCCCCACCCCATAGTTCAACGAATTGTCGCATTCCCATCCCACAAAACAACCAACTGACAAGATCATTTGGCCTTTTACCAAAAAGTGGAAAATATACGACGGCATCGTGGATACAACCGCCTTATGGAAGACACGCACAAACCCATCAAAATCCCCTCCCACCAACTACCTTCCTATGGACACTCCCGTGTCCCCCAAAAGTACAGCTTTTCTTGTGGAAAGCAATTAATGAGGGTTTACCAACCCTCAACCTTCTCAACCGCATCCAACTCACCAACTCCGACCTATGTCCACAATGTAGTTCTAGTCCCGAAACGTCCACTCATATTCTCGCTTCATTGTCAAACAACCATTGACTCCTGGAACCTCCTTCTACATCATCTCGCAAACAACCAAAACCCTACTCAGAGCATCCCCACCTCAATACCCCATCAGACGACAATTTCCCTACTCCTCAAAACAAAAGCTCCTTCCACATTCACCTGACTTTTTGCTTCCTTTTTGGTCCTTATGGATAACTAGGAACGATGTAGTCTATCGCCAACAAATGCCAAATCCAACGAATATAATGCGAGATGACCATCAAACTCCAAAGCAAGAATATATCCGGGCTCAAAACCACCGCTCCAAAGCACTACCCGGAATGCAACCTCATCCAAACCCAGGCGCAAAAACGCTAGCACCAACAACCATCTTCGTGGGATGGCTCAAACCCCACTCGAATGGATCAAAATTAACACAGACGGAGTGACAAGGGGACATCCAGGAATAGCAGGAGCAGTGTATTATATGTCGAAACAAGGAGCCGAAACAATCTTTTCAATAACACAACCACCGGGTATCACGACCGCACTTGCAGCAGTAAACTTGGGCAATGCTCATCGCTTCTAGAACGGCGATGGAACGTGGATGGCCAAAAGTTCAATTTGAAACAGACTTGGAGAACTTAACAAGATTTCTAACCTCGAGACACCGACGCCCGTGGTATATTCATAATCGATTATCAGAAATCAAGTATAGGTTTACCCAAATTCGGCAATATACTATTAGACACGTCTACAGAGAAGGAAATCAAGCGGCGAGACGGCCTAGCAAATCGAGCGCAGATGATTGCTCTAGAGGGAAGCTCGCAACAACAAAAGATGGGACAATGTAATTCCCCACACATAAATTCTATTGAATAGCGGACTCTATGGGCATAACATTCCCACGTGTAATATCCGTTTAATTTAATAAATTGCATGCTTCAAAAAAAAAAAAAACAAGTAGGTGTAGAATCTAGATATTGTACAGCTAAAAAATTTCAGACATTCGGGCATCACAAATGTTAAATAGTATCCGCCTGATATGATGCCAAGTCTTCATCAAAAATATCCATCCTGATAAGTGATGCTGCACATACCGGGGCCGGGAACCGTGAACCGTGAAAATCACCGCGTCTCACAGCCCCAGGGGCCCCACCACACAGATTTATAGGGGTGGTTTTTAGTGGTGGGTCTCACGCCATTTTTCTTTCACGCGGTAACATTATGGGATTTCCTCTCCCGATGTACGTAGAATTATTGCACCCTGATATATATGATGACATGTTTTATTATGCAACAACATCTTTTGCCCTTAAAATGGCTATCAATAATTCGTTTTTAAAATAAATTATTATTTTCTTGGAGAGAAATTTTTTATCAAATGAAGCATAATTTTATTGTTATGAAATCCATAGTCTCTACCATTCTACATAGATTAAGAAAGGATTTCGGCGGGGGGCATGCAAATCAAACAGCAACAAGTCCAAGATTACATAGATGCAATACCCAATATATGCCTATGAAATGAAAGTTTTGTTATAAAATGAGTAATAGTATGTTAGGGTTCTAGACCTTTAACACTGGAGAGAAGCTTAGCACACAAGAAAGAGCCGGACAAACCCTTTGAATTGGGGGTCAGCCACCAGCTCTGAGAAGGAGAAACTTAATTAAAACTGAATTGTTATTGATTGATAAATCATTACAACTCAAGTTACGTATTTATAATCTACTTAAGCTTGTTGATCAAGCAATAATAATACCAAAATAAGAGTTTGTATGCAATAAGGAAACTGACTTAATTAAAGTAAACTAAATAAGGAAAACTAGTTTAGTTAGGAGTTGGTATCACAACTTCCCTCTCTGCTGGAAAAATTTTGCTTGTCCTCAAGCATCAAATTCTGGAAAACACAACAACATCTTGTCAGCATCTTCCCAAGTAGCTTCCTCAGCTGGATGATCCTTCCACTTAACTAACCATTTTGTTCCTGCATGATTTCCTTTCTTGAACATTTTGCATTCTAAAATGCTCTCAGGTTCCCAATAAGCATAATCAACTGTAACTGGTATGTTAGTATCAACAATATTGGCGGAACCAAGTTTCAACTTCAATTGTGAAACATGAAATATTGGATGAATGCGACTTGTAACAGGTAAGTCCAACCTATAAGCTATAGATCCAATATTTTATAGAACCAAAAAGGTCCATAAAATTTGGGAGAAAGTTTAGAATATGCCTGAGTAGAAACAATGCTTTGTCTGTAAGTTTGTAGACGCAGAAAAACCAAATCATCAACAGCAAAACTGCGCTCAGTACGATTTGTATCAGCATTTTCTTCATTCTCTCTTGAGCAGCTTGTAGATGTGAATGTAAAAATTTGAGAGTGTAATCTCTTGCCTTCAAATTAGAGTCAACAACATGAATAGAGGTTGTTCCTGGTAAATATGATGATATTGTAGGAGGTAGTCGACTATACACTGCTTGGTATGGTGTCATCTGAATAGCAGTATTAAAACTGGTATTATACCACCATTCTGCCCATGGAAGACATTTTAACAAATCACTCGGCTTTGTTCCAGCAAAACAACATAGATAACATTCCAAAGTACGATTTGTGACTTCAGTTTGCCCATCAAATTGTGGGTGATATGTAGAATTGCGACACAACTTGGTATATTGTAAAGCAAAGAATGCTTCCCAAAAATTGCTGATAAATATTGGATCACGGTCACGAACAATACTCTTGGGCATACCATGAAGACGTACAATCTCTCGCAAAAAAATCTCAGCCACCGAGCTTGTAGTATATGGATGTGTGAGAGGTATAAAATGTGCATACTTAGATAGTCGATCCACTACCACCAGAATTGAATTTTTTCGATTAGAAGTTGGAAATCCATCCACAAAATCCATTGAAATATCTAACCATATATCAGTAGGAATAGGAAGGGGATTCAAAGACCAGGTGGAGATATTGATTCCAACTTATTCCGTTGACAAGTATCACACTTGGAAATAAAATCTTTTATGGATTTCTTCATCCCTTTCCAGTAAAAATTTTGTTGGAGTCTCTTGTAAGTCCTCAAATACCCAAAATGACCACCAATAGGTTGAGAATGAAACTCTTCAAGCAGCTTGACGCACCATGCAGAAGTTGAAGGCACAACTATACGATTTTTGTAACGTAACATACCATTAGTATAAGAAAAGTGTTTCTTAAAACTTGTATCTTGTTGTAAATGTTGTATTAAGACTCCCAAATCTGCATCATTATGACATTCTTGACTAATATCATCAACACCAGAAAAAATAGGTGTTGATATATGAAAATATGAGTGAATACATCTTGATAAAGCATCTGCTGCAATGTTCTCCTTTCCACAACGAAAGATAATCTCATTATCATAGCCTAACAACTTGGACAACCATTTCTGCTGTTCTATGGAAGATAATTTCTGATCCAAGAAAAACTTAAGACTACGATGATCCGTATATATATTAAAGTGTCTTCCAAGTAAGTACGGACGCCATTTTTGGACTGCAGAAACAACAACTAACATCTCTTTGTCATAAATAGAGAGGTTTAAGTTCTTGCCTAAAAGAGGTTTACTAAAGAATGAAATTGGTTGTTGTGATTTCATTGAAACAGCCCCAATACCGTTGCCAGATGCATCGCTTTCCAATGCAAATTATTTTGTAAAATCTGGAAGTGCCAAAGTTGGAGTTGTAGTAAGAGCCCGTTGCAACAATTTAAATGTAGTAGTAGCTTGTTTTGTCCAATGAAAAGCATCTTTCTTGAGTAATTGTGTTAAAGGTGCACTTATGACACCGAAATTCTTCACAAATTTTCGATAGTAACCAGCTAACCCAAGAAAGCCTCGTAACTCTTTAACAATAGATGGAAGTGGCCAAGACAATATGGATTGTATCTTATCATTCTCAACTGAAACCCCTGCAGAAGAGATTATATGGCCCAAATATCCAACAGATGGTTGTGCAAAAGTGCACTTTGTATCTTTAACAAACAGCTTATTAGTGCGTAAAATATTAAACACAATAGCTAAATGTTCTAAGTGATTAGTCATGTTCTTGCTATAGACTAAAATGTCATCAAAGAAGACAAGGACAAACCTCCGTAAGTGTGGCCTGAAGATATGATTCATTAAACTCTGAAAAGTTGCAGGTGCATTCGATAATCCAAAAGGCATAACCAAAAATTCGAAATGACCATCATGTGTCCTGAAAGCAGTTTTTGGAATATGTGGTTGATAAAGTCGAATATGATAATACCCCGAACGTAAATCCAGCTTAGTAAACTCAGCAACACCAAATAATTCATCAAGTAATTCATCGACTGTGGGAATTTGGAAACGATCCTTAATGGCCAGCTTGTTTAAAGCTCTGTAATCCACACACATACACCAAGAGCCATCTTTCTTTCGTACCATAAGAATGGGAGGAGAATAAGGACTCGAACTTGGACGTATAAAACCAGCTTGTTGGAGCTCAATAATTATCTTCTCTATCTCGTCTTTCTAAAAATGAGGATATCGATATGGTCGCACATTAACAGGAGAAGAATCTGGAAATAATGGAATACAGTGATCATGAGCATGTTCTTGCGGAAGAGTGGTTGGTAATTGAAATACATCAGCAAACTCATCGAGTAATTGTTTCACTGCTGTAGGAATAACTGAAGAAGTATGCATGGGAGCATTTAATGCAGATAGTTGAAAAAAAATCCCATGATTTTTAATATGTAATAAACGCTGCATTGATTGTGCTTCCAAAATCATTACTGATGATTGGTTGTTTCCCATTAATGAACCAACGGCGTTATTAATGTGAAACTGCATGGTTAATTTAGCAAAATCCCACCTAATTGGTCCTAGCGTCCTTATCCATTGAACACCCAAAACTGCGTTACATCCACTAATATCAAGCAAATGGAAACCAGTGGTGAACTCATATTGCTGGAGTTGTATAGGAACATCTACACAATAACCTCTAGTATCCAACTTCCCACCATCACCAACTGTAACACTTAACAGAGATTTTGTAGAGAGAATCGCATAACCACATCTCTTAGCCACAGACGGATGTAAAAAATTATGGGTGAAGCCTGAATCAAGCAAAACTGTAATAGATTGAGTCTTAGTAGTGCCAGTAATGCGCATAGTTCGAGGAAAAGTAGATCCCATAAGTGAGTTGCAAGAAATTTTAGGCTCAGTGTCAACTGAGTCTATAACCTCAAAAGCAAGAGGCATATCTTCAGTAGAAGGAAGAGGTAGAGCTTCAGATGGCGCTGTAGAACCCTCATTCAGCATTATCCAAGATAGTTAATCAAGGATTCACACAAACATGATTAGGTGTGAAGAGTTGATCACAGTTAAAGCAAAGGCCTTACTCTCTTCTTTCTTTTTGTCCATCTGGTGGCAAACGTCTAGCTCCTGGTGGTATAGAGGACTTATTGTATAGAGTAGGTTGTACCATAACAGCAGGCCTAAATGGAGGAGGACGATAAGGTTGTCTTGTGATAGCCTTAGTAACAGCTGCAAAGGCTTCTTCTTGATGAAGTGCTTTAGTAAAAGCCTCAAGTAATGTTTGTGGTGCCAACAACTTAACCGTAGTACCAATATGAGGTTTTAAAGAACGAATGAAGCAACTGATTAAATAATCCTCAGAAAAATCAACAAAGTTTAAGAGATGCTCAAATTCAGGTATATGTTCACGTACGGTACCTTTCTGATTAATGGTGCTAATAGCCAACCGAGCATCAAGAAATTTCTCCAGAGCAAATCTTTCACGAACTAAAGTACAAAACAGTTCCCACGAATTGACTTCAATTTTGGTTCTTCTCCATCTAAACAATTGATTGGCCTCGCCTTTAAGATGAGCAGAGGCGACAATAATTTTAAGAGCATCAGATGTATTGTAAACACTAAAATATTGGTCTGCATTGAAAATCTAGCCATCAGAGTCTTCACCAGCAAAGTTTGGAAATTTGATATTAGGGCGCAGCTGTTGTGGTTGACCATGATTAGGTTGAATTGGTGGTGGAGGTGGTGGAGGATTTGTTGCATCACCAGGACGCTGTTGTATCAGAGGTAAAAATTCTCTAAACACGTTACGGAAAGAGGTTTCCATGGTTGTTGCAAGTTGTGTGGCGAGAGCAGTACGTTCTTGTTCACGGAGCAACAACTTCTCTTCCATCTTCTTATTCTGAGCCTCTTCATCAAGAATATGAAGGTTAGTAATAGTGTCAACAAGATTGTCGATCTTGTCTACTACTACTTCAATACATTCATGCACGTTTTTCAAGTTTCCTGTGCAAAGACATTGTGATCAAAAGAAAGAACCCTAAAAAAAATTTGGTCGAATTTTGGAGATTGATCTTAACCTGCTCTGATCCAGGTGTTAGAGTTCTAGACCTTTAACACTGGAGAGAAGCTTAGCACACAAAAAAGAGCCGGATAAACCCTTTGAATTAGGGGTCAGCCACCAGCTCTGAGAAGGAGAAACTTAATTAAAACTGAATTGTTATTGATTGATAATTCATTACAACTCAAGTTACATATTTATAATCAAATTAAGCTTGTTAATCAAGCAATAATAATACCAAAATAAGAGTTTGTATGCAATAAGGAAACTGACTTAATTAAAGTAAACTAAATAAGGAAAACTAGTTTAGTTAGGAGTTGGTATCACAACATAGTATGACCATATGGTGAAAAACTGAAGACTCTGTTTCTAGTTACAAATCAATTCCCGAGTCTTATGGAGACTCCAAATTCCATCCAAACTTGGGCCCCTTCGGTTTTGAAGCGAACTTGGACCTTGCCTTTGTATTTCAAAGCGGGTAATTACTAATGAGTTTCTCTGGGTAATGACTAATGAATTTATTATATATATATATATATATATATATATATATTATGTTTTTTCATTTCCAATGCCAATGACACTACAGGAAAAATATACGTCTGCAACTCGGAGTTTGACAACTCTTTGCTAAATGTCGTAGAACATCCTATGTTTTGCAACTTTTTTCAAAGGAAGTTTCGTATAAGGGCATTAGTACTAACCCCCAAGACCAAAGGGTTGCGACAAAAAAACAAACGACAACCCTTTAAGCAAAACAGTTGTGACGCCATTTAGCTTTCACAACCGTTTTTTCCGGATATGTAGTTCATAATCCTATCACAACCGATGCAAGAGTCGTTGAAGATAAACAAAATATGAAAAAAAAAGAATAGTGTTGAGGGGATTCGAACTTGAACCTATTGTATGTTAGTTCAACCCATCAACCATCCTTACACTTCACAAGTTTTGGGTTTTTGTGCTTTTTTTTATCAAAATGTATAACAACCTTTATAAGTGTTGTTGAAGTAAAAATATAGGATGTTGGAAAAAGATGAGGTTGCGGGGATTTGATCCTGAGCCTCATGCGTGCAAGTCCATACCATCAACCATGCCTACACTGTCACAACATTGTCAGGTTTGTGGTTTTTGTATATACTTAGTTCATGACAACCTTTTGACAACCTTTATAAGAGTTGCAAAAACAAAATATGATGTTAAAATATAAGGCTCAGTCACTTGAGCCACAAACAGCACAAAGCCTTCCCTGTAAACAATCACATACATTCTACAATGATAATGCATCTCATTTCATATCTACTAGTTCCCTGACACTTCATTTCACAGTTCAAGACTTCAAGTACCCAATTTCTTCCAATCCACCAAAAAACATAAAAATAATGGAAATTTTTCAGAAACAATGACAACCCATAGCACCAAATGGTAACTAAACACAAAAAAGAAGATAAATAATTGTGCATATCTAGTTCTCTGACTTTAAATGACTGTACCATCACAAATTCCCTTATTCTCTCCTCCTTTTTCCGGGCTTGAGACCGGCAATGAAATGATAAATGATTTTCACTGGCGGAGTTAAAAAAGGGTGTTCACTCGGAACTAAGGTCAAACATCACAATTACAATCACATTCACAATTACAATAATAAGATCAAACATCATAATCAGAAGAACAATTATAGTATCAGCAATGGAAATGCACATGAACTATGACAACAAGATCCACAATGACAACAACGAGAACGACGAAGATAGTAAAAAAATATAACAGTAAACACAATACGTACACTACGTACTGACCTAACTTGTGAACTTCTTTTTCTTCTTCCTCTTGTTCTTCTTCTTTATCGGAACCACTGCGACAGCTTCAGCATCTTCTCTTACGTAACTCTCGCTCTCGCCCTTGCCATCCATTTGTAAGCCAAGAGTTGAAGTATCCACAGGTTGGAAACTTGTGTCATCCTTTTCATTTTATACCTCTAATTCATGGAAACCCCTAGGTGGTGGTTTCAACATGACATACCAGTTAGATGTATCTGACTCTCGAGAATAGAAAACTTGTCGCGCTTGTGATGCTAAAATGAACGGGTCGTTGCGAAATTGGTTCTTATGCTGCTTTAAGTTGACTAATGTGAATCCTTTCTCTACATTCATACCAAAATAGGTGTAAGCCCAGTCACATTTGAATATGGGAACTTGAAGAGTAATGTAGTCCAACACCAGAATATCTTCTAAAACACCGTAGAAACCAGTGGTTTCTGATCGTCCTGCAACTAAAGTTTTTGATTCAATTGAGACACCACTGTTTTGTGTGACTCTTTGAACATCATCGTAAGAAACCTAGACCCATTGATTAGCAAGCCTTTATATGACACGCAGTTTTCTAAAGGCCCTTTTGACAACCACTCTACCGTGTTTGATACTGACATGCCTTGTTCAATTTGCATATAAACCTACAAATGCATACTCAGAACATAAAAATATAACTAAAATGGTTATCTGAGCATGAGAAGACATATTTATAGCGATTCTGTGCCTAATATGGATGGTTTTAAGTGACAAAAATCAAACAGAATATCTTTAACCCATACATGAAAACAGAATCAAACAATCTATATAGCACATCCATGGACAATGGTTCTATTTGTGTTTTCTGAAGTCTCAAAAGCCATAAGTGATTAAAATAGCTACTAAGGTGCACAATCTGACTAAAAGTGGAAAAAACATACCTTTTGTTTTAACCAATCTCCGAATGTGTCTGACTGTATGGAAATGAGCTGGTCTTCATTGGTAACAGACCTCCCAAGGGAAGATTTTAACTCATCCATATGCATTCTAAGATAAAAGTAAAATCAAAATATGACGTATTAACTGACAAACCATTTCTAATGAACAACATTGTGATACTTACATCAGATATGGGTCAATTTCTGCTGTGTTAAAAAGCACATATCTGTGAGCATTCTTTAGCTTTTCACTATCCATATGCACTTGTTCACCTTTAGAAAGAGGACGTGCTGCCGTTGTGGTACCATCGTTTTTATCAAGCCTTGGGTTTTCTCCTATTTCAGCTGCTTGATCCATGAGAATAGATAACTCTGCTATACAAGCTTCAGGTAGTGCGTAATTTTTAATATAATCTTTGAATGTCTTCATATACCTATACGAAAGTAGCGTATGAAACAGTTATACCAGTTAGAACACTTAAATATTAGTAACTCTAAGCTACAAGGAAAGCTACCGACATGTTGCATAACACACCTTTCAAATGGATACATCCAATGATATTGTACAGGTCCACATAAATGCACTTCTCGAGCTAGGTGAATTGTCAAGTGCACCATCATATCAAAAAATGATGGAGGGAAGTACACCTCCAACATACACAAAGTCTCAGCAACTTCTACTTCAAGTTTTACTAATCTTTCGAGATGAACTACCCTTTGGCATATTTCGTGAAAATAATAACACAACCTGAAAATCGCCTTACTTGGCCCCTCAAGTAAAATTCCCCTCAAAGCTAAAGGTAATATTTGTTGCATGAGAACATGGTAATCATGAGCCTTAAGGACACCTAAGCAACCATCTTTCGAGAAATGCTTCATAAGATCCGAACTATACCCATACGGAACCTTCAAATTTCTCATCCTATTATAAAGTATAGCCTTATTCTTGTTGCTTAAGTTTGTATGGTCTTGGTCGAAGAATTGTTTTGCCATTTATCTCTTAGGATGCACTGGTCGTATTCCCATACTCTTCAAATCATTACGGGATTTCAAACCATCTTTTGTTTTGAACTTTATATTCAAAATAGTACCAATGATGCTCTCACATACATTTTTTTATCTATGCATAACATCAATATTATGCCGTAGTAACAAATCCTAGGAATTCATGAAAAAACCTAACATTAGTAATTCCAAAAACAAAAGATGAGTCATGTTCAATGAAAATCAAGTTTTACACATATATAATTACCTATAAATCCATTTTGAAAATCTAATATATATCTAGCATACTTTTGGTAGTTGCTGGTGGTTGTAATTAAGTTGATATGATTCTATGTAATGAACCCAAACTGTATTAATAATGATTTGAAATTGCACATTGGTATGTGCTACTACTACACACTAAGAAAAAGAACTATAAAAACAGGATACATGTAAACCAAAAAGCACATATATATGAAATTATAGTGAGTTCAAGCAAACATGACAGAACCTCATAAAACTATTTGGAAGTTTAGGGGCTAATGGGTATTCAGGTTATAGTGAGTTCAAGCATAGATCATGTGCACGAAACTATTTAACAAGTAATATGAAGTTAGAACTGACCTTCCAGTAAGGCAGGTCGAAGAATATCGACCGTTTGTTAAACACACAAAGCTCAATTTCCTCGTCAGGTGCACCAAATATAGCCGCATTAGAAACAACATCCCTTTTCCGCTTCCCACACTTAGAATTACCATCCTTTGCACCTTTTGTCGTACTACTCTGACCCATTTCCTTTACCATCTTCTTATTCTTCTTCTTCTTCTTCTTCTTCTTCTCCTTCTTCTTCTTCTTCTTCTTTTCCTCTTTTTCTTTCCTTTTCTCCTCCTCGTTCTTCCCCGCTTTCCCAAAATCATTCACAACACTGCTCTGACGTTCAAACACCTCAGCACCAGACATAACAGGTGGTTTTTCTCTCCTCTCAATTTCTCCATTAAACATGTCTTTTTTCTGCCGAAGAAGATGATTATCATGAAGAAATCTCCTATGATTCATGTATACAGTTTTACAACTAAATGGCAACCAGTTGCTAAGTGTATTATCACCACAAAGAGGGCAGGCTGTCTTCCCTTTATACGTACATCTAGATAGATTTCCATATGCAGGGAAATTATTAATTGTCCACATCAATAAAGCCTTCAAGTTAAATTATGTTTTACTAAACGAATCATATACTTTCACGCCGTTTTCCCATAACTCAATCAGATCATCAATCAATGGATGCAAGTATACATCAATTTCATTACCCGGTTGTTTTTTTTCCTGGAATCAGCATGCTCAGAATAATATTTTCGGCTTGCATACACGTCTGAGGCGGCAAATTGTAACTCACAATCATCACCGGCCAACAACTGTAGGTTGCGGAAAGATCGCCAAACGGATTGAATCCATCAGCAGCAATCCCAAGACACAGATTACGCGAATCTGTAGCAAATTCGGGAAATCTTTTGTCTATGTGCTTTCAAGCCAAAGAATCTGAAGGATGACGTATCTTCCCATCTTTACTCTTGTTCATCGCGTGCCATATCAACTGCTCATTCAGCTCTGCTGATTGATATAATCTCTTCAGTCTCGGAACAATGGGGAAGTATCTAAGAACCTTCACTGGTATCTTTTTTTTGGGCTTGTCTATCATGTCCGCATTGTTGTCCATGTTAGATGTGTCTTGCTTACACCTAGAATAATGACATTTAGGACATTCATCTGCATCTTTCAACTCTTTTCTAAACAAGCAATAATCATTCTCACAGGCATATATTTTCTCGTAAGTCAATTGATAAGATTTCAGCAGCTTCTTCACTTCATATGTGCTTTTAGGAAGACAATGACCTGGCGGCAACAGCGAACCAATTGTCTTGAGAAGCTCGTCAAAAGCCTTCCTAGATATACCACTAACAGTCTTATGCCTATACAACTCAACAGTGATAGATAACTTTGTGTGTGTTTTACAATTAGGGTATAACAGAATGTCAGCCGCCTCATCCACCTGGTTGTCCAACCCCTCGTCCTTCCTGATTTCATGGCCATGATCTTGATGTGCATCACATTCAAAATTATTCTCTACTTGTATCTGTTTTGGACCATGTGTCGCTCCCTCTTGGTGAACATCATTAGAAATCATAGCCGGTTCACCATGAAAAACCCACTCGGTGTATGTAGGATCCATACCTCATTTCAGCAAGTGAAGATGCACTATATTCGGAGGAAGTGGCAAAGCAAGATTCTTACAATCAACACAAGGACAACCGAACTAAGAAGGATTTCCAAGTTTTTGACAAACAGTCTCTATGAAATTCTTCAATGCATTCTGATATGGAAGATCACCTCTACATAAAAGATAGATAAAATCAGAACACCGTAATAATAACGTAAACAATCTAGCAAACCGATGTAAAAAATGTAATTAATATATATCCTTAAGTTAAACATATTAAACCATTCAATCCAATCTTTAAGTTAAACATGTAAAGAATGTAAAGATTGGCCAATGAATCCAATCTTTATTCATCATTTAGAACGAATTCAATCGATCGATATATGTTAAAATGAAACTTGAATCTGCGCGCAACAGAAGAAAGAAGAGTTAGAATATGGCTCATAGATCTAGCCCTGCAACTTCATCATGTATTTAAGTTATAAAAAGCATAATAAGTAACCATAAAAATCATAAGCTGTAACTGAAATGAAGTACTTTTTATTTCTTTTAAATCATGGTCTTACACATAAAATTAAAAATTATTACATATGAAGACTTTTCCCTAGCTTTGTAACTAGATCAGCTATTTGATTAGTAGAATCTCTAACTTTTTCTTTTGCAGCAATGAAGATAGCATCTGAAGCTCATGTAAAAGCTCCACAGTGTTCACATACAAGGTAAGCTATGTGCTTATTGTGTTGATTGTTGCATATTTTTAGGGTGAGTTTTCAGTTGCAGGTTGAAGAGAAGCACAACTGATTGTGCAGCGGACAATCTTTAAAAGAGTGATCACCTTCTCCACAAGCATTACAGCTTTTCGCTGATGGTAATAACAACAACTTGGCTAAACCATTCAAAATAGGTGGGTAGCTATGGTGCACTTGAAGAACATTTTTCCATAGGTTTCAGTTGTTGTAGATCGTATAAATGCCCTCACACCGTTACAAGGAACATGCTTGCACATGGAATAGAGCCAAGGACACACTTTTGTCTCACGGTTCCCTTGTTCACACATAGCACACTCAGTTAGGATTTCTTTCATTCTCATCTTACTGTTGCTGTTGTTGCAACTATTACTGCTACTTGGAGAGTCTTTCACACCTCCACCCATGACTGATTCAGTGTTTTTATAGCTAATTTTAGTCCCTAGCTAGTAATGCAATCCTGCCACATTTGACTACTTCTTTTAACAACAAGTAAACACACACACATTAAACAAAGAGCTCCAAAGTCTGTGTATAACAATCAGTTCACAATGCTCTAAATATATAAAGCATATACCTTTGAACTCTTCTTTCAGATTAAGCTTTGTTTCCCTCCCAGTTCAGCCAAGTATGTCTACAAAAAATTATCCTGATAAAATTGAATCAAATCCTGCAAAATAATTGAAATTTGAATCAATATAATGTGAATCACCTGAATTCAATGCAAACCCTAATTATAATCATTTGAATTAAATGCAACTTAATTCACCTGAATTCAATGCGAACCCTAATTCAAAATATTAATGCAACTATTTTTATTTCAACCACCTGAATTTAATGCAATGATTGAAAAATTTAAATGAAATTAACTGAAATAAATGACCCCAATCATCAAACGAAATAAATTCAATGATTGAAAAAAATTTAAAAATCAAACTCAAAAAAAAAATCAAAATCGAGAATCAAAATAAAAAAAAAATATTAAACCCTAAAGAGATCGAGAAACCCGATTTACAGACCTGGGTAAGTCTTCATCTAGGTCGATCTATTGGTTGTTGTAAGTCTTCAACTCGATCTGTTGATTGTTGTAAGTCTTCAACTAGATCTGTTGGTGTAGAAAACTACGTACATCTACCTCGATCTGTTGGGTTGATGATGGTGGTGAGATGTTGATGATGGTGGTTTTGATGGTTGCGGGAGATGGTGTTTTTACAGAGAAAAGTGATGAAGGATGAGGAAACTGTAGGGGATAAGTTTAGAATGAAAAAAAGAAGTGGCTGAGAAAGGTTAAGGGAAAACGAAAAAAACAATGGAAGGTTACAGATTGAAATGCATGGTTAGGATGTAATATTTTCTAGATCCCCTTTCACAACCATTAGTAGAAATCGTCGTAAAGCGTTTGTCGTTCTGCTAATTTTTTTTCAATTCTGCTAAAACAAATTCACTTATGCTAATTTTTTTTCACTTCTGCTAAATTTTTGACGAAAAGGGTGATTTTAGGCCTTAAGAGATTTTCGGAATTATAGGAGTCCGCTCCTGGCCAGGTTTCGACCTCAGAGCCAGTTTCTTTCCCGAACTTGATGAAACTGTGTGTGTTTAAGGTTTTTGGAGAATATTCCAAGGGAATCTTACCTATAAAAGGTCAGATATTCATCGTTCTTACCAAGTTTTGGACTTATAGGAGTCCGCTCCTGGCCAGGTTTCGACCTAGGAGCCAGTTTCTTTCCCGAACTTGACGAAACTATGCGTGTTTAAGGTTTTTGGAGAGTATTCCAAGGGAATATTACATGTAAAAGGTCAGATATTCATCGTTCTTACCAAGTTTCGGACTTATAGGAGTCCGGTCCTAGCCAGGTTTCGACCTCGGAGCCAATTTCTTTCCCGAACTTGACGAAACTGTGTGTGTTTAAGGTTTTTGGAGAGTATTCCAAGGGAATCTTACCTGTAAAAGGTCAGATATTCATCGTTCTTACGAAGTTTCGGACTTATGGGAGTCCGCTCCTGGCCAGGTTTCGACCTCGGAGCCAGTTTCTTTCCCGAACTTGACGAAACTGTGTGTGTTTAAGGTTTTTAGAGAGTATTCCAAGGGAATCTTACCTGTAAAAGGTCAGATATTCGTCGTTCTTACCAAGTTTCGGACTTATAGGAGTCTGCTCCTGGCCAGGTTTCGAACTCGGAGCCAGTTTCTTGCCCGAACTTGACGAAACTAAGTGTGTTTAAGGTTTTTGGAGAATATTCCAAGGGAATCTTACCTGTAAAAGGTCAGATATTCTTCGTTCTTACCAAGTTTCGGACTTATAGGAGTCCGCTCCTGGCCAGGTTTCGACCTCGGAGCCAGTTTCTTTCCCGAACTTGACGAAATTGTGTGTGTTTAAGGTTTTTGGAGAGTATTCCAAGGGAATCTTACCTATAAAAGGTCAAATATTCTTCGTGGCTACCAAGTTTCGGACTTATAGGAGTCCGATCCTGGCCAGGTTTCGACCTCGGAGCCAGTTTCTTTCCCGAACTTGACGAAACTGTGTGTGTTTAAGGTTTTTGGAGAGTATTCCAAGGGAATCTTACCTGTAAAAGGTCAGATATTCATCGTTCTTACCAAGTTTCGGACTTATAGGAGTCCGCTCCTGGCCAAGTTTTGACCTCGAAGCCAGTTTCTTTCCCGAACTTCACGAAACTGTGTGTGTTTATGGTTTTTGGAGAATATTCCAAGGGAATCTTACCTGTAAAAGGTCAGATATTCATCGTTCTTACCAAGTTTCGGACTTATAGGAGTCCTCTTCTGGCCAGGTTTCGACCTCGGAGCCAGTTTCTTTCCTGAACTTGAAGAAATTGTATGTATATATTACTTGTTTTTTTGGTTATTATTTCTAATCCAGCGATCTAGAATTCAGCAAAAACAAAAACAAGGATCACTACTCAATCTAACGGTTACATTTCTCAATTCGTAACCTATTCTCCTAACCAATAAGATTGCACAAAATCTCATCTAACGGCTTTAAAGCCCAAATCTAACCTATCATGCGGATTGAGGATTTTACACCCAGCATCTCGCCCAAACATCCCGCCCATAATTTGCGACGTGTCACTTGTTGAATTTTCGGTCACATAAAAATTGAGGACCACACAAAACTCTCCCTCGGTTCTTTCTCCATTCATCTCTTTCACTTTTATTTTCTCTTTCTTCAACAGAGAAAAACTCGATCTCTGCAAAAACTCATTCAGAAAATGAGATGAACTCATATCCTCTCATTTTTGATCTCAGAAAGTCAAAATAGCATCATATCCTCTCATCTCAGAAGAACTCATATCCTCTCATCTCAGAAACTCTCCTCAAATCCACAGAAAAATTCTCAAACCTCAAATCCATCTGCAACCCTCGTCAGAAGATATCTCTATAGTGGTAGAAATTAATCTCTGAAACCCTATTTTCTTTTATTCGCTTTGGTTGATTATAGTTTTTTGTTCTAGGGTTTATAATATTAACATGCAATTTTATAGGGTTAGAAAGATTTTAGTTTTTTTTTTCTTTTAATAACATGCAATTATTTGTTGGTTGTTCTAGGATTTACTGATTTTGTTTTGATTTTTTTTAGGGTTCTTTTTAAATTTACTGATTTTAGGTTTTTTTTTTTTTTTTGATTGATCTATGCATAATATGTGAAAATAAATGGTTAGATGTTTAGATTTGTATTTTTAAATGGGTTGATCTATGCATGATACTGATTTAAGGTTTTTTTTTTGGATTGTTCTGTGCATGATACTGATTTTAGGGTTTTTTAGATGTGTTCTTTAAATTGTTAGATTTTTTTTTTTACCTGAAAGTAATTGGGTTTTTTTTTTTTGTTAGGGTGCAGATGATGAAGTTCAATTTATAGTTGTATTACCTATGTGATTTTTTTAAATTACTAGTCATGTTTATTTTGTAAATAGCCATCAAGTGAATCTCTAATTGCTGGTGCTTGGAATACGGAACCCCTGGTTCATTCTCAACTGAGAATGTGCAGGGCTTCCGTATTCCAACCAACAGTTGTGAGTTGCTTGGTGGTTATTTTGTTGTTATGTTGTCCTTTATTGCTACCAAATTGCTAGTGTATTGCATAGAAGAACATGATGCTTGGTTAATTTGTTCTTTAATTTGGTTAAGGATTGATGAGAGCTAGTGCGCTCTCTATCATATGGGCGAGACAATTGCTTCTTAAGCGATCGGCTTACCCATAGGATAGTGAGTGCACTAGCTCATTGATTCCATTTTTGCTGTTTGCATAATGTTATACTGATTCCATTTTTTATTTTTATTTTTGTAGCTCATTGATTAAAACAAATCTTACAGCAATGGGAAAGAATAAGGTAAAGACTAATTTCATTATGATTCAGTTGCTCTTGTTCATGTAAATGATTCGCTTTAAGTTGTCAATAGATACTAATTAAGCTTTTGTATTTAATGATGCAGAAGTCAACAGTAAAGAATAATGTTAAGCAGTTTCCAATCAAGGTAAACTCTTTTCATCTCAATTTCATTATATTAACATAACAAATTTCTTTACCTTCTAATTTTAACTAAGTTATATATGGGTTTTGCAAATGAAAAAGGGACTGAAGAGTCAACAGCCCCAACCTGATAATGCATCTCCATCTAAAAGTGCTTCACTTGCTTCAAAGTTCCAAACACCGAGAAAGAACAAGTCCGCAGAACCAACTGATCCTACATCTCCAACTGATGCAAATACTTGTCAGAGGCGATCATCACCAAGGTTCAAAGAGGCTGCGGAACCAACTAATCCTAAAAGTACTACACACACTCCGTCAAGTCCACAACCTGAAACTGACCAATCAACTCCATACACTCGAAAGAAAGTAGTTTCTAAGACGAAGAATGTGCTTACACCTACAAAGTCTAAAGAAGATGCTGCAAATTCCAAATGCAAGACAGTAAAGCAGAAATTGGACACAAGCACTGGCCCATGTCCAACTATTCAACTCAGGATCCAAATGACACTTTTTCTAATTTTGAAGAGGAAGAAGATGATGACATTTTACAGCACAACAAAGACGTGCAAGAGGAAGAGTCTGATGTTGATTCTGATGAAGGAAAAGATAATGATGATGGTGATGAGACTGGTGTGGGAAAGGAATTGGAGAATGATGATAATGGTAGTGATGATAAGCCGGAAGATGAGGTTGTGGGACCAAGAAAAAGAAGAAAGTTTGTTCCACGTGGACCAATGCAGATGCATGCAATGAGGTTAGATAACACAGATCCGAAATCTAAAGTTCCCTTCAACTTTAAAGAACAGCCAATTGGTGATCCATCCGTATAGCTGGCAAGTTATCTAGGGGTGTTAGTTCGGCGAAACATTCGGTTAACATTCAAGAATTGGAGAGTTGTTCCTCCACATGCCAAGGCCAACATATGGAAGATAGTCGAGGTAATTAAAATGATTAATTTTTAACTCTTCAACTCTTTTCATTAGTCGACAACTCTTTAACTCATAGCAGATTCTAACTAAAATGATCTACATTTATTTGCAGCAACGGTTCATTATGCCTGAACATTACCAAGACTACTATTTTTCCAAAATGAGAGCATATCTTAAAGAATCTCGATCTAGGAAAGCCGGTTTGGTACTCGAGGCTTTGGATCATCTACAAGGGGAAGAAAGAGAGAAAAAGCTTGCAAAGCTAATGCCCACGAGCATGTCTGTCAATGAGTGGGAGACGTTTGTGAAACGTGTAGACTCGCCTGAATTTAGAGTAAGTGTTTCTAATATAATGAATGATTATATTTTAAGCTTGAAAATTTGAAATGTGTCTATTGACTGCTCAATTTCCCTTTGCAGATCAAAAGGCTCAAAATGCAAGAAATTCGTTCAAAGCATAACACCCCTCACACGATTGGCCAACAAGGTTACGCCCGACTGGAGGATAAGATGGTATGTTCTACCCTTGATTGAGTATTTTCTGTGTTCCATGGCCTGCTCTTTTGTGCTCTAATTTTGACTTATTAGTGTTGCATACTGATGCATGTCCAAACAATAATTAAGACTACAATTTACTTGACTTCATTTGTGGAAGATGTTAACTAACTGGGATTCACATTTTCTTTGCAGCAAAAAGATCTGAACACAACTGAACAGATTGATAGAGATGATTTATGGGTAACAGGTCACAAACAACGTGAAGGAAAGGAACCAAATCCTAGTGTTCTAAGTGCTTTTGTGAGAAATCTTCTCTTCCTCCTTCTTTGAATTTATGTGTGCTTCAATAATGCAACAATTAATATCTTATATGTTTCACACTTGTACACAAAAAAATTGAAGAAGCTCAAGCACAACATGGTTCTCATAGTGGATCTTCCTTGACAGACGATGCTCTTACAAAGGCTCTTGGTGAAGATAAAGGGGTAAGACTTAAAGGCATGGGGTTTGGAGCGACACGTAAAAATATTGCAGACAATACCCACTATAAGTTGATTATTCAAGAGTGTCAGGAAATCTGTAGAGCAGTGAATGATCGTTTTGTGATGTTAGAGGTGAGAATTTATTTTGTTCATGGTTTGGTTTTTGATTTTCTTTTTATAGATAATGAATTCAAACATGATTGTACGACTCATACTAGCAGTTGCAAGCAACAACGTGGCTAGTACTAGCAGAGTTGTTCCCTGTAATGGAAAAGCCTCAACTCCCACTACTAGTCCTGTTAGCAGATCAAGTGAGGTGGAAGTGCCAGAAATATTTACACCTTGCCGGTTACTAAGTTGGTACAAGGAAGGAGAGGTGGTGGCTGATGCTCAAATTAGTGAAACGGATCCGACGAAGGAGATACATGGGAGGCCAATAGGTTTTGGAGCCTACACTGTGTGTGTGATTATTTCTCATGTTGAAGGTTCTCATGTCTACAAGCCAACTGCAGAGTTCAAGTTTGTTGTTGATGTTGTTGGAAGTATTATCTCATGGCCCAAGGATCAAATGGTGTTCTCATAGACATGTTATCTTATCTTTAACTTTTTGGTGTGTGTTCAGGAAACTTTTAACTTTTGGTAACAAACATCTATATCTCTGCCATTTTTTGAATGTGTGTGTTTAACACTAGAAGGTGAACTTGAATGAATGTAATGTGTTACACTGGCATGTTTAATATGAATGTGAATTACTTTCGGCAATTCGGTTTCAGCTGTGAATTTTCTTTTTTTCAAAAAAGTTTTAAGTACACAACTCCAAACAAAGGTTGTAGGTCAACATTAAACTACTCCAAACCTTTGTTGTATTAAAGATTATGACTCTACAAGGCACAGGTTGTGAAACAATGTATAACAATATAAGTAAGGGTTGTGTAAATTGTTTCAACCAGTCTAACAAGAGTAGTAATAGTAATATTCACACCATTCATAGATGTTGTGTTATGGACTTGTACTATACATATTAAAGGTTGTACTAAATTTTTCAACCTTTATAACAAGAGTAGTAATAGTACTATTCACAGCATTCGTAGAACTTGTGTTATGGACTTGTACAATTGATAATAAAGGTTGCACAAAAATTTTCAACCATTATAACAAGAGTAGTAATAGTAATATTCACACCAGTCAAAGAAGTTGTGTGATAGACTTTTAATACACTTATCAAATATTGTGAAAGCATGTATAACAATAGAAATAGGAGTTGTGAAAAAAACTCTAGAAAATTATGTTAGACTTTGACAACCTAACTGGTATGTTGTGATAAGGTTTTCTACTATACATATAGATTGTTGTGGAAGGATGTCATACAACTTCTATAGGTATAGTGAAAGACGGATTCACAACTCTTATAAGAGGATGCGTTAGTCTTCCAAAGTAAAATCGAGAGAGAATCACAACTGAACCACAAGGTAGTCCAAACTTGAACCACAACTACGTTTACGACTCTTAGCTCGAAGTTGCAGTAAATCGGGGACCTTCACCCCCCGCAACCCATCGAAAAGTATCGTCGTAGATCTACTACGACACTTGTGGGGGGTTGTCGAAGTATGTTTTTCCCGTAGTGCGATTGGCTCTTATCTTGTGCATGTGTGCACAAGATAACAAAACCCAAAATGAAAAAGTTGAAAAAAAGAGAAAGAAAAGTGCTAGTCTGCTAGAGCGTGTAATTAATGAGTTCCCGATAAAACTAACCCACTTCACTCCACTTCTCGTTCCAATGTTCATTCTCTGCAATTTTAAACTATATTTTGGAGTTTTAAAGTAGTTCAAGAAGACAAAGACCAATTACCTGTAGGGGCAAAATATCAGACAGAGTCAAACCCCAGCCTCTCCTCCACTAAGACAACCATTAGCATGAAGAGGAAAGAAATTTGGCGAAGCGTAATCAAGCGATAACAGAGAAGACACACGAAGAGGAGTCACACAATTGATACAAGGCGATACTTACCAAGATGGGCTCCAAGTAGCAATGCGAGAAGACAATGACATTTTCCCAGAGCCTGGCGAATGAGACAAACTGAAATAAGATCAGCACATATATTTTGCATGTGATTGTTGATGGTGGATTTTCAACAAAGAGCAAAATCGTAAAATCATGAGGCATGTTTTTGACACGGATTTCAGGCATGCAACGATTCATATTTTACGAAGCCATGATGAATATATTTTCGAAAAGCCTCCACTAGCTGAGCGTTCGATCCCTGGCATTTCGTCGTGACCTCTATGCAGAATAACGTATTTGGGCGGTTCTCCGTAGATTGAGAGCTTAACTCCTTCAGGGCGTCGGTGATACTCACTGTTCCCTGACTACAGGAGAGAAACCTACCTCCACATAGAAGAATAGTTGGGCGGCGGACGCCTTCAGGACGTCGATGACAGTCATCGTTCCCTGATTATGTGGAGAGACCGTGCATAGACTCAGGCGGTTCTCCGTAGATTGAGAACACTAACGCCTTCAGGTCGCAAACAACACTGTGACTCCCTAACTATGCACCATTCAGAATGGATGTGACGCTTTAACTGGATAATATCTTTTCTGCAATAGATTAATTCTGCAGTGACATTCACCACTGAATTCCCAGAATGATCTACAATTGCTCCTATTCCATGGTCGAATCCACGGCCTGATCCAATGGAATGGCAATAACAATTTCTCCTATTCCATGGTCGAATCCACGGCCTGATCCCATGGAATGGAAATAACAATTGCTCTGATTCCATGATCGAATCCACGGCTTGATCTCATAGAATGACAATAAACTACTACATTATCTCATTATTCCGATTTCATGATCGAATCCACAGTTGATCTCATGAAATGGTGATAAATAATTTTAATTACTCTAATTTTATGGTCGCATCCACGATCCCATAGGATGGTAATGCTTTCTTTATTATTCTGAATTCATAGTCGAATCCACAGCTGATCCTATGAATTAATAATAAACAACTATTCATTTTTATTACTCAGTTTCATGAATTATTCTCCACTGAATTTCATAAATTAGTAATAAATACTCAATAACTTAGCATCTGGATCATCACTGAGTAAGCCCCACAAAAATGGTGCAAGTGTATTCGACAATGATGCACGACTGAGCACCCGGATGCATGAACGAGCATCAAAAAATATGAAACAATGAGGAATCCTACACAAAACAAGGAGAAAGCAATAAATATTAATTAAATAATGAGAGGCGCCCAGTGTTGGGCCCACCGGCCGGCCGGCCATGCCCTAGCCATGGTCGGTCCCATGCCTCTCCCATTATTTTCCTTATTTTTTGTTATTTCATGAACTCATGAAAACTCCTTGATTTTAGCAACTTTCCTTGTTTTTGCAAAACTCATAAATCCTCCATAACTTCATGGATTCATGAAATAATATTATAAAATAAGGAAAGGTGTGCGAGACCGGGAAACCTATCCGGCCGGCCATGCCCGGGCCGTGGTCGGTCCCACACCTCACAATCCTTAGATTTTTATAATTATTATTCCCTAATCTCACGAAACTCCTTTGTTTTCAACAAAACTCATGGATTCTCCATAACTTCAAGGATTCTCCATAAATAATATAAAATAGGGAAAGGTGTGCGGGACCGGGCAACCTAGCCGGCCGGCCATGCCCTAGCCGTGGCCGGTCCCACACCTTACAATCCCTAGTCTTTTATAATTATTTCCCTCAATTCATGAATCTCCTGGGTTTGAGCAAAATTCATGATTTCTTCATATTTTCTCAAATATTGCTCAAATCACGAAAAACCAAAAGCGAACATAGTTACACGACTGGCTAGCCTCTCACGGTAATTTTAAATATTAAAACACTTTTATTTTAATATTTTCAAAATATTGATGAATTGAGCATACATGCTAATTCCAACAAAAATCAAGAATTTCAGTCAAGATGAAACTCTTCTGAAAATTCACAATATCGCTCGAACGCACATCAGAAAATACTGAAACTCCCAGTATGGAGACACGGGCACCACGGCAACGCGTGCATGCCTTCATGACCGACCAGATTCATTCCTAGGGCTTGCACAAAGCCGGTCCCACATGTTTTCATAATTCTGACCTAATTTGCTCAATTGCTCTTACTGGGCCCAAACTCTCTCCAATCAACTAGAGAATTCTTCAAATGACCAAAAACTGGTCCCGTGACCACCAAGACCAGGTCCCATGCTTTCTTGGTTGGTCCCATCTCTCATACTTAGGTTTGATCACCCAATGCTGAATCCATCAATATTTAAGAAAATGATGAAACTGGCATTTAATCATCATTCTTTCACCAACTCTCAAACTGAGAACCCTGGTGCATGCTCACTCAAGCACTGGGCACCACATGTACGCTCATTATCCCATGTGGTCGGTCCCTCTTCACTCATGACCAATTTTCAGAAATTCTCCAATTGATGAAGGATTGATCAAAAATTAGGGTTTCGAATAAACGCTCTACGAAATCATCATTCTGAGCAGGTTCAAACACTAATAAATTTATTATTGATTCAGCAACTAATATATGAATAAATTATATAATATTCGGTAATCTACTAATATTTTATTGGGTCACGTCACCAATAAATAATTCGCCGAATTGAGCAATACTGGCTCAATTGCTCGAATATTGATCCAACTATCAAAATTCAGTAATTCATCAGTAATTTGTCGAATTGAGCAATACTTGCTCAGTTGCACGTCAAATTATCAAAAATCATTAATTTGTCGAATTGAGCAATACTTGCTCAGTTGCTCGCCAAATTCTCAATATTCAGTAATTGGCCGCATTGAGCAATACTTGCTCAGTCGCTCAAATACTGGTCAGTAATTCATCACTGAATCTACAATTTGACATCATTTCAGAGAACTACATGTTCGACCCATGAATCACTGAGCATTCATCACTCATGCTCGATTCAACAAAATCTGGACCCATTGTCTAATTAGTCAACAATTTGTCTAATTAAAACACGTACGCCCGCAGACCCACGATTCGTGAGACATCAATCACGTCACAAATTGGGGATATCACTTAGGGTTTTGGTCTGGCGGTCTATGGAACGTGGATTCATCCACGATGAGAAATGTGTGTAAGTCGTGCAAACGGTTGAAGGAGTTAGCAAAGTAGTGGGTGCACGATCAGTCAAGTCTCCACACGACATGGATCTGACTTTACCACGATCTCACACTTTCCCACTCTTTCACTCAAGAAACCTTCACACTTACAGGGATCAGTGGTTCATTATTCTTGTAATATAAATAACTCTAAATTGAGTACAATAGGATCATCATCAGCATTATCATTATCCGTCAACAACTCGATACAAACTTATTCACAGAACTCAACTTCAGTAGTTCAATAATATTGCAGAAACCTTCAACACACCTACAATCCTTGATCATCACTGATCCCACACAATTCTCAGCTTCCCTCCTACATATCAACCCATCTCCCTTTTTGCGACCGAATTGACTATGGAACGGCCATTGTCTTTGTTTAGGCCGGAGTCCTACAGATTGATCTCTTGAATCTAAGCACCCCCTTTGCAGCGGTGCATCTGTGTGAGGTTCAGCAATTTGCTCGGTCGAGGAGTCTCGACCACACGCTCGACTCTTCATTTTCCTACAAAACCAGCTAACCGTTTTTTCCACATCCACATATTGGCGACCACATTTGGAGATTAATCTCTCGGTTGCAATCTCTCATTTTAACAAAATGGTTTATCTTAGGTCAGGTTCAGTTACCAATCCTAACCCAAACAATGCTAGCACTAGCAACAACGTTGGTACTCCAGAAACCATTCCTGCTTCCAACAGTGGTGGTGACGCTACTCCTCCTCACACTAATGTCGAAAATCATCCTCTCTTTGGTCGACATCCTGAGGAACTCAGAGAAAATCCACCCACCATCGCTGATCTCATGAAGATTCAGGAAGTGCTCGCTAAAAATCAAACTGATATGGCTGCTACTCATAAGGAATTATGTAACCATCTCAAAACTCTCACTGACAAGATGTCAGACAAAACTCGGGAGAAAGGAAAAGACAAGGAAACATATCCGGCCCTGGATCCATAAGTTATTTCTGTCCCTGACAATGACGAAACCCGCAAAGCTGCAGAACCTGAACCTGCTAGTTTCATCACTCGTGAAGATCTGGGACGTTTTATGGAGAGCTGAGGAAAGGTCCATGCACCATCAGTCCATCGTCATCAGCCTCCATATCCTGCTGCTACGCAAAGAATCCCTCTTCTAAAGGGTTACATTTCTCCAACTTTCACACTCTACAATGGAACGAGGAATGCTCGAGAATATGTTTCTCTATTCCTAGAAGCATTAGGAGAGCATGAACACAACCATGTTGTCCGTTTGAAGGAGTTTTCAAAATCCCTGATGGGTCAAGCATATACTTGGTACAACAACATCGCACCAGGAAGCATAGATAATTGGGGAGAAATGATTAATGCTTTCTACAGGAAGTACTTATTTGTCTCTGAGCAAATTACTCTTTATGACTTGGGAAGGATGGCCCAGAAGACTGCCGAAAATCCGAATGATTATGTGAAGAGGTTCCGGGTTCAAGCTTTGGATTGTCATGATCCCAACGTTACTGAACAACAACTGGTGGACTTATGCATCAATGGGATGATCCCAGTCTACAGAGATTTGCTGGAACATCTTCGTTTCCAGACTTTCAAATAACTTCATGAAGCGGCCAAGCGATCAGCAAATACTGCTCCCGCCTTGTTGGAAAGAACTAAAACTGTCAAAGTAGAGGAATTGAAAGACACTCGAAGCAATACTTCCAGACTCCTAATCAAAAAGCAGTATAACGTTGAAGCTTCCATGAATGTTGTTGAAGGGAGCAAGATAAAATCTGAGGCACAACAACATAAGAATGCCTCTTCGACGTCTCACCCTCCGAAAGCTCTTAGGAAGGACAACCAGACTAGAAATGCACAATCACCGAATCAGCAGAATGATCAGGAAGTACCTGATTTCCCTTTTCCCATTGAGTAAGTGATCGAACTACTAGAAGTCTGGATCCAAGATGGTGCAATCAAACTACCACATGTCAAGAAGGAACCAAACGCAAAACAAATGGAAAATGCACGCTATTGCCATTTCCATAGGTACGTTAGCCATCCAACAAGTGACTGTAGAAATTTGAAACGCATATTCAAAGAGAAGGCCGACTCAGGAGAACTGGGGACTGAAGGAGTGCACAGAAATCCTCTCCCAATCAGAACATTCTCACCCTCCGAACAGCCGGTCAAGGAAGCGGTTCAATCCTTAATCGAGCATGTCTGCGAGTTGTTGTACCTGTCAAAAGCCCAGAGAAATGATATGTTTCCTGCACTGAACCATATTGTGTTAGGAAAACGGCTAGCAATCCAGCAGAAACTCCCTGAACCTCCAGTAACAGACGAGGAAATGTACAACTGGGGACTTCTCACTATGGTGCACCTCAAGGGAAATGAATTCAAACGAGCATTGGTCGACGTTGGCACTGCTGTTAACATCATCCCTTTGAAAACCCTCAGAGCTGCTGGTATCATTCGTCAAGAAGCAACTCGTGCTCCTATCTCAGTCAGAGATCATGAAGGAATCCCCAGAGATGCTTATGGCTACATCATTCTCAACATAAGAAATGATTCAACCTGGACGGAAACTAAATTCTTCATAATTAAGGAAGATCCTGGATATGACATGATTCTTGGGCGAGCGTGGATTCATGATGGAAAAGTTGCTGCGATATCTTCATCTTCAGTTACACAATTCTGCATCGAAGAAAGCTCTGATTCGAAAGATGATCAACCCTTCGAACATTTGGGAAAAGTCGAAGCCTTGATGGAACTCACACAAAGACCTGGGGAGGGTGCCCACGAATTCGTCAGGAAGTTTCGCACTCAGGCAAGTCTCATTCCCCCTCATGCATCTATACTATCGACTTTCAAATATGCTACCTTCGTCCGGGGACTCAATCTTACTCATGGCCAAGCTATCATCAAATTCTATGAGTGGATAGTCTCGCCTCAGCTGTACTACACTGCATGGTTGGAGTCTCTTCCAACTAATCACCCCATTGAAAGATTCATCGCTGAAGATATGGCTCAATTTGACAAGCGATATCCAACATACCCTTTCTTGCGTGAATGTCCACATGTGCCGCAGAATTGGAAAGCTCCACCAACGTGGAATCCACGAGGAATTCTAAACCAGCAGAAGATATTCAAGGCACGGGAAACCAAGCCTAATAAATTTCATGAAGGAGATTTGGTTCTTAAGGCAACCAGACGCAATTTAAATTCCACAAAGAGTTCTAACTGGGAAGGAAATTTTATGATTGCTAAGTCAGTTGCTGGAGGATACTACAAATTGGCTGACATTAAAGGCAAGACGAGTATACCAATGATTCGTGAAAATTGGCTCAAGATTTTCGACGCATGAAGCATTCAGCATTGAATGTTTTATGTCCAAAGCAAATGTTCAAAACATCTGACGTTTTGCATCTTAGGATTTTCTTTTGCTTGTATTTTTAAATTCCTCCAAAACGTGTGCATACTCGCTCCCAGTATTTGAAATTCAGCAATCTATCAAAGTTCTTTATTTAAGAAAAATCTCTATCAAATCCAAAATTCAAAAGGGAAAACCCTCAGTCACTCATAAATTCAAAACCTTCCAAAAATCAAAACCCAAATAAAATCTCACATCTCTCATAAGTTCAATGTTCATGAGATTATGGAAAAGAAATTAAAGGAAGCCGTCAAAGAATGATTTTTGCTTCTCAGCATTCTCCAAGACTTGCAAAGCCGCTTTCTCAAACTCCAGCTTTTCGGTCACTCAAAGAATCTCAGTCATTTTCTTCATCACAGCATCACTAGTAAAAAGAATGTTCATCACTACTGCATCCTTGATGGTGTTGATCTTCTGATGGAGCCACTTCAAATTAAAGCCAAGTCTCTCAGAATTCTTCAAGTTGTACTCCCAATCAAAGAGTACATCTCGAGTCACGATACTTCTGGCCCTGGTACGAATATCAACTATAACACGTAACATTCTCTCTACTTTACTTGTCAAGAAATAGCTATTCTCTGGATCTTTCATAACAACAAAGTGGCCATACATCTTCCACAATTTCTCGTACATAGCAGCATATTCAGTGGGAACGCTAAATCCACCAACTAACGTGTGATTTGGGAGTGTCTCACCGAACGAAAGAGTAAAATCAATCCCTGCATTGGGATATTCATGTACTATCATACGCTTCTCAATTACTGGAGCAGCGTCAACAATCATAGAGAAAAATTCAGTCGAAGCAGCTTCTACCATTCTTGATTCGGGTTCAACCATCTCAGGCACAATGGGAGTTTCCGCCACCTCCACGGCATCAACAACCAGCACTTCATGACCCTGAGGTGCAGGGATGGGAGTCTCATCACCGACAGCTCCAGGATTGCCCAAACCGTCATTATTGGATCCGTTATTCCCAACTTCGACATTCGACACCTAATGTGAAGATTACATGGGATTAAAATGATCCAAGCATGGAAACCCAATACAACCATAAAATTAAGAAATTAAGTGAACTAACATCATCCAAGTTCCTTATTATGCATCTAAGGCATGCACAAGTAGTGTGAAAGTTATGAAGCACGTTTTCAAACAAGCTCAGCTGAAGAAAGTTTACACTGCCCTGTGTTCAATGACAAACTGGGAGCAATTGGTAAGGAATCTAGAGTTGGGTTATACACCATTCTCTTCATATGGAAGTCCTATAGTACATGTCAAAATTTCATAACAATCGGATGAACGAGTAAGGAGATGTGGCTAAAACGTTGGGCAACATGCAATCTGGAAAAATCCTGAAAGTCTCCTGGAACTTTACTGTTTCGCCTTTTTCAGGCCCTAAACATGCTCAAAAGTCAAAAAGCTTCTGTGCTAAAGCTTGGAAATTTCCTGGGCTTGAAGATACATATGCAGATATCGAAAATCCGTTTCTAAACGAGGATTCTACGGTGTTTATACTAAAAGCTAAAGTCTGAAATTTCCTGGTGACGTATTTCGGCAAATTTCTCATATATTCATTGGGATTCTCATTCATTCATTCACAAATCATAAATCCCGCACTTCTATGAAGATAATACAAAATAGGTACTTACTTGAGGAGCCTCCAACTCATTCGAAGGGTTAACAGGGTCGGCATCAACATTGGGAGCACCATTATTTTCATTCAGTTGCGATTCTTGAGGATTCTCCTTCTCCCTACTATTCGAAGACGAATGGATAGCATGACCATGTTGGATTTCCACAAAAATCTCTTCCTGGATTCATCAACAATAAATCATCATTATTTCATTCAAGGAAATTTCGAAATCACTTACATGGAAGGATACTCACATCAACCTCTCCGTCGGTGTTGGATCCCTGAATTGCTCGTATAGAGGAAAGATGAAGACCGTCAATAACCGATGGAGCAAAATTCTGAATTTTTTTTAGCAATACTCTTCTAAGATCCTGATTATATGGACAATAAATTCGCAACGATAAGAGAAGTGTTAACAACTCACCAAAGAAGCGGCAGGGGACTGCACATTATTCGGTATCATTCTATGAGTTGTTTTGCTTCTTCCTTCTCCACCCTGAGGACTTTATTGAAGGTCTAAGAAGTTTACACAGATTCGAGGCCTCACAGTACAGCCATCCTATACAAAATCAATGGATGATTAAAACACATCTATCTTACTTTCACCGATCGTGAAGAAAAGAGGCTTACCTGCGCACATTCCAGAGATGTCTTCCTCTTGTCACCACGGGAAAGGTACTTTAGCCTTGGTCGAGCATTAATAGAGTCAAAAGAAGGAAAATCTTACGCTGGAGACTTAACATCCATCACAAAGGCATACAGACGCTCAAGTTACTGACGCCAGAAGTCTATGTAACCCGGAGTCACGAAATTAGCACGATCAGAGCATGGGAATAAGTACTCATTTCCCTCCACATGAGTGCAATCCAGATTAGCCTTCAAATACTCAACTGATGGTTTGTTCATTCGGTGACCTGGGATACACTGTTCTACGCCCATCTTCCGAGCTGCCCTGTCAATGTTATATTCCTCTACTCTGAATTCTCTATGCATTACTGATACTAGTGGCCAGGAGTGCAACTTAATATGAAAGATCTCTCTCCATCATTCAAATCAGCACCATTCTTCAACATGATATTTTCTTAAGAAGCATTGAAGTTGATCAATTGTGAGAAGAGATCAGGGACCAACACCCAGGGGCGAAAGTTGAACTCAGATTCAATGTCCAAAATATCAGTGATGCATATCTTGTATTGCGGCTGCTTTGTAGACCACCTCATGATCCTGGCATTGTCTTTCTCGAGGAAAGCATGGCGAGTGTCGACATTAGGCCCTTGCAAAACACTTCGGGGAATCGGAGCATAATTTTCAAGATGCTCCCACATCAAAGCTTGGAGGAACATGGTATTAGCATATGTTTAATTTTCATGAAACCGTTAGAGACACTGGAGTCAATAACCAAAGAGTCCAAGTTGGCAAACAGTGAACCTAAAAACAGGATACCAATTGGAAGTTTCTCACCTTTAGCCATCCTAATGGCGAAGGGTATCACCAAAGGCTTCAACATATGTCCGCTGTCCTCAAGAACATCTCTGGAAAGCCATAAGCACAGGAAAGCAGCGATCGACAAGGTACCATCAACAGGTTCTTCAGGAATTCTATCTCTTGGCCACCAATATCTGATCAACCATTGAGCATAGCAAAATTTGGGAGACTTGTTGAACTCATGCATTTTAGCTTCCAAAGTGCGAGATATCAACTTCTCCTCTATCGAGAGTTCTTCAGGGAAATTTCCGGCGACTGGAAGATGCAAAAAAGCGACTACATCTTCTAAAGTAATCGTGAACTCTCCCCATCTGCATATGAAGGTGTGAGTAGGAATACACCAACGAGCAAGAAAAGCTAGGATACCTGGTATATCATGATTAATGATCAAATCTCCAACAGCTTGAATGGCTCGCGTCACCTGCGCACTATCCAGCAAGGTCCTCACACGGCTGTAACCTAGCAAATGCCTTGCCCATCCGGAACAATGCGTCAGTGGCTTCCGAGAAAGTTTGAGTTCCACATGAGAAGCCGAATAATGTTTCCCTTCCAAACAGAACCGAATTATTGCTGGAGGAGACACCAACTTATTCTGAGCAGTAGTCCTAGGATTTATGAGCAACCGAAATGAAGAACCTAAAGGACGTTTTTCAGGCCTGTACAAATATTCAAATAATCTGTCTTCGATGCTTGGAATGTTCTTGGGTTTGGGAATTTCCTCATTCCCCTGAGAAGTTCCAGAATCGCCATCTCTGGAGCAATCATCATCTCCAGAAGTGTCTTCTCTGGAAACGTCACTTTCAACATCATTACGGAATCGAGTCATCTCCGCCAAAGCTGCAACATTCCACACGAGTTTCATCAATACAATGGAATTAAAGCAACCAAACAATTACGATGCTCACAATCAGCGTCTGCAAAAAAACGGTAATCCTAAACTCTTACCTATTTACGATTTCACGAACTCAGTGATAACAACATAAAACTCCGAAACTTGCTCGTTCTTTCAAAACCTGCAAAGTCGAGCATAAAATATATTATTCAATAGTCAACACTGACTTCTCAAGAAACAATGAATAATTCACATAACCCTCTATGTGAACATTCGCTGATTTTTACGTGTACATACACTATAAATCACTAAACTCATGCATACACTACGAATTCATCAACTCATAAATTGTTTGCTTTCAACAATTTTTCATAAATCAAAACTTGATTTATATTTAATAAAGCGTGAATAAGTCACGCACCTTTTTTAAATTTTTTTTTTCGTGAGTTAATAACTCACGTAAATATATATAAAAAAAAAAAAATTTTGCTCAATCGAGCATTCGTTTATGAAACGAGGGTCTTTTCTATTTTTCTAAAGGTCTACATATTTCAAACAAAATTTTGAAAGTTCGTGAACAAATTTTCATCATGAACTCCAGGTCTTTTCAAAATTCCTTTAACTCTAAGGATTATTATTTGTTACTTTTACGAACAAACCTACGTTTCAAAAAGTATTTGCAAAGTTCATGCTTCAAAAACAAACTTGGGTTTTCATGAAACCTAATAAACAAAACTTTTGCTACTGCAACTAGACCATGTTTATTCAAAGTTTATGAATCTCTTCCATATTGGGGATTTTTTGCTCGTTCCTTCAACTAACGAACAAACGGGCATATATATATACGTTATCTAAAAATCCTTCATAAATCCTACGCATGCATGCAACCATGGGATTTTTGGTTTTGTGAACAACTCATCAATCATAAAACTAACAGCAAAAAAAAAAAAAAAAAATAAATAAAAAAAAAAAAATAATAATAATAAAATTGGATCGACTTCGTCGCCGTAGGAAGTCGACAGACGTTGATCGGCGGCAGTGATCGGCGCTGGTTCTCTAGCAAGAAAAATTTCCTCCCTGCTGAACTCGTGAGATGATGAAGAGAGCTTGATCGGTCAAAAATAAAATTATTATTAGGGTTATTCCCTTTTATATCCAATTTATTTCCAAAACCTAATAAAACTTGGGTTTCCTTTTTTGGGCTCGGGCCCGTAAATCCTAGACCGACCATAACTAAGCTTCTGAACGCCCAAATCAGCAGTGCCTCATCTCTCCACGCTCATGAGATGCCACTCTATCTTACTATCAGGGTCCTCATTTGTGCATTTGCTCGTACATGACATCATTGGGGTAAATCGAGGATTCTGAAACTACCTTTGTAAACTGAGTTCAACCACTGATCTCATCGACTGAAAATCACCATTGAATGCTTACTGTGGAACATGATTGTCCCTCACTAAGCAGGGGACTTAATTTTGATGGTGGATTTTCAACAAAGGGCAAAACCCTAAAATCATGAGGCATGTTTTTGACACGCGACTTTCAGGCATGCAAAGATTCATATTTTACGAAGCCATGATGAATATATTTTCGAAAAGCCTTCACTAGCTGAGCGTTCGATCCCTGGCATTTCGTCGTGACCTTTATGCAGAATAACATATTTGGGCAGTTCTCCGTAGATTGAGAGCTTAACACCTTCAGGACGTCGGTGATACTCACTGTTCCCTGACTGCAGGAGAGAGACCCACCTCCACATAGAAGAATAGTTGGGCGGTGGACGCCTTCAGGACGTCGGTGACACTCACCGTTCCATGATTATGTGGAGAGACCGTGCATAGATTAAGGCGGTTCTCCGTAGATTGAGAACACTAACGCCTTCAGGTCGCAAACAACACTGTGACTCCCTGACTATGCACCATTCAGAATGGATGTGACGCTTTAACTGGCTAATATCTTTTTCTGCAATATATTATTTCTGCCGTGACATTCACCACTGAATTCCCAGAATGATCTACAATTGCTCCTATGCCATGGTCGAATCCACGGCCTGATCCCATGGAATGGAAATAACAATTGCTTTGATTCCATGATCGAATCCACGGCTTGATCTCATAGAATGGCAATAAACTACTATATTATCTCATTATTCTGATTTCATGATCGAATCCACAGTTGATCTCATGAAATGGTGATAGATAATTTTAATTACTCCGATTTTATGGTCGCATCCATGATCCCATAGGATGGTAATGCTTGCTTTATTATTCGAATTCATAGTCGAATCCACTTGGTGATCCTATGAATTAATAATAAACAACTATTCATTTTTATTACTCAGTTTCATGAATTATTCTCCACTGAATTTCATAAATTAGTAATAAATACTCAATAACCTAGGCATACGGATCATCACTTGAGTAAGCCCCACAAAAATGGTGCAAGTGTATTCGACAATGATGCACGATCGAGCACCGGATGCACGAACGAGTATCCAAAAAATATGAAACAATGAGGAATCCTACACAAAACAGGAGAAAGCAATAAATATTAATTAAATAATGAGAGGCGCCCAGTCTTTGGGCCCACCGGCCGACCGGCCATGCCCTAGCAGTGGTCGGTCCCACGCTCTCCCATTATTTTCCTTATTTTTTTGTTATTTCATGAACTCATGAAAACTCCTTGATTTTAGCAACTTTCCTTGTTTTTGCAAAACTCATGAATCCTCCATAACTTCATGGATTCATGAAATAATATTATAAAATAAGGAAAGGGGTGCGGGACCGGGCAACCTATCCGGCCGGCCATGCCCGAGCCGTGGTCGGTCCCACACCTCACAATCCTTAGTTTTTCATAATTATTATTCCCTAATCTCACGAAACTCCTTTGTTTTCAACAAAACTCATGGATTCTCCATAACTTCAAGGATTCATGAAAAATAATTTAAAATAGGGAAAGGTGTGCGGGACCGGGCAACCTAGCCGTCCGGCCATGCCCTAGCCGTGGCCGGTCCCACACCTTACAATCCCTAGTCTTTTATAATTATTTCCCTCAATTCATGAATCTCCTGGGTTTGAGAAAAATTCATGATTTCTTCATAATTTTCTCAAATATTGCTCAAATCACGAAAAACCAAAAGCCAACATAGTTACACGACTGGCTAGCCTCTCACGGCAATTTTAAATATTAAAACACTTTTATTTTAATATTTTCAAAATATTGATGAATTGAGCATACATGCTAATTCCAACAAAAATCAAGAATTTCAGTCAAGATGAAACTCTTCTAAAAATTCACAATGTCGCTCGAACGCACATCAGAAAATACTGAAACTCTCAGTATGGAGACACGGGCACCACGGCAATGCGTGCATGCCTTCATGACTGACCAGAGTCATTCTTAGGGCTTGCACAAAGTCGGTCCCACATGTTTTCATAATTCTGACCTAATTTGCTCAATTGCTCAAACTAGGCCCAAACTCTCTCCAATCAACTTGAGAATTCTTCAAATGACCAAAAACTGGTCCCGTGACCACCAAGAGCAGGTCCCATGCTTTCTTGGTCGGTCCCATCTCTCATACTTAGGTTTGATCACCCAATGCTGAATCCATCAATATTTAAGAAAATGATGAAACTGGCATTTAATCATCATTCTTTCACCAACTCTCAAACTGAGAACCCTGGTGCATGCTCACTCAAGCACTAGGCACCACATGGACGGTCATTATCCCATGTGGTCGGTCCCTCTTCACTCATGACCAATTTTCAGCAATTCGCCAATTGATGAAGGAATGATCAAAAATTAGGGTTTCGAATAAACGCTCTCTGAAATCATCATTCGAGCGAGTTCAAACACTAATAAATTTATGATTGATTCAGCAACTAATATATGAATTAATTATATAATATTCGGTGTTCTACCAATATTTTAATTAATATTTTATTGGGTCACGTCACCAATAAATAATTCACCAAATTGAGAAATACTGGCTCAATTGCTCGAATATTGATCCAACTATCAATATTCAGTAATTCACCAGTAATTTGTCGAATTGAGCAATACTTGCTCAGTTGCACGTCAGATTATCAAAAATCATTAATTTGTCGAATTGAGCAATACTTGCTCAGTTGCTCGCCAAATTCTCAATATTCAGTAATTGGCTGCATTGAGCAATACTTGCTCAGTCGCTCAAATACTGGTCAGTAATTCATCACTGAATCTACAATATTGAAATCATTTCAGAGAACTACATGTTCGACCCATGAATCACTGAGCATTCATCACTCATGCTCGATTCAACAAAATCTAAACCCATTGTCTAATTAGTCAACAACTGACTAATTAAAACACGTCTTCCTTGCAGACCCCACGATTCGTGAGATATCAATCACGTCACAAATGGGGGATATCACTTAGGGTTTTGGTCTGGCGGTCTACGGCATGTGGATTCATCCACAACGATAAATGTGCGTAAGTCGTGCAAACGGTTGAAGGAGTTAGCAAAGTAGTGGGTGCACGATCAGTCAAGTCTCCACACGACATGGAACTGACTTTACCACGATCTCCCACTTTCCCAATCTTTCACTCAAGAAACCGTCACACTTACAGGGATCAGTGGTTCATCATTCTTGCAATATAAATAACTCTAAATCGAGGACAATAGGATCATCATCAGCATTATCATTATCCGTCAACAACTCGATACAAACTTATTCACAGAACTCAACTTCAGTAGTTCAACAATATTGCAGAAACCTTCAACACACCCACAATCCTTGATCATCACTGATCCCACACAATTCTCAGCTTCCCTCCTACAGATCAACCCATCTCCCTATTTGCGACCGAATTGACTCTGGAACGGCCATTGTCTTGGTTTAGGCCGGAGTCCTACAGATTTATCTCTCTAATCTAAGCACCCCCTTTGCAGCGGTGCATCTGTGTGAGGTTCAGCAGTTTGCTCGGTCGAGGAGTCTCGACCACACGCTCGACTCTTCATTTTCCTACAAAACCAGCAAGCCGTTTTTCCCCATCCACAGTGATAATCAGCTGTCTTCTACTGATATATCTGCCTATATAAGGACTCAAATAATGAAGAGAGAGGGAGATCTAGAGAAGAATTCATTCAAGTAAGAGAATCAAGAACATCATAGAGAATATACAAAAGCCATTAAAGTTCATTCCAAGCTTTATTTCTTCCATTGTCATATATCCAATACCTTTGTAATTGTTGTAAGAACCCCACATATTCAATACAAAGTGTTTGAGAAAGATCATACTAGTTTCAAGGGGTGTATAATCTCATTAATATCAAAGTTACTCCCCATGACTTAAGGCTTTTTGTTATTATCATCTCATCGGGTGTAGCTATCGGATTTTGGGTAGTCACATTTTGGCGCTAGAAACAGGAAGGATTTATCCTCACCTATAGGCTAGTAGTCAGAAATCACCACCTCAAGGAAAACCTTGTCACCTCTCAAAGAAATCTCATCTTCAAAGAAAATCATCGCCGCTATGAAGCCCCAAGAGAAACACCACTGTTAGCTCGAACTAATCTTGACTGAAAAAATCACAAAACTCTGTTGAGAAAACTTCTGCAAGTTTCTCTCTCGAAATCTCCCCGAAGCAATAGGATAACAGCCAAATCCCCACCAAGTTCCATCTGATAATTAGAAACCTTGACCACCAACACAACTGACTAGCAGAATGGTGTGGATCACATCAAAAGCATGGCACGTCATTGCCACACGGAGAAGCAATAGGGTGGCAAACAGAAGAGGAGCCAGGGGCCAAGTCGAAACTTCAACCGCCGGAGTGAGAAGGGGATTAGAGAGACAAAGTCGTAACCGCAGTCTACACTCCATCATAGAGATGGGTCAGCATAATAATAATGCCGCCTCTCAAGGTAGAGCCCAACAAAATAACGATGAAGAGAGAGCTATCTATGAAGAGGGCAGTGTGCACACGACTGATCTTGATACCATGGTAGACGAAGAACAGGCAATGCAAGGAGGAGGTGAGAATCCTGGTGAAGAGGACAACTTAACCATCCAAAAACTAAGGGAACGCATCGCGCGAGACCAACAAATTGAGAGAGAAATAAGACGAGAGCTTGAGCGAAGTAGAGCAAGAGATACAGAATTGGCGGAAGAGAGAGAAAACTTGGCAAGACAAAATGCCTTGTTAACAGAAGAGAACAACCGGTTAAATGAAGATATGCAGACACATACTGATGATTTATTTTCAATGATGTTGTAGTAATAGGTTCGTTCAAGACTTGTGAAAGCAGAATTTTTAGACTTAATTTTTGTAAATAAAAATAACAAGCTCAATAAAAAGTTGTTTGGAAATTATGGAGAGGCTGGGGCTAGGATTCCGCTATTTACCAATTCCAAAGTGATACTAGTTACAATCATGCAATTTCACACGTTCAATTTGATTCTCAACTATTGCAAAAGTAGATTTTTTAGAAACAACAAATGTTAATCCAAAGCATGGGATATCAAAACCTTAGGCTAAGTATATTCCATCAATAGAAAATACAATTGTTTAACAAAAATCATAAAATCTATTTTTAATCTAGGCAAATAATCATAATTAAAATTGCACAAATTAAATAATTAAGAATTACCACTTTTTCATTGGAAAGATAGCTTCCTCCATCGCCCCAAGGATTAGGTTTAGCTCATCATGTTGGAAACGCGCTCAAAAGTTGATTTCATTGCTCAAAAAGGTGTTTACAAATGATGAAAAGGAGAAAATGATAAAAATCGGGTGTTTGCAACGTTTATAATCATTGCAAACAACATACGAAGAACAATAAAGATAAAAGCGCCGATGTTGCTTTTAAGACTGTCTTCCGTATTACGACCCACGTCTGTGAGTCGTTGTCACTGTTGAAGAACGACGGTCTTGGGCTGTCTGTTCTTCGTGTTCTTCAGCTCATGCAGCAGCAGAAAGATATTCTGCAACTTGATTCTCTCGACTCTGTGGTGCTCCAAACCTTCCCTAATCTCTCCGTCCCCCTTCTATGATACTCCAACGTCTTATTTATACCCAACAGGCCCAAGAATAACACCTCATTAATTAAAAATCTTCTCCATTATTCGGCAGTGAAGAAAAATATTTTCGAGAATATTTTCTTCTCAAATTTAACCCCATACGCTGTTATCTCGTGCCAAAATAATCCCAACGCGCCCAGAAGTGGTCAATCATGTGGAAGGCACGCGAAAACCCTTTGGTCACATACTCAGAGCGTTTGGAACGGACTACCCAAAACCCGTGATGCTCTGATTTCTTCAACGCGAGAATTCAGCCAATTCTATCCGACGAAATAAGCCATACCATTTCGTTATGATCTGTCACATCACCCCAACAAATTCCAGCCATTGAGTCTCTTTGGTTCCCGACCAAAATGCAAATCCTAAATCTTGCTGCCATGAATATCCAGTTTTCCCGCCAAAACTTTTTTTTTTGAAATGAAGAAGAAAGGTGCCCCTTAACCAGCTGTGGGGTGTGAATAGCAATGGGTTGCCCCTTAGCAATTGGGTTACCCCTTATCCAAAGTGGGAGTCCGAATAGCAAATGTCCTCCAGGGGTGTTCCGAGCAACTTTTCGAGCCGAATTTTTCCAAATACCTACAAACACACAAAACACCATAATAAGGACAAAAACGAGTACTAACAATACGAAACATTGAGGACAAATTAGACACATAAATGCGTCTATCAAATACCCCCAAACTTATTATTTGCTAGTCCTCGAGCAAATTTATTCTAAAAATAAAAATCATTTGAACCCTAGGTGGCCCTAGTGGCGGAGTGTTGTCTCCTGAGGGAGGGTTAACCGAGAGGTGTACCCACAAAACCATTACTCAGGACCCTAGCTATCTAGCGAGAACCTTGGAAGGCACTAAAGAATCTCCTTGGTTGGCATACAATCATTGACTATAGGAGGAAGTACCCGATGCGAAATTCCAATTCTTTGTACACGAGTTTGCACTCAAGCATACTAAAATTCATATAAAGTGACAGAGCTCTACTCAGATAGTTTCTAGACATCATAAACCGGAGTCAACCAATCACATGGAAAGATTAAGAAGATGGATGTAGAGAAAAACATAGATGTTGACTAAGGTGAACCTATCCTAATGGATCGAGACAACTGGTGCTGGACTAATATCAACACACCTGGCATAGACAAGGGAACCAGTGGTCGATAATCCTAACTCTAGGTCAACTCAGCTGGCATATACAAGGGTACCAGTGGTCGACTTTATTGTATTTATTCCGTTTGGTCTGATGGTCTGGTCTCAATTTTTTTTTTTAATTTTTTTTCATTTAAAATAATAAATACAATAATAATTAAAATGATAAAATTATAATATCGAATTACACAGAGCTTTTGGTTGGTAGCCTAGCGACGAGCTGAGCCCCAACTCCTCTTTGAATAGCAACACCTAAACGATGAAAAATAAAACTACCTAATCCTTTTTTTTGTAATTTTTTTTTTGTAATTTTTTTTTAATTTTTTTTTTTGTGTGTCTCAGTCACTCTATTTCACCCTAGCAATGATAAAAAGAAAAACAAAAGAAGTTGTAGTTGCAGGAAATCCCACACTACACCCCTTACTCAGTTTTGCTTGATTAATCCATTGAAAGATGTGTGATCAAGAATATTTATTAATTGATTCCATGAAATGTTTACACAGTACAATAGAATTACACTTGGAAGTTAAAGCGCTCTTAAACTTTCTCTCTCCTAATGACTTGCTTCACAATTCAAAAGATCTCTCTCCTCAACAGACTCATTTATCCCTTTATATAGGGTAATACATAGTGGATGACAGCTAAGCTATCCTTTATTTTCGGGAAAGTCTCGCGAAGTGTCGCAAGTGTACGAATATTCATTCTCGCGACACTTCTTAACCCTCGCCAGGTTTCATGTCTTCCAATTGTTTTGTTTGTCGTTATTCATCGCGTCGTTTATTTTAGCTCCCTGCGACTCCCTCGCGACACCGTCGTTTATTAATCCCGCGAACCTTGTCCGTTGCGATATTATGATCCTACATCTTGCCTCTTTTTCCTTGAATATTGCTTGAAGAGCGATTTGAAGGAAAAATTCATTGTTGTAATAATCCTTGGTTTCAATTGGTGAAGGAACAAGCGAAAGAATACTTTTCTTGAAAAGTACGTACTTGCCTCTATTCTTTTAGCGAATTTCCGAAGCTTCTTTGTAGTATATATATGAAGTTTCGTCTCCTGTCTCTCCTTACATCTCTCTGCGAGGAGTGAATGTCATGAGAATCAATATTTTGATTTGCCGCAACTACTTATCTTTATCTGTTTCAGCTCCGTACTATTACACAGATTTTGACCATTAAAGTCTTTTCTTGACACGTCTCTTCCAACTGTTTATTCTCGACCGTTCGTGTCTCTTCTCGCATTAAATGCCCTCGTTTTTCTCAAGAATCTTTTTTTTTTTTTTGATTTTTCTATATATAGCTTTCTTTTCCTCCTCTTTTCTTCCTTTAATTTCTCTCTGCAACTTTTCTTGACTCTCTCCTTCCCGCAATTTGCGCTCACGCTCTCTGTAACTCTTTTCTTCATCCCTTCTAACGCTGATCCTAATCTCCAACCTCCCATCCATTCCCATACTGATAATGGCTTTCATTAGTCGTGCATACAAATCTTCTTTTGATGAAGTTCAACAGAAGTTGCTCGAGAAGGGTTTTACTCTATCAACCATTCGATCAAGAATCTTCATCTATTCTTTCGCAAAGTTGTTTTCGATCATCAATGTGATGATCAAAAAATTATAGTCTCGCTAGGTCGACTTCTCGCGGGACTTCCCATTCCCTTATACAATCTGAGATGCCTTTATTTTATGAAATCTTGGCCCATGAAAAATTCTCTCGAAGCATTTATCAATTATGTGGCGATTGCATTCGCCTAATGCTTGAGTTCGCGAACCGTGGTCTTTGGCAAAGGATCTTTATACCCTAATACTTGTTAGAAACCCCGATTTCGCAGACTTGAAATAGATTTGTTGAGAAGTACACTTTGTAGAGAACTTTTTTGAAAATTATTCGGTGATAAAGATGAGGAATGCGAAATCTCATTTGGGGCATTCGCTTTGAAAAAGAAGGATAATGTCCCTGAGGATAAATTACTCATGCAAGATATTGAGTGGCACCCAGGCAATAATACTACTCTCGCCACTCCAAGGATGAGAAGTGGTGGGTTGTACCCTTGATTTTAAATGGCCCTTACATCGCGGGCTCGCATATTCTTTCTGCGAATCTCGCAGGATATCATCCTTGGGAATTCAAATGGCACGATAAGGCAAAAGAGGTATGTTTTCCACTTCAAATCTTGCCTTCGCAACTTTCTTTTTATATTTGTTGAGTTTGTGGAATTTTTCGGATCGCCAAATTGAGAAGAAGCTACAAGGATAATCCGTTGGAGAGTACTACGACGATACTTCGATCGCTTACGGGTGAAGTAAGAAACATTTCCTTTGTTATTTGAAACAATATTGTTGCCTCTGTTTCTTATCTTTAACCGTATGCGAAGGTTGGAGTTGAAGAAACTGTAGCCGCGAAGATTAGAAGTAAGGGTAAAACCATCGTTCGCAAAGATAAATCCTCTGCTCCATTAACTAAGAAGCGAAAGACTCAGTCTTCTTCTCGCCTTAGTTCAAGCTCCGAATCTTCTGACGAGGATAACCATGATTCGAATCCCTCTCTTACTAAAGAGATTCCATTGGCCGGTTCTCCTATGGATCAGTTATCTAGCATCTTCTCAGACTCTTTCCAAGGAATGGGAGATGCTCCCCTAGCTTCCCTTTGCGGGGTTCTCGCAAATGTGTGTAATCTTGCTTTACTAGAGGGCAATAATTCTTTCAATGGAGCCTCTAGAATTGTGTCTCGACTTCTTGAACGCACTTGGGTCTTTGGTATGCATGTAGTCATATTTTTTTTTTTTTTTTTTTTTTTTTTTTTTTAAATATATATGTATTAACGGTTTTTCTATCTTCTTTCATAGGTTGGAAAAACTTCTTTTGTAGTTGCCTCAGATCTCGAGAGAAGACGCAATAATCTTGAAAAGAGAAATTTACAATTGAACAAGAAGACCCAAGAATTTGGAAGTTGAAGCCGCGTCATCTCGCGATAAGATTCAAAAATTAGAAGCCGATCTGGACTCCCAAAAGGAGAGAGTAATCACTCTTGAGAATTCAAATCAACAACTTTATGGTATAGTAATTTTCAATTCTCAAATCCTTTTCATGCTATCTTTTATTTTTCTTTGTCGACTATTATTCTCATGAGACGTATATAATCTCTCCAGAAGAATCCATTCTTCTCCATTCATTTCCGAGCCTATGAATGATGATGTCCTTCTTACTCACCTCAATCAATCTCTAAGTAGTTTCTCAAATAAAATTAACCTCCTTTCATTAAAGGATCTTCAATCCAAATATCATCTCTTAGAGATCGAACACGAGATCTAGTTTAAATTTAACTAATCGCTTTAAACGAATGTACCTTGATTCGAGAAGAAAATCAAGACTTTAAGGAAGAAAATTAGTGATCTCATAGATGAGAACGATCGCATTACTAACGAGAGGTGCACGGGCGTTAGCGAGAATTCCACAAATCTCTTCTTGGTGTGCAAGTTGAACGAGATGAACTCCTTCATCGAGAATACCATACTTAAGCGGCGAGAAGAGCAAGTTCGTTCTCTTCTTGTTATTAATAGTGATGATGAATTCGCTGGGCTGAGAAAGTTTTAGATAATGCCGGGAATAACCTAGGTGTTGATGTTAGTCTTCATGCCGAGCATACTTCCTTGATTAAAGATATGATATACGATAGAGAAGGTTACTTATTATACCTTCTTGCTTCTTACTTACATGTAGTATTGCTTGTAAATTATTAACTTGTTGTTACTTATTTGTAGAATCCGAGAAGAGACTTCAAGTTAGAATTAGAGAGCTTGAATCTGAAAAAGAACAACTCGCCAGGAATTTTCCAGCGAGAATTGAAGAACTTGAAACTGAAAAAGAACAGCTCGCAAAGAGTCTCTCCCTTCGCGAGAATAAATATTTCAAGTTGAAGAAACAATTTCTAACGACAGTGGCGAATTTTAATAATGATGCCGTTCGTTTTCGCAATGGAGCCATGGAGTATGTTTGTAAGGACCACAATATCCCTCTGCATTCATATCCCTGGCTTTCTGAAAAGGTTCCTGAGAATCTGCCTGTCTCAGACGTTTCTGATAGTGAGGCTAGCGAAGAAGAAAATTCTGGCGATGAGAATAATAGGACTGAGGAATCAGATGAAGGGGAAGAATCACCAAAGAGATAATTCTTTTTGTTTTCTTTCGCTGCCTGTAATATCTGTACATTTCTGTATCTCTTTATTATAGTGTACTTCTTGGATTGTACCCCTCTAAATTCAATCTTCACTCCCCTTTTTTGGTAGTTCTTCTTTGTAATATAATTGGCTAACATTATTGATGTATAACTTTTTCATCAGAAGATGAATAACAATATTCCATCTTTTCCATTCCCATACTTGCCTCTGTTATTTATCTTCAGATGGAAGATTTTAGTTGTCATCATGTATTTTGTTGGATAATAATTTTATTGTTATTGAAATGTATCGTTGCGACGAGGTCGCGGGTATCTTCATAACTCAAGAATCCTACTTGTCTCGCCTTACCATTTCGGTAGTCTTTGTTTTATCTCTTCTTGTTGCGACAAGGTCGCAGGCTGCCTTTACATTTTCATGCAATGACCCATTGACCTTGCCTTATCATTTTCGTGTGGTCTTCCAAGTCAGACCTCCCTAATTAGAGGTCTTTCCCTGCCACCTTTTATTGCGACAAAATCGCAGGACGTCTTTACACTTGCATGTAAAGACCCATTGATCTTGCCTTATCATTTTCCAAGTATTTTTGCCTCTGCAGGATGTTTTAGTTGCGGCAATATGACAAGCCTAGATATCCTTGCGAACATAAAGCCTCATGACATTGCCGTCTTGCGACGAAATCGCAGGACGTCCGTACACTTTCGTGTAAAGACCCATTGATCTCGCCTTACCCTCGCGTTAGTATTATTGCCTCTGCAGGATCATTGCACAAATATGACAAGCCTAAATTCTCTTGCGAAAACATAGCCTCATGACATTTGCGTCTGTTTTGACACCCCCCCTAATGGAGAGCGTCGCCCTTATCATCTCCCGGTTGCCCCTTCAAGGAGGCGAAACATCGGCCATACAAGACTAGCTCCTCCCATCCGGTCTTAACAACAACCAGTTGTTTTCGCGAGCCTCTTATCCCTTATACCTATAGGGTTTATGGTTACGAGACTGCACCCTAAGTGGAGTTTTCTTCGGGCGAGTGCAACATATGCCAAGACTTGCCAAGAATGGCCGGGGTAGGTTCATCCATCCCGGGCACTCGGCTCAACCGTGTACCTCGGCGCCTTGAGCATACATCGACTCCTTGGAAGAGACCCTCGGTCGCCCAACCGGGTATAACCTTATATATATAGTTGGGAATCCAAGGTACCTCTTAGGGTAGGCTTTCATGGGCCCCAAATTTTCATGACTCAGGCTTCAGGAGCGGTGTAACCTTCCCCCTGAGCCATGTCGAGAGATACCCCCTTATATGACGCACTTTAGGTCTTACATTTGCCTCTTACGAAATGTTATTCGCGAACTAGGTTGTACGCCATAAAGGTTCGTCCCATTCTTTTACTCATTCATCTTTGTTAAATCATTCAATTATTCATGTTTCATTATTTGTCGATATTTGTTTACGAAGTATTCGCAAAATTCCATTTCATTTGTTGTATTTTCATTTTTCTTTCTTAACCGAATTCTCATGTACTCTTGATTTGCGAGATTCTCGCACATCATTACTTCAATTGCTACTTTTTCTCCTGTTTTTGTTGATTATTCACTTCTTATGCCTTTTGTTCCTCATATCCTTCGCTTCTTTATTATCATAATATTCGCTTTGTCTCTAGGCATTCACCTCGCGAGGTATGTTCGATCCTTACTTCTATAGCATCCACCATCGGTTTTTCCTTTCTCTGCTCATCTCTCACATGTTGCTTCCAACCCTTTCTTTTGGCATTTCTTTCTTCGTGACTTTCTACATCAACCTCGTGACATTGTTGCGACTCCTTCCAATCTCCTTTGTATAATACCAATGCCATTTGGATGTGGAAATTTTATACATTGGTGGTATGTTGATGCAACCCCAAGATTTCATGAAGCCATGGCCTCCCAATCAGCGCATTATACGGAGATTCCACGTCAACCACACAGAATAAAACATCAGTTGATAATCCTTGTAGAGGTATTCTCATGTGAACCTCTCCCTTTGGCTTGTTTGCAGTGCCATTAAAGCCATATATCTTGTATGTCGAGGGGATCAAATCCTCATCCTTTCCTCCCATCGTCTTGTAAGTATGGTAAAAAGAATATTCACCGAACTTAGGTATCGATTAGGATTCGGTTGATCGCCCAACAATCTTACGCTTCATCATCTTCTCCATCAATTTGGTTTTGGGTTAATCTCTAGTTTCACAACCAACGGGCTATCATGTGTTTCTCTTCCTTTTGGCACTTCATCTGCGAGAGAAAGAAATAGTCTTCAACTGCCACTTTTCTAATCTGCGTCGTTCTCGCGGACTCATTATTTCTTTATCATTAGCATCTCTCGCAAAGACTCTCTTTTGAGCACGTTGTCATGAAAATCTTCGATTGTGCGATAGGAGTGGACGATAGAGTTGCAATTCAAATTTTTGGCTTTTGTTCCAACTTCTATCACAAATGTTTCCTTTCCTTTGTGACCTTTGTTCGTGCATCTCTGGTGGTGGCGGTAATGTCCGGCCTTTTTCTTCTCCCTTTAGAAAGTGATTGACTTCCCACGATCAATCATCCCGAGAATAATTCTCTTTATGTTTCTACAATCGTTTGTTTGATGCCCATGGAAGCGATGGTAAGAGCAAAACTCATGACTTCTATCGCCCGGTGGTGGTTCCATTCCCACGTTCCAAGGTGCTGGTACATCTTCCATTACAAGTATAGCTTCCCAGATCTTTTCCACTGTAGGACCATAATATCGCAACGTACAGGACTCGCGAAGTCAATAAACAACGATGTCGCGAGGCAGTCGCAGAGAGCTAAAATAAACGACGCAAAGAATAACGACAGGTGAGACATAAAGGAGACGTGAGATGCGCGAGGGTTAAGAAGTGTCGCGAGATTGAATAGTTGTACACCGGCGACACTTCGCGAGACATTCCAGAAAATAAAGGATAGCTTATTTGTCATCCACTATGTATTACCCTATATAAAGGGTCGAGTGAGTCTGTTGTAGGGGGATCTTTTGAGAATTGTTAGGCAAGTCATTAGGAGAGAGAAAGTTTAAGAGTGTTTTACTTGCTAAGTGTAATTCTACTTTTCTTGTGTAGAACTCATGAAATTAATCAATAAACATTCTCAATTATGCAACTTTCAATGGATTAATTAACCAAAATATAATGAGGGGTGTAGTGTGGGATTTCCTGCTACTACATATGCGCTAGAAACGAGGGACGAGCAGTGATTGTGAAGAAATTGGGAAGAATTTGGATTAACGAGAGAAGAGATTTGGAAAAGATACTCAAGAATTCATTGAAAAAGAAAGATGGCTAGAAGAAGAAACATACGGGAACAACCAACGATTGTAAGAAGAAGTGGGAGACTTTTGGGGAAAGGAGGAATGAAACAGGGAGAATCTTCAAGGATGAATATGAGAAATGACGGAGAAGATCAAAATCAACCGCCGATCTCCCAGGAAGCAAACGCGGCTGTGGATTATGATAGAGTAAGTGTACATACTTGGAGATCGATTCGAAGAGACGAGAGAAGAAAGCGGCGGCGGTTGGTGAACAATGGACAAGGAGAGCAAGGGATGAATGGAGAAATGAATTCGGGAAATGAAGAAATGGCGGCGTTAGAGAGATTGAGACAAACAGTGCTCGAAGAGAGACGATTAGAAGCGGAGGAGCGAGCAAACTTGACAAGACAAAATCATGAATTGAGGATGGAAAATATGAGGTTGCAAAGTAGGAGATCTAGAAGTAGCGCGAGATCAAGATCTAGATTGAACAGAGAAGAAAGAAGGAGAGTTTTACCAACGGAGAAAAGCAGGGAGAAACACAAGATCCAAACGCAGAGCATGGTGAGAGAAGAGGAGAAATAGAAGATCGTTATATTCCTCAGCCCGAAAATCTTCCAAATGAGCGAAATGGGGAAAATCAAGGAAACATGCAATTCCAAGGACCGAATGACCCAGCTGCTGAAGGAAGAATAATCCTACATGGGAGAGAAGAATTGAGAAGAAACAGAGAGATCGAGGATGACATTGAGAGACACTACATTGAACAAGCGCGACTAGCTCGCGAGAGAGAAAGGCTAAGAGAAGAAATGGAAAATCAAGAGATGGAGGAGGCAATCCGGCAAAATAACCATGATAACCGCGAAAGAAGAAGGGAACAGAATCGTACTAATAGAAATATTAATGAAGAATATGAGAGGGTGCGAGATGATGAGAGGCGAGAGGCAACCAAGAAGAGAGAACAACCGATATAATGGCGTGCGAATTAACGAAAGAGACGAAGAAGAGCGTCGCGAGGAAAGGAGAGGAAAATAATGAGCGGGAAGGTCAAAATAGGCACGAGCGAAGAAGGAGAGAAGCGAGCTAAAAAGACCAGTAGAAACAAATTACGAGGCAAATGAACAAATCTTAAGAGAACTAGCTGAAATGAGAGGATTCTTGAATAACGAAGGCAAGGAGGAAGGAGACAAACTGGACGAAGCCATCGCGAAGCCGCGAAGAACCCCTTCACGCTAGAAGTACGAGATGGGAGGAATACCTCCTAAGTGCAATCTACCTGCATTAACCAACATCTTTGATGGAACAACTTTGTGCGATACAACATATTAAAGCTTACATGAGATGTATGTTACAATGGGAGAATCATGATGCTATATTATGCAAATATTTCGCGTCAAGCTTAATAGGAGAAGCACTAAAATGGTTTGAAGGTCTGCGAGGAACACAATCACATCATTCAATCATTTACAAGCCACATTCCGGGAGCATACATAAGTAACAACTCTTGCGACCCAGGTATTGAAGATGTATTTGGATTGAAACAAAGGATTAGCGAGAGTTTAAGACGGTTGACGGTAAGATGGAGGACCATGTGTAGCGAAATGGCGGGACGGGTTGAGGAGAGATATCTAATACTCTCATTTGTGAATGCTCTCTTCGCGACTAACTTGTTATACATTCAAATTTTTAGAATCAAAAATACAATCACAATGTCTGACTGCGAGAATTACGGGGAAGAATACATCGCCTTAGAAGAAAGACAGAATGAAATGAATTCTTATCCGATCGCGAATACAAGCTCTAACGCGCGAACGCAAGATTTTGCCTCAATTCATAAATACGGTGGCGAGCACTTCGCAGGGGACAGCAAGCAAGGAGAGGCGATGAGGAACAACGAAGATAGTAGCCATGGGAAGTCATGATCAAGAAGAGTTTGAACGTGAAAGGAATTATTACAACCGTAATGCAATAATAAGATTCGGAGAGGCTAGATCATGTGCAAGAAACTTATGGTGGGCGAAGGCAAAATAACGTGAAGGGCGAGAGAAATCATAGAACAATATGGGAACAAATTAAGATGCCTCCCTTGAATGCTAGCGTTGAAAAGATTTGGGAAGCTATACTTGTGATGGAAAATGTACCATCACCTTGGAATGTTGGAATGGAACCACCGCCAGGAGATAGAAGTCATGAGTTTTGTTCTTACCATCGCTTCCATGGGCATCAAACAAACGATTGTAGAAACATAAAGAGAATTATTCTCGGGATGATCGATCGGGGAAGCTGAATCACTTTCTAAGGGAGAAGAAACAAGTCGGACATTACCACCACCACCGAGAGATGCACGAACGGTGTCGGCGAAGGGAAAGGAAACATTTGTGATAGAAGTAGGAACCAAAGCTAAGAATTTGAATTGCAACTCTATCGTCCACTCCTATCGCACCATCGAAGATTTTCATGACAACGTGCTCGGTAGAGTCTTTGCGAGAGATGCTAATGATAAAGAAATAATGAGTCAGCGAGGACAACGCAGTTAGAAAAGTGGCGATTGAAGACTATTTCTTTCTCTGCGAGATGAAGTACCAAAAGGAAGAGAAACACACGATAGCCCGTTGGTTGTGAGACTAGAGATTAACAGAAACCAGTTGATGGAGAAGATGATGAGGCGAAGCTTGTTGGGCGATCAACCGAATTCTAATCGACAGGAAGTTCGGTGAATATTCTCTTCTACCATACTTACAAGACGATGGGCGGAAAAGATGAGGATTTAATTCCCTCGACATACAAGATATATGGCTTTAACGACACTGCAAACAAACCAAAAGGAGAGGTTCACATGAGAATACCTCTACAAGGATTATCCAACGATATTTTATTCGTGTGGTTGATGTGGAATCTCCATACAATGCGCTGATTGGGAGACCATGGCTTCATGAAATCTTGGGAGTCGCGTCAACGTATCATCAATGTATTAAATTCCCACATCCAAATGGCATTGGTATTATACAAGGAGATTGGAAGGAGTCGCAACAATGTCATGAAATAGATGTAGAAAGCTCAGAAGAAAGGAATGCCAAAAGAAAAGGGTGGAAACTTGACATGTGAGAGATGAGCGAGAGAAAGGAAAAACTAATGGTAGATGCTATAGAAGTGAGGGCTGAACATTACCCATGAGATGAATGCTTAGAGACAGACCAATATTATAGCAATGAAGAAGCAAAAGATATGAGGAACAAAAGGCATAAGAAGTGAATAATCAATAACGAAGGATGCAAAGTAACAATTTGAAGTAATGATGTGCGAGAATCTCATGACCAAGAATAAGATGAGAATATGACTAAGAAAGAAAAGTGAAATGCAACAAGTGAAAACAGAGCGTGCGAATACTTCGCAAACAAATATCGACAAATAATGAAACATGAATGATTGAATGATTTGACAAATATAAATGCGCAAATGAATGGGACGAACCTTTATGGCGTACACCTTAGTTCGCGAATAACATTTCGTAAGAGGCAAATGTAAGACCTAAAGTGCGTCATATAAGGGGTATCTCTCGCCGTGGTTCGGGGGGAAGGTTACACCGCTCCGAAGCTTTGAACCATGTAAATTTGGGGCCCATGAAAGCCTATCCAGGAAGAGGTACCTTGGATTCCCAACTATATATGTAGGTTATACCCTGGTTGGGCGTAGAGGTCTCTTCCTAGGAGTCGGTGGATGCACAAGGCGCCGAGGTACACGGTTGAGCGAGTGCCGGGATGGATGAACCTACCCTGGCCATTCTTGGCAAGTCTTGGCATGCGTTCACTCGCCGCAGAAGAAAACTCCACTTAGGGTGCAGTCTCGTAACCATAAACCGCTATAGGTATAAGGGATAAGAGGCTGCGAAAACAAGCTTGGTTGTTGTTAAGACCGGATGGGAGGAGCTAGTCTTGTATGGCCGATGTTTCGCCTCCTTGAAGGGGCAACTAGGGGAGATGATAAGGGCGACACTCTCCATTAGGGGGGTGTCAAAGCAGAGACGCAAATGTCATGAGGCTTTGTTTTCGCAAGAAGACTTAGGCTTGTCATATTTGTGCAATGATCTGCAGAGGCAATAATACTAACACGAGGGTAAGGCGAGATCAATGGGTCTTTACATGAAAGTGTACGGACGTCCTGCGATTTCGTCGCAAGACGGCAATGTCATAGGGCTTTATGTTCGCAAGGATATTTAGGCCTGTCATATTGTCGCAATTAAAACATCTGAGAGGCAAAAATACTTGGAAAATGATAAGACAAGATCAATGGGTCTTTACATGCAAGTGTAAAGACGTCCTGCGATTTTGTCGCGAAAAGGTGGCGAGGGAGGACCTCTAATTAGGGAGGTCTAACTCGGAAGACCACACAAAATGATAAGGCAGGTCAATGAGCCATCACATGAAAGTGTAAAGGCGGTGCGACCTTGTCGCCACAAAAAGAGATAGAATTCTTGATTCATACGAGATACTGCGATCTCGTCGCGGCTATACAATTAAAAACCAACAAAATACTTGATGATGACTAAAATCTTCCATCGAAGAAGAATACCGAGAGGCAAGTATGGGAATGGAAAAGATGAAATATTGCTATTCATCCTTTGATGAAAGAATTATACATCGATAATGTTAATCAATTATATTACAAGGAAGAACTACCAAAAAGGGGATTGAAGATTGAATTCGAGAGGAGAAAAATCCAAGAAATACACTATAATAAGGATACGAAATGTACGAGATACTACAAGCGAGAGAAAGAAAACACAAAAAAATTATTTCTTTGGCGATTCTTCTTCTTCACTGATTCTTGATCGATTATTCTCATCGCGAGAATTTTCTTCTTCGCCAGCCTCACTATCAGAAACGTCTGAAACAGGCAGATTCTCAGGAACCTCTTCAAGGAGCCAGGGATATGATTGCAGGGGAATATTGCGGTCCTTACAAACATACTCCATGCCTCTATTGAAAAAAACGACATCATTGTTAAAATTCTCCTTTGTCGTTAAAAATTGTTTCTTCAACTTGGAATATTTATTCTCGCGAAGGAAGAGATTCTTTGCGGAAATTTGTTCTTTTTCGGTTTCGAGTTCTTCAATTCTCATTTGGAAAATTCCGCGAGTTGTTCTTTCTCGGATTCGAGCTCTCTAATTCTAGCACTGAAGCCTCATCTCGGAATCTGCAAATAAGAAACAACAAGTTAACAATTTACAAGTGATATTACGGAAATAAGAAGCGGTAAGGTATAATAAGCAACCTTCTGTCGGATATCATATCTTTAACCAAGGAAGTATGCTCGGCGTGAAGACTAACATCAACACCTAGGTTATTTACGGCGTTATCTAAAACTTTCGAGCCCAGGCGAATTCATCATCATTATTTATAACAAGGAGCGAACGAATCGATCTTCTCGCTCCTAAGTAAGGAATTCAGCGAAGCAATTCATCTCGCTCAATTTGTAGCTCAAGAAGAGATTTTTGAAATGTTGCTAATGCTTGAGCACCATTGTTAGCAATGCGGTCTTTGTCATCTATGTGATCACTAATTTTCTTCCTCAAAATTTTGATTTCTTTACGAGACTCAAGAAACATTTGTTTAAATTGGTTGGCTGCACTTAAACCAGATCTATGTTCAATCTCTAAAAGACGATATTTGGTCTGAAGTTCATCTAATGAAAGAGAGTTAATTTTGTTCGAAGAACTACTTAAAGAAGTGTTGAGATGAGCTAGAAGAAGGTTATTATCCATAGGTTCAGGAAATGTATGGAGAAGAATAGCTTCATCGGAGAGATTATATACGTCTGCGAAAGTGATAAGTTAGGTGGCAATACACGACCAATGAAATAAAAATAATAAAATAAGGCAAATATTATACCATAAAGTTGCTGATTAGCATTTTGAAGGGTGGATACCCTCTCTTTTTGAGAGACAAGTTCGGTATTTAACTTTTGAATCGTCTCGTCTTTATCGCGAGATAACGCAGACTTGATCTCCAATTCTCGAATCTTCTTACTCAATTGCGAATTCTTCTTCTCAAGATTGTTGCGTCTTCTCTCAAGATCTGAGGCAACTACAAAAGAAGATCTTCCAACCTATGAAAGAAGATAGAAAAGCTGTTAATACATATACAACAATATAAAGCCAATGGGGAGATATGATTATATACATACCAAGGATCCAAGCGCATTTAAGAAGTCAGGAGACATAGTTCTAGAGACTCCATTGAAAGAATCATTGCCCTCCAGTAGAGTGGCATTGCACACGTTTGCGAGAGTCCCGCAAAGAGAAGCTAGGGGAGCATCTCCCATTCCTTGGAAAGAATCAGAGAAGATACTAGACAACCGACCCATAGAAGAACTGGTTAACGGGGTCCTTGTAGCGAGAGAGCGATTGGAATCATGGTCATCTTCATCGAGAAGATTCGAGTTTGAGCTAAGGCGAGAAGAGGATTGGACCTTTCGCTTCTTAGTTAAGGGGGCAGAGGATTTACCCTTGCGAGCGACAGTTTTGCCCTTACTTCTAGTCTTCGCAGCAACAATTTTTTCAACTTGGCCTTCGCAAATGTGTAAAGTTGAGAAACGAGAGGCAATAGTATTAAAAAAAAAAAAAAAAAAAAAAAAAAAAAAAAAAAAATGTCAAAGTAAGGGGAAATGCTTCTTACTTCACTCATAAGCGATCGAAGCAATGTCAAAGTATCCTCCGACGGATCCTTTTTGTAGCTAGCTTTCAATGCAGTTATCGAAAGATTTCACAAACTCGGCAATTGTAAAAGAAAGTTGCGAAAGCATAAATTTGGAGTAGGAAACATACTTCTTTTTCCTTCTCGAGGCCATTTGAATTCCCAAGGATGATACGGCTGCGAGATTCGCGGGAAGAACGTGCGGACCCGCGATATAAGGACCATTTAAGATCAAGGGTACGACCCACCACCTCTCATCTTTGGAATGACGAGGAGAGGAATTATTACACAGGTGCCAATCAATGTCTTGCATGAGTAATTTATCTTGAGAGACATTATTATTTTTCTTGAGACGAACGCCCAGCGAGATCTCGCATTCATCATAGTTATCAGAGTAATTTTCAAAAAAGTTTTCCACGGTGTATTTCTCAACGACTATTTCCAAATCTGCGAATTTGGGATTTACAGCAGAATTAGGGTATAAAGATCCTTTTGCACAGCGGTTCGCGAACTCAAGCATCGGGCGAATACAATCGCCACTTAATTGATAAATAGGCGAGAGAATTTTTCATGGGCCAAAATTTCATAAAATAAAGGCAACTCGGGATTGTACAAGGGAATAGGAAGTCCTGCGAGAAGGCGACCAAGTGCGAGACTATAATCTTTTGATCATCACATTGATGATCGAGAAAAGATCTCTGAAAGAATGGATGAGGGTTCTTGATCGGGAATGGTTGTGAGTAAAACCCTTCTCATGCAACTTACGTTGAACTTCTTCAAAAGAAGTTTTGTATCCACGACTGATGGAAGCCATTTATCAGTATGGGAATGGATGAAAGATTGGAGATTAAAAACAGCGTTAGAAAGGATGAAGAAAAGATTTGCAGTAGCAGAAGCGTAAATTGCGGAAGGAGAGAATCAAAGAAAGTTGCAGAGAAAAACTAAAGAATGAAAAGAGGGGAAGAAGAAAACTATATATAAAAAAAAAAAAAAAAAAAAGATCCTCGAGAAAAACGAGGTCATTTAATGCGAGAAGAGACATAAACGGTCAAGAATAAACGGTTGGTAGAGACGTGTCGAAAAAGGGCTTTAATGGTTAAAAACGTATACGGAGTGAAAAGAGATAAAGATAAGCGGTCGCGGCAAATCAAAAGACTCGCTCTCATGATATTCTTCCTTCGCAAGAAAAGTATGAGAGAGAGCGGGGAGACGCAAAACTTCGGAACATCGCAAAAGAATAGAGGCAAGTACGTACTTTTCAAGTCCAGTATTCTTTCGCTCATTCCTTCATCAACAAAGACCAAAGATTACTGCAACAACAGATTTTTCCTTAAAGATTGCTCTTCAAGCAATATTCAAGGAAAAAGAGGCAAGATGTAGGACCATAATATCGCAACGTACAGGACTCGCGAAGTCAATAAACAACGATGTCGCGAGGCGATCGCGAGAAAGAGCTAAAATAAACGACGCAAAGAATAACGACAGGTGAGACATAAAGGAGACGTGAGATCTGGCGAGGGTTAAGAAGTGTCGCGAGATTGAATAGTTGTACACTGGCGACACTTCGCGAGACATTCCCGAAAATAAAGGATAGCTTAGCTGTCATCCACTATGTATTACCCTATATAAAGGGTCGAGTGAGTCTGTTGTAGGGGGAGATCTTTTGAGAATTGTTAGGCAAGTCATTAGGAGAGAGAAAGTTTAAGAGTGTTTTACTTGCTAAGTGTAATTCTACTTTTCTTGTGTAGAACTCATGAAATTAATCAATAAACATTCTCAATTATGCAACTTTCAATGGATTAATTAACCAAAATATAATGAGGGGTGTAGTGTGGGATTTCCTGCTACTACATCCACACTAGCATTCAGTGGAGGCATCTTAATCTCTTCCCATACTATTCTGCGACTTCTCTGCCTTGCATGATTATTTTGCCTTCGTCCACGTATCTCATCAGTGGTGGTGGTAAGTTTCTTGTACATGATCTAGCCTCTGAATCTTATTATTCAATCATTTGTTTACGGTTGTAGTAGTTCCTTTCTCACGTTCAAACTCTTCTTGGTCGTGGCTTCCCATGGCATGCGGTGGAGGCATCTTATCTTCCCATACTATTCTCGTCCCTCATGATTATTTTGCCTTCTTTGCGTCTTATTGTCCTTGTTGAAGTGCTTTCTCGTTCAAACTCTTCTTGGTCGTGGCTTGTATTTATGAATTGAGGCAACAAGCTTGCGTTCGCAGCATTCGAGCTTGTGTTATTTGGATAAGAATTCATTTCATTCTGTCTTTCTTCTAAGGCAATATATTCTTCTGTAACTCTCATGATTACGCCATCGTGATTGTATTTTTGATTCTAAAAATTTGAATGTATAACAAGTTAGTCGCGAAGAGAGCATTCACAAATGAGAGGATGAGATATCTTTCCTCAACCCGTCTGCCATTTCGCTACACATGGTTCTCCATCTTATTGTCAAGCGCCTTAAGCTCTCGCCAACCCTTTGTTTCAACCGAATACATCTTCAATACCTGGTCGTGAAGAGTTGTTACTTATGTATGCTCCCAGGAATGTGGCTTGTAAATGGTTAAATGATGTGATTGTGTTCCTTGGCAGACCTTCAAACCATTTTAGTGCTTCTCCTATTAGGCTTGATGCGAAATATTTGCACAGTATAGCATCATGATTCTCCCACTGCAACATACATCTCATATAAGCCTTGATATGTTGTACCGCATAAAAGTTGTTCCATCAAAGATGTTGGTTAATGCGGGTAGATTGCACTTAGGAGGTATTCCTCCCATCGTACTTCTAGCGTGAAGGGATTCTTCGCGGCTTCTGCGATGGCTTCGTCCAATTGTTTCCTTCCTCCTTCCTTCTATTGTTCGGTAATCCTCTCATTTCGGCCAGTTCTCTTAAGATTTGTTCATTTGCCTCGGAATTTGATTCTCTTGGTCTTTTTAGCTCGCTCTCTCCTTCTACGCTCGTGCTGTTTTGACCTTCTTGCTCGTTATTTTCTTCTCTCCTTTCCCTGCGACGCTCTTCTTCGTTTCTTTCTTCAATTCGCACGCCATTATATCGGTTGTTCTCTCTTCTTGGCTGTCTCTCAGCTCTCATCTGCGCCCTCTCATATTCTTCATTAATATTTCTATTGGTACGATTTTGTTCCCTCCTTCTTTCCCGGTTGTCATGGTTATTCTGCCGGATTGCCTCTTCCATCTCTTGATTTTCCATTTCTTCTCTTATCCTTTCTCTCTCGCATGCTAGCCGTGCTTGTTCAATGTAGTGCCTCTCAATGTCATCCTCAATCTCTCGGTTTCTTCTCAATTCTTCTCTCCCGTGCAAGATTATTCTCCCTTCAAAGATTTGGGTCATTCGGCCCTTGGAGTTGCATGTTTCCTTGATTTTCCCTATTAGCTCATCTTGAAGATTTTGGGTGAGGAATATAACGATCTTCCATTTCCCCTCTTCTCTCGCCATGCTACGTGATTGGATTTTGTGTTTCTTGTTGGTTTTCTTCTTCGGTACTATCTGTTGGTAAAACTCTCCTTCTTTCTTCCCTAATCGATCTTGAACTTGATCTCACACTACTTCTTGATCTCCTATTTTGCAATCTCATATTTTCCATCCTCAATTCATGATTCTCGTCTTGTCAAGTTTGCTCGTTCCTCCGCCTCTAGTCGTCTCTCTTCATGTATGGTTTGTCTCAATCTTTCTAACGCTGCGATTTCGTCGTTTCTGGATTCATTTCTCCATTCATTCCTTGCTCTCCTCCTCCTTGTCCATTGTTCACCATCTCTGCTCCTCCTCTTCCTCTCGTCTTGAATCAGACCTCCAAGTATGTACACTTACTCTATCATAATCCACGACCCGCGTTTGCTCTTGGGGAGATCGGTGGGTGATTTTGATTTTCTCCATCATTTCTCATATTCATCCTTGACGATTCTCTGTTTCATTCCTCCTTTCTCCAACCAAGTCTCCCACTTCTTCTTACAATCGTTGGTTTCCCTTGTACATTTCTTCTTCTAGCCATTTTTTCTTTTTCAATGAATTCTTGAGTATCTCTCCAAACCTTTTCTCTGTTAATCCAAATTCTTTCCAATTTCTACGTCAATCTCTGCTCTCTCCCTGTTTCTAGCGCATATGTAGTTGCGGGAAATCCCCACACTACACCCCCTTACTCAATTTTGCTTGATTAATCCATTGAAAGATGTGTGATCAAGAATATTTATTAATTGATTCCATGAAATGTTTACACAGTACAATAGAATTACACTTGGAAGTTAAAGCGCTCTTAAACTTTCTCTCTCCTAATGACTTGCTTCACAATTCAAAAGACCTCTCTCCTCAACACTCATTTAGCCCTTTATATAGGGTAATACATAGTGGATGACAGCTAAGCTATCCTTTATTTTCGGGAAAGTCTCGCGAAGTGTCGCAAGTGTACGAATATTCATTCTCGCGACACTTCTTAACCCTCGCTTGGGTTTCATGTCTTCCAATTGTTTTGTTTGTCGTTATTCATCGCGTCGTTTATTTTAGCTCCCTGCGACTCCCTCCCGACACCGTCGTTTATTAATCCCGCGAACCTTGTCCGTTGCGATATTATGATCCTACAGAAGTGATCAGGATTCTTTCGATGTTTCCATCACGAGGATATGGCGAAACTACCATGTTTTCTTTTCTAACACCTGAGCTCTGTGCTTTTATGAATAGACTCTTCTAGATGTTTCCATCTACTTAGATTAGTTAGTGCCAACCTTAATAAACATAAATTTCTAGGCTCTGGAGTTTTATTTATTGCAACTAAAAAGTTTCTCCCATTACCCCCAAACTTAAATCTAATATTGTCCTCAATGTTCTAAAGATGAAATTAAAAACATGAACAAGGAGAAACCGTTACCACTAGAAGGAAATGAGGAAAAATATTACCGTATTGCATGAGCAAGGGATACCTCCCAAGGAGTGCTAAGTTTAAAGTCTTCAGCCAGACATCAAATACTTCAAAAAGGATCTTCACCTTCCAAAGTCATACACCAATAGCCGAAATAGTTGTGGGTCCATAAGACCAAATAGAGCTAACACCAATATCGAGACAACTGCCTTTGGTTCGGATAAATGAATAGAAGGAGCATATCCTCGTCTAAGGTTTTACATCAAGACAACTAGGTTCATCCAGGTAGCATAATTGAGCTTCATATGTGTATCTTGATAAATAGATTCATCCGAAAAACGGGTCTCTAATACACAGGTTACCTCTGGGTGAGATCAGGAGGATCGGGATGTTGAGTCTGAATAGACTCGAGTAATATCTCAGACGCACATGGCTCGAGTCCCAAGTTAGGGACTTTAATTAGGGATACATGACAATCACACGAACCATCACTACCCCCAAACGTAGGGATTTCACTACTCATAGACAAACCTATAACTATTGCTTGAATTTACGGATCCTCGAGTCCTTAAAATACTCAAGAGCTTCTTCTAGTTCTCTACCCCCAAACTTAGGGTCATCATTACTCTTAGAAAGACCTAACACTATTTCCTGGATTTCTGGGTCCGTAGAGTCTTTAAAATATTCAAGGGATTCTTCTAAAGATTGATCACACATCTAGTCTAAGAGAATGGTTTCCTCAAATTCATCTAAAGAATCTCCAAAAGAGAGTGTCATGCCAATTATCTGAACTAAATCTGAACTAAAGTGCTAATCATATTCACTTCTTCTAAATCATCATTCTCGAAGGTTGTCTAGTAACATTAAATACATTTAGTTCGGTGGTCATATTACCAAAGGATATGTTCATAAGCCCGGTCCTACAATTGATGACAGCGTTGGGCTGTGGCTAAAAATGGAGACCTAGAATCACCTGGGATTTGAGCATTTGGGTCTTGAACGGGTTGGGTGTCTAGAACAACGAAATCCTTTGGATAAATAAACTTATCAACCTCAATCGTAACATCCTCTATGACACCACGAGGACTTTACGAGACCTATCGGCTAATTGTAGTGTCATTTTAGTGGTTTCAACTTACCAAGACCTAGCTGGGTGTATACATGATACGGGAGTAAGTTAACACTAGCTCCTAAGTCAAGTAAAGCTTTATCGACCATGTGATTACCAATCGCACAAGATATGGTGGGGCATCCTGGGTCCTTATACTTAGGAGGTGTTTGGTTCGGAAGAATGGAACTTACTTGACCAGCTAAAAAGGCTTTCTTTTGGACATTAAGCTTACGCTTTCGTGTACAAAGATCTTTAAGGAACTTGGCATAGCGAGGCATCTGCCTAATTGCTTCTAATAACGGAATATTGATGTTCACCTGTTTAAATGTTTCCATTATCTCGTTGAATGTCGACTCCTTATTTGTTGGGGATAACAAACTGCGGATATGGGGCTCTAGGCACAAAGGTAGTCCTAACAGAATTTCTTGGGACTCCTTAGGGATTGTTTGATTTCCTCGGCTACGGGTTCCTCTTGGGACGTAGAATGTGGAACTACAAGTATGTCCACTAGGCATGGCTACCTTATTGTCTACCGTTTTTACCGCTCCTAAGGGTTTTTATCGAGTTCACATGGTTTGATGATTCCTCACCAACTAAAGATATTTGATGGACCCCCTAGGATTGGGTTGAGATTGACTAGAAACTTACCTTCTTCTCTCTCACTTAAATACTTAGCTATTTGGCCGACTTGAAGTTCTAATTTAGCAAGAGTCTGGGAATTATCCTTATGGTTCTGCCTGGTTTCTTGTTGAAAGCTAAGGTGTTTGGCTGATAACATAGTAAGAGCTTCTTCTAAGGTAGAGATCTTTTTCTCAGAAGTGTTCTGAAACTGGGTTTGACCTGAAGGGTTCTGAGTATAACCAAAACCTGGGGGAGGCTGAGAATTACTAGACTGTCCTTGATTCTGTCCCTTAGACCAAGAAAAATTAGGATGGTTTCTCCAACAAGGGTTGTAGGTCTCTGAGTAGGGGTCAAACTTCTGACGGTTCTCAAACCTAGCGTTGTTATAGACAACATGGGCTTGTTCTTCACTAACATGACCTTCCCAAAATGAGTTATCGGGATCTATTCCACAACTAGAGACTTGAGAGGCTCTATTAGGTTCATCAAGGGACCTATTTTTAGACTGACCCATTTCCAAAGCTTCTAACCTTCTAGACATAGCAGCAAACTTAGCATCTGACTCGAAGCTTGTATCTACCACATTGGTGCTACTTCTATTGACCAAGAGTCTTTTAGGGGGTTCAACACAAGGCTCCCACTGTTGGGATTTTTTCAGCGATAGTTCCTAAGAAGGTAAAAGCATCATCAGCAGTTTTATTTGTGAATTCACCGGCACACATAGACTCGACCATGGATTTAGTCGAATAGTCTAAACCATTATAAATAATCTCCACAAGTTTCATATTATCAAATCCATGGTGAGGACACTGGGATAGGAGATCATTGAATCTCTCTAAAAACCTATAAAGAGACTCTCCCTCTTGTTGCATACTAGCACTAATTTTTTACGCCTAACGGTGCAGTTTTATGCTTAGGGTAGAATTTCATATAGAAAGCTGCAATCATTTCTGCCATGTTTCAATGGATCCAGATGGTAGGTTGTTCGGCCATGTCTTGGCTTTATCTCTCAAGGAAAAGGAAACATCTTAAGTTTCAAGACTTCGTCGATAAGGTCTTTTATTCTAAACTGTCCCGCAAATTTCCTCAAAGTCCCTAATATGAAAATAAGGGTTCTCATCATCTTTTCCTAAGAATATAGGGATCATCTGAAGAAGACTAGGTTTTATCTCGAAATTAGCCGTATTGGCTGGCAATTTAATACACGAAGCTCGGTTGGTCCTAGTTGGGAACATATAATCTTTTAAAGTAGCCATCGCTGGCACAACTGAAGTACTAGGGGTACTTTCCTCACGAAGAGACAGATTCTCAAAATTGAAGTTTCCAAAAACGGGGCTCTCAAAAGAAGAGTCTTCGAGTTCCCCGCCTTCACAAGAAGAACTACTAGGTTTGTCACTAATCAAACGACCTAGAGTGTTTCTTTTCCAAGCCCGTTCTTTAATGACCTCGGTCATACACTAGAAAAACAAAAGAAAAAGAAAAATCCTAAAAGGAAGGGAGGTTCTATGCAAACACAAACAAGGCTGACTCCACCACAGCAAACCTATTGAATTCTAGAAAACAAAAAGCATGATGGCTCCACTTAGATTGTTTCTAGACCGACTTCTAATCATTCGAAAGGGAATTCGTTACAATTTAAGCAAACCCTCGGATCAATCCGAGTTAAAGTAAGTTGAATCAAGGCGAGGGAAGCTCGGTGGAGCTTTGATACCCAAGGCCTCACCGCTATTGCAAGGCGGCGCGATCACGCATTCAACTTCACGAAACCATCATGAACTTCGAAGTATGCTAAAAGAATAACCAATATTTTTCGAGCGACTTTCCTACTAAGCTCGTTACCCTATCGGTCTCGTTCTATTCCAAATTTTAAAGATTAGGTTCGCGTTAAGTATCGTTTTCCTAAGGCGGGCAAGAAGAGAAAGGTGATGAAATCCGAACCCTTATCTTATATGGCCAGTCCTTTCCCTTTACTAGGAAATTAAAACAGCCGTTTTCAAGTCCTCAGCATATATTCACACGAAGGAAGACAGTAACTCGCTAGCAGGGGATTCACGAGTGTTTCGACAAACTTACCTCCCGTACCAGACGGGGGATGAACCATTGTAGTCGACTCGGGCCACGACTCCTATGTCATGTACGAACCCGAGGGGCCGAGGTGATATCGTAATCACCGTCGTTCTCTGCAAACAGTTTGATATTTAATACTACCCTTCCGTAGGGTTTAAAAAATAAAAGAATGTCCAAGTCCAAAGTCCAAGTCCAAAAAGTAAAGGCGCAAAAGAAAAGGAAAGTCTAAAAAAAAATATAAATATAAATGCCTCTCTTTTTTTTCTCTCTTTTTATAAAATATAAAAATTCTTCTTTCGCTCCTTTCGCTTTGTCTTTAACTCCAAATCTTTAAGTATCCACCAAAAGCTTTGGCAAATTTTTCTTTCGCTCCAAATCCCAAAATCTGAAAGGAAAAGACAAAAACCCAAAAACGTAAAGAAGAACAAATAAATAAAAACCTAAAAGAAAATCTAAAAACTCTAGCCTAAAGACAAGTCCGCGTCGGTGGCGCCAAAAATGATGATTTATTTTCAATGATGTTGTAGTAATAGGTTCGTTCAAGACTTGTGAAAGCAGAATTTTTAGACTTAATTTTTGTAAATAAAAATAACAAGCTCAATTAAAAAGTTGTTTGGAAATTATGGAGAGGCTGGGGCTAGGATTCCGCTATTTACCAATTCCAAAGTGATACTAGTCACAATCATGCAATTTCACACGTTCAATTTGATTCTGAACTATTGCAAAAGTAGATTTTTTAGAAACAAAAAATGTTAATCCAAAGCATGGGATATCAAAACCTTAGGCTAAGTATATTCCATCAATAGAAAATACAATTGTTTAACAAAAATCATAAAATCTATTTTTAATCTAGGCAAATAATCATAATTAAAATTGCACAAATTAAATAATTAAGAATTACCACTTTTTCATTGGAAAGATAGCTTCCTCCATCGCCCCAAGGATTAGGTTTAGCTCATCATGTTGGAAACGCGCTCAAAAGTTGATTTCATTGCTCAAAAAGGTGTTTACAAATGATGAAAAGGAGAAAATGATGAAAATCGGGTGTTTGCAACGTTTATAATTGTTGCAAACACTATTACAGAGAACAATAAAGATAAAGCGCATTGTTGCTTTTAAGATTTGTCTTCCGTATTACGACCCACGTACGTGAGTTGTTGTCACTGTTGAAGAACGACGGTCTTGGGATGTCTGTTCTTCGTGTTCTTCAGCTCATGCAGCAGCAGAAAGATATTCTGCAACTTGATTCTCTCGACTCTGTGGTGCTCCAAACCTTCCCTAATCTCTCCGTCCCCCTTTTATGATACTCCAACGTCTTATTTATACCCAACAGGCCCAAGAATAACACCTCATTAATTAAAAATCATCTCCATTATTCGGCAGTGAAGAAAAATATTTTTGAGAATATTTTCTTCTCAAATTTAACTCCATACGCTGTTATCTCGTGCCAAAATAATCCCAACGCGTCCAGAAGTGGTCAATCATGTGGAAGGCACGCGAAAACCCTTTGGTCACATACTGGAGCGTTTGGAGCGGACTACCCAAAACCCGTGATGCTCACGATTTCTTCAACGCGAGAATCCGACCCAATTCTATCCGAGCGAAATAAGCCATACCATGCTGTTATGATCTGTCACATCACCCCAACAAATTCCAGCCATTGAGTCTCTTTGGTTCCCGACCAAAATACAAATCCTAACTCTTGCTGCCATGAATATCCAGCTTTCCCGCCAAAACTATTTTTTGAAATGAAGAAGAAAGGTGCCCCTTAACCGGCTGTGGGGTGTGAATAGCAATGGGTTTCCCCTTAGCAATTGGGTTACCCCTTATCCAAAGTGGGAGTCTGAATAGCAAATGTCCTCCAGGGGTGTTCCGAGCAACTTTTCGAGCCGAATTTTCCAAATACCTACAAACACACAAAACACCATAATAAGGACAAAAACGAGTACTAACAATACGAAACATTGAGGACAAATTAGACACATAAATGCGTCTATCACATACTGGAGAAACAGAATCTCAAACGAGTAGAAGTTCGTCAAGAAGGAGGGGACGCCGAAGTGAGGAAAGAGAAATACAAAATAATCGTGCTGAATATGAACGAGAAGTACGCGAAAGAGAGCACGAAAGAGAAAATGCACGTGAGTTGGAGAGGAGGTTGGAAAGGCGAAGAGAAAGTTGGAGGAATCGGGGAAGGAGAGAAAACCCAGATCAAGACGAACAAAGATATGACGGTAGCAGGGGAAGTAGCTCCGAACGCGAAAGCCAAATGAGTAGGAGAGAAACCAGTTTGAAGCGAAATACCAGGGGAGACTTGGAAAAAAGTTTGATAGAACAGAGAGCACTAGAAGCGGTCATGTAGATGCACGAGAGAGCGAGACTAATGTGAATCAAGCCACACTGCGAGCAATTGGAAGAACTAAAGACGGCAATGGCAAACAATGGCGGGCGAGGAGGAAAAATGGCGGCAAAATCCATAGAGGAAGCGAGAAAAATATCCATTTTCGCGCGAGATATTACAAGCACCCATCCCATAAAATGTGTGGTGCCAACATTTCCAGCATCTTTGACGGAAGGGAAATGTTGTACAACACATGAAAGCCTACAATCTCACGTTAACGCCATGGGGACCAGCATCAAGCGGTGTTGTGCAAGTATTTTCCAGCAAGTCTAACTAGAGAAGCTTCATTATGGTTTGATAATTTATGCGAAGGCTCAGTAACTTCATTCGCACAACTGCAAAGGATGTTCTTGGGGAACTACATAACTAACAACCGAGCCAAGGCAGGAATTGAACACACCTTTAGTCTGAAGAAGGCAAACGGGGAGAGTTTGCGAAGCCTGACCACGCGATGGAGAACCATGTGTAGCGAATCAGCAGGAGAAGTATCAGAGCGACATTTGATCCTCGCTTTCGTCAATGCTTTGTACCCAACAGACCTCTTATACGTAGAAATATTCCGACTAAGAAACAAAATCGATATGCAAGAAATGAGAGAGTATCATGAAGAGTTCATAGCATTGAAAGAAAAACAGAGAGAAATGAATGATAATATGATAGCCATTACCGTTGCGAGGGGAGGAAGTGCGATACTCATGCCGCGAATAGCAAGTAATGTGGAAAGCGCCCCAAACGGCGAACGAGGAAAACAAGTAAAAGAAAACACTGCGAAAGAGGTGGCTTTGTCAAGTAAAGATGAAGAGTGGTTTCGGAGAGAATACGGGGATAAACTTCATGCGTACAACTACCAAGCAAAGAGATACGACAACCAAGGAGGTCGATTTAACAACGACCAGAGGTCAGGATACAACAATAACCCTAGGTTTGAGCGAAGACCAAACTATCCACCGTTTGATGACGTGAAGCTCCCCAGGTTAAACGCCCCAATAGAGAAAATTTTGGAAACAGTCCTGTTAACCGAGGAAATAGCACTACCAGGGAACATATGGCAAGAACCTCTACGAGGAGGAGGAGATTTCTGCGCGTATCACCGATTCCATGGTCATGGGACCGCGGTATGCAAAAATGTACGACGAATTCTATTAGGGTTAATTGAGACAGGAAAGTTGAACCAATTTCTAGAAACACGCGAACTGCCGAGGGTGTCGCCGCTGCAACAGCCAGCTACCATCCATCGTATTGAGATTGGGAAAAATTCAAGGCACATAAATTCAATCATCCACTCCACTAAGGACATCAAAAACTTCCACGATAATATCTTAAGCCAAGTCTACAAAAGGGATCGAAATGGCGAAGAGATACAACTGGTGACTAAGAGCCGTGCACTCGAGGAATGGCAGAAGCAGCAAATCTCCTTCACGGCAGAAGATACGCCGGTGATGCGTGTCGTAACCACAACAAATTAATCAATATATTTCCCACTAATTAACTAGTAATATAGCGGTAGTAAGGATCGTTCCCACAGAGAGCTGTGTAATTGATATGTTATTTAGATAGCAAAACAAAGTGAAATGGGGGTTGGTTTAAAGTCAAATAGAAATAATAACAAATAAAAGAAAGAGATGATCAAGGAATCCTTCGCCGTTACCAAGCGATAACTGAATTAGTATACTTATCTATCTTCGTTAGAACCATTCATCACCAACCGTAGGAAAGCAGCTAGCTCAGTGCTATCCTCAAAACTCCTTTTACCACGGATACGGAAGCTCTCCAATATCAGATTCTATCCAAACGAACCACCAAGTAGTAGCTCACTCAAGGTGTAATCCGATCGAACGCTTAGGCTTTGTGAATTAGGTTGATCCCAATAGTTAAACTCTTAGCTCAAGGTTCACTTGCTGGTGTTATCTTCACTCACAATTGCTCCCTGAGAATCCCTCTGCAAGGTCTCGCGATTTCTACTTGTGTATGAATTATTCGACGATTACTTATCTCCTAACTCAATACTAGCAATAGAACAATTAGTAAATCAATCTAGCGTGCACTCCAAATCAATCCAATAATTACTCATAAAGATCAAATAGTGAAAACAAACGATGATGTGATTAAAACTCCGAACAAACTTGTATAATAATAGAGCTTCACGCTAGAACATTGAATTCATCCTCAATCAACAAAAGTTTAGCCTCTCATGTTTACGTTTCTCGGTTTTTCCCCCAAAAGGGGTAAACCCTAAAATATTTTATGAAGAACAAAAGTGTATTATGAGATGTGTGATATTATTCTATGATAGATAGGATATATATATATCAAACTTAGGTTAAGAAGTTCTCTTTTATAGTCTTCAAGTTGTAGAAGTGCCCGTGCGTCGAATCCCGATAGAAGTAGGTTGCCAAAAGCTCGCCAATTCCATAAACTAGTCATAGCCAAAGCTGTAGCCGTGACAAATATGTGCTAACCCAAGTAATGGGCTCGAGTCTAATACTACATAGTCCAGCCCGTTATCAAAATTAGCCTATCGGTTACGTATGTAACCGACGGTGCAAACCCCAGATGACCTCCGACTTCCCACGGATAATCACGTCTCCGTGAAATATTAAAGTCCCTGGATTTTTAGTTTCATCCCGTCGAATTCTCGGACACTCACATCTCCGTGAGTTTTCTAATTCCCTGAGTTTCCATATATTTGGCCAATAACTCACGTATACCAGGCCCTCCGTGAAATCCATCAGTCATCATTACTTCTCTTCCATCACTTTCAGCTTCATCGACCCATGACTTGAACTCTAATCATGAATACTACAGCTCCCTGAACCAAACTCGTCTCTGCCTATCACCAGCTCACATTGAACCTTCTCTCGAGTCTCGCTGCTGCCATCAATCCATCTCCGAACCCATTGTTTCGAACACAGCAGCTCCATGATCAACCATCAATAATGGCAGCAACCAGATCGACTCCAATACTTACTTTTTATCTTCTTCTATGACACGACCCAACATACCTCAACTCCATTGACTACCAGCAGGACCTCCATCTCTGCCAAGCTCCAGTTTCATCACCCGTTCCTTCCATTTCCAAATCGAGCTATCTCCTTCATCAGTCAACATCACCGGAAGCAAACAGCAGATACCAACTCCAGCGATCACTGCCATCTTTTTCCCTAAACTTACTCCATCGTCAGTGCTATCAACAGTAAACCACAGCTTTAAGACTCCATCAACAATGGCAGCAAGCCATTTTCATTCTCTGCCAAGTCTTCTCAGCAACCTAGAGCTCCACTTCTTCCCATCCTTTGAGTCTCACCACCATACTCGAGCTATCACTGCCTGTATGAACTACAACTATCATCACGAATAACTACCACAACTCCATTAAACCATCACAGACTCAACCTTAGACTCATTGTCACCAGCATTAACAAAACTCTTTTCAATCACTGATGTTGATCGTCAACAGAAACCCATACCTCCATTCTCTGTTTTAAACTAAACTCGAACATCTCTTTTACACGGACGTTAACTGAAAGAAATAATAACTCCCTGAACTGGTCACGATCTGAGATGATGATGGTGGCTGCCCAGAGTAAATAACGAGGCGCCCTTATAACTCACGTGAACTGTCAGTTCCAGATAATTGACAAGGTATTCTACCTCTTTGAACTGTCACTTTTGGATAACCGACAAGCTTAACTTCTAACTTCGCCCATAACTTCTTCATACGATGTCGGAATGACTCCATTCTTTCGCTATTCGATTCGTCTTTTCGTCCTCTTCAATGTGATAGCAAGAACTCCTAGAGTCGAACGAGTTCCGTTTGGTCTTTGGCCCTTCTTCGTTTGTAGCTAACTTCTTTTATTGCACAAATATGTGCCAATTCACTTCTTTTGGATGATCCACCTAGCAAAACATAAACAAGAGAAAACAAGAGTAATATACAATAATTCGCAAGAATATATAGAAATTACTAGCATGGATTCAACACTAAATATATGCAAAATATGCACTTAACAAATTCCCCCACACTTGGCTTTTGCTAATCCTCGAGCAAACTATCTAAAATACAACAACTCCATGTCGTCGAGGATACGGTTGCACTTAGCATGTGCAACAGGCCTTTAAACCCCTAGGTGTTCCTAGTGGACGAGTTATAGTCTCGTGAGGGTTTACTAGAGATATACCCACAAAACCTGCTCCAACTTCAAAGCATTCCAGCTTCCCAAGCATCCAAAGAGCTATGAGGACATAGAGTTTCTGCATGCTAGTAATAAGAAGTTAGAAATACCAAAGAACATATTATCATTCTTAAATGTTGAGTGAGAAATAACCACACCATAATGAGAGAACGCGTGTTTGAGAGCGATCAATAAGCATTTCGCCTCGACTTCTGCCTCACTTAAAAGGATTTTATGATAATTGCACTCAATAAGACGACTTTTTATGGGTCTCACATGTGTGCAGGTAGGAATGAAGAGAGAAATCCTACACACGTTGAATGGTGGGAAGGAAACCTTCCGAAATAATTTCTGGAGACTCCACAAAATCGTGGAAAATAAAAGACTTTTTCTGATGATCTCTACGAAAGGAAATCAACCACTATAGCAAGGATGAGAGTACTTACCACCTTCACATCCGATTGCAATGATGATAACACCACTCTCACAGCATCCAATAGAAACGTCTTCGATCGGCTCGTCTTCTTCATCTTCTTGGTCTTCGTCTTCGGTCTTCAACTGTTGATGATAAACTCTTGAACTTCGTAGAACTCTGACAATTTATAACTCATTCTCTTCAATTTCCTTATTGCTTGATACTTCCTTATAGATTTTTCTTCCACATTGCCTTATTGAACAAATAACAACCTAAATGCAAATCTTTTTGTATTATTTTTTTTTTTTTTTTTATTTTTCTATATTTTTTTTATTTTTGTATTTTTTTTTTCTTTTCCCTTTTTTTTTTTAACAAAAAGATTGCAACTACAAAAATAATAACGAAATTAAAATAACATGGCCATGAAAGAAGTACTTTACCACTTTGATCTTCACAACTTGTATTGTCTTTGTATCATAAACTTCAATAACTCTCATCTTTTGATTTTCTTCGCTCTTGTAAATAAGTCTTCAACTTGGATTTAGAATTCCGCTCCTTATGTGTAAGTCTCCAACATGTATATAAAAATCGGCTCATTGTATGTTGCTTTACTTGGATATGAAATTTGCTCTTACTCGTATTGTTGCTTGTAAACCTCAAACGTCTTCAACTTTCCTTGTAGATTTTGATGTCGCTCCACTTGTTGATGATGAGTGTTTCTATGGACCTATTGTTGGCGAGAGAGAAAATGGTGCTAACTGCAAATCAAACTACAAGAAGGTGGTTTTCGTCTATAGACGTCACCCTCATGATTGACAAAATTAGCACTCAAGAGATCAAAAATAGTGCTGAAAATAGTGTGAAGTTGGGTAGCTCACCATTCTACCCGGAATTAACGTACGGTGACACACACTCAAAAGAAATCTCTTTAGTCAGCTACAAAGAAATTTGGTATGGTGCCTCTGTTGATTTGAAAATAGGTAGTCTCCACTAATGATTGATCAGCAACTCTAATAATGCATTTCTCCCTGCTCCTAATTTGCATCACCGGCATGATTAAATCCATTATTTAACACTCTAACAAGTAAGAAATCCGAATGTAGTTCTCTAACACTTCCAAGTTCAGTTATGTCGGTCAGAAATCTCTATGTAAACATACCTAGAAGTATGCTAGTGACTCTAAAATCTCTACAAGTTGGAGGTCTTATTCAAATATATACAAAAATTTTGACTCAAAAAGGCTAAAAACTCTATATGCAAAAGACTCCCCCACACTTAAACTTCACATTGTCCTCAATGTGTAAAACTGAAAATTCTGAATTCTGACGTAGCAGCAGATAAAACGCAAAAACTGTACAAATTGGTAAGGAATTTGGAAAAACTCCGTTTCACAAAAGTTTTTCATCTACGTGTTTTCTACACAGTGTCAAAAGGGCACAATGTTTCGATAAACGGTCTGACAGTTATGGTCTCTGGAATGAACTACGCGCAGTCTGAATTTTTCTGACGAAAAGGTATTCGTCATAATTCTCTTCTAAGATAGATTCCGGACTCAATGAAATTAAACATGGGGATGCAAACATGACATGAAAACAATAAAAACAAAAAAAATAAAGGGGTTTAAGATACAAAACCTATGGGTTGCCTCCCATGAAGCGCTTGGTTTAAAGTCGTCGGAGACTCTCTTGTTATTGTCCATATACCAACAATACGAAAATCGGTAGTCTCGCACTTGAAAACAATCGAAATTCTAATAACAACTTCGCACAATTATTAGCATAATATATGAATAGTGAAATTGTTATAGCTTGAAAGTTTCCCCCACACTTAGTCCTTTCTACACTCGGAAGTGGATAGAGAACATAAAATAAGGGAACTTCTTCGGGTTCCTCTCGATGAACCTGCACAATGCTAGAATCAAACACATCAAGTGGTAGATACTTAGAAGCAAAATAATCTTTAAAACTGTAGAAGCACACAACTCCAATCCTAAGTGATGTCGATCAAAAGATTTAGAAATATGCAAAGGATTAGACAAACCTTCCACAATCCCTCGTATTACAGGATTCTCATCATTCTTAAAGAATTGCAATGAATTATTTACCTCATTTGTATTGTGGTTCTCTATCAAACTATTTAGCCATTCTTCGTCGGGCCGCTTCAATCAAAATCTCAGCATCATTATAATCCTTGGCTAGCTCAATTGGGTCTTCCACAACTTCAACCAATTTGGTTTCATTCTCAATCTCTATTTCTTCAACAACCTCGGCATCGGAATCAGAATCATCTCCTAGAAATTCTAGCTCATTGGTGCAAATCTTAAAATCATTGTTTGAGTACGTTACACCATTTATAACAACGGTTATATCATATTCATTCTCCTCCTTTTGAATAGGCGAGTGATCGTTATTATGATCCGGTGTTGAAATAACATTACCATTATTGCAAGGATTTTCCAAAGGTTTCTCATCTTCATCAGAGTCTTCGTCAACCTCATAGTCTTCAATATCCCAACGACGTTGAAGTTCCGTTCGTATTACCTTGTTGATTTCTTCGAGGATCTTTTCGATGCTCCGCCTTCTTCTAACTCGATCATATTGCTTTGAAAGTTTTCGATATTAATACGTTTTCCGCCATTATTCACGATGGAATTTTGTTCGTATCTCTTCTTTTGACATAAATGACGAAAGAACATGATAAAGAGGAGTAGGTCTTTCCACACTCTGTCATCTCCGCACATTATTAGAAAACAAGCGATCGAAGCATAACCATCCTCCCATCCCTTTGATTGATCACTTACATACCCGTCATAAGGTTGTTGATATGTATGAGAGTATACATAAGGCTCCGTAGGGTATAGTTGGTAGTTGTTATATGAATGAGGTTGAAATCCAAATTGATTACCACAATAATATGATGATTGGTCTTGTGCTCCGTACATGTTATGTCCATAAGGAATGTAGGACCAGAATGTCGCGACAACAATATTTCGCGAGATCAATAAACAACTGCATCGCGAAGGAGTCGCATGGAGGTAAATAAATGACGTAATAGATGACGACAGTTAGAACATGAGGAAAGTGTGAAGACTTGGCGAGATTTAAGAGTGTCGCGAAGGCAAACAGTTGTACATTCGCGAGCATTCGCGAGACGTTTCCAAATAAGGGGAGATAGCTGTCATCCACTATGTAATACCCTATATAAAGGGTCGAGTAAGTCTGTTATGAGAGAGGTCTTTTTGAATTGTTAAGCAAGTCATTAGGAGAGAGAAAATTAAGAGTGATTGTAATTTCTCTAGCTCTGTTCTTCATTTCTTTGTAAATCTTGGAAGAAAACAATTAATAAAACACATTATTATTCATCTTCAAATGGAGTGATTAAACAGATTTGAGTGAGGGGTGTAGTGTGGGAAATCCTGCAACTACATTTGCGCTAGAAACAGGGATGAACAAGATTGAAGATTGAAGAGTACAATTAAAATCACTTAAATCAAGAAAATGAGAAAGGAAAAGGTTAAATCAGATGAGATAGAAGAATTAAGAAGCAAGGAACATAGTGAAGAAATGGAATACAATTCAATTACAAAAGCAATGGTTAATGAATTCCATGAAAATATTAGAGGAAGGATACATAAACGAGATTTCGAAGGAAAGAAGATTATAGATGAGGAGAAGACATCGTCTTTGAAGGAATGGGAAAAGAAGAAAATAACATTCACAGCCGCGGAAGTTCCTAGAGAAAATTTGAATCATACATCTCCACTAGTGATCACGATAAATGCAAGCAAAAAAAGAGAAGAATCGGCAAAGGTAGCGGAAGAATGGGAAATAAATAGAACTTTGGTGGATACGGGAGTTTGGTGAGTATCATGTTTTACCATACTTACAAAAAAATTAGGATATAAAGATGAAGAAATGAGTTCTCCAAGATATAATATTCATGGTTTTGGAAAATCTATAAAAGTACCAAAAGGGGAGATGAAATTGCGAATTTTACTTGGAGAAATTGAAAACAAGTGACATTAAGTGTAGTGGATATGGAATCGCCATACCACATATTGTTAGGGAGACCTTGGGTACATGCGATTAAGGCAAGAGCATCAACACTTCATCGGTGCATCAAATTTCCCGTGCCGAGTGGAATTGGTGAGATCGAGAGGAGATATTGATAAAGGAAGAATATATTATCAAATCGAGGTAAAGCATTATGAAGGGCAAATGAAGAAGCGAAAAGATCATGGCAGAAGATGATAAAAGCAACTAAGAAAGAAGAGGAATTTAGAATTTACATGATAAGAGCAAAAGAAGGAAAAGGAATACAGCGAAATCATGGGAGAAGGGAGTGAGTTCGCGAAGGAAATAAGAGGACCAACTCCTATGGGAGAACCGAAGTCTAGCTATGTCGTAGCAGAACAAACAAAAGAAGTGAATGTTGGAACCGAGGAGGAGCCTAAAATCTTAAAAATTGGGACTAAAATGGAAGCGGATGAAGAGAAAAGAACTGTTGAGTTGTTGCGAGATTATAAAGACATTTTCGCATGGGATATGGATGAAATGCCCGGTATAGATCCATCTCGTGGCTTGCCATAAATTGGAAATTGACAAGAATGTAAAACCCTTTAAACAAAGAATTAGAAAGATCGCGACAAAGATATCATCCTCAAATAGAAGAAGAATTGCGAAAATGTTGGACGCATGAATAATTAGACAAGCAAAATATCCCGAATGGATAGCAAATATGGTTATAGTTCCAAAGAAGAAAAAAGGAATAAGAATTTGTATAGATTTTATCGATCTAAATAAAGCTTGTCCTAAAGATAGTTTCCGTTACAGATATTCCACAATTGGTTGAAGCAGCGGAAGGAAATGAAAGGATATCTTCTCTTGATGGATACAAGGGTTACAATCAAATTCCTCTCGCCGAAGAAGACCAAGAACATACTGCTTTCTTTGCTCCAAGAGGATTGTTGTTATACAAAAATGCCATTTGGTCTGCGAAATGCTTAGGTGCGACATACCAAAGGATGGTGGAGAAGGTGTTCGCGAGATGGATACATAAAACACTGGAGGTATATGTTGATGATATGTTAATAAAAAGTAGAAAAGCAAAAGACCACGTACAGGATTTGAAAGAAATTTTTGAACAAATGAGGCAATTTAATATCAAAGTAAACCCAAAAATGCACCTTTGGGGTCGCCTCGGAAAATTTTTAGGGTACATTGTATCCAAAGAAGGAATTCAAGTCGACCCAGAAAAAGTACAAGCAGATTCGCGATATGCCAACACCGCGACAATAAAAGATGTTCAAAAGTTAAATGGGTTGTTAGCTTCGCTAGGGAGGTTCATCTCGCGATCGTCTGACAAATGCAAGCACTTTTTCAACATCCTTAGAAAGGGATCGAAGTTTAAATGGACAGATGAGTGTGAGAAAGCCTTGCAAGGAATAAAAGAACATTTAATGGACATATCAATTTTGCAAAAAGCGGAAGAAGGAGAAGAATTGTTAATCTATCTTGCGACAACTTCGCATGCATTAAGTGCAGTGTTATTTATGAGTGGACGTGAGGAGTAGAAAAACCAATTTATTACATCAGCAAAACTTTCAACGCTGCGGAAAGGAATTACTCAAAAATTGAAAAACTAATCTTAGCATTAGTTTATGCAACATTTAAGCTTCGTATATATTTTCAAGCGCATGTTGTCAAGGTGGTGACAAAAGTACCAATAGAATTAGTGATGAAGAATTCAAAGAGGTCGGGAAGAGTTGAGAGATGGAATGCTCAAATAAGTCATTGCAAACTCAAATATGAAATACTATCTTCGCCAAAATCACAAAGTTGTCGCAGACTTTTTAGTTAGAATTCCCTTTGGAAGAAGATGAATCGGTAGAAGAAATGATGGATGTTGAGGAAGAACATGGAGATCCGAAAGATTTGTTAACGGAGCCGAATAGATGGGAAATATTGGTAGATGGGTCATCAAATGGAGAAGGAAATGGAATAGGAATTGTTGTGATATCGCCGCAGGGTAATAAAATAGCTCTTTCTTTCAGATTGGAGTTTGCATCAACAAATAATGAAATAGAATATGAAGCTATAATACATGCCTTGCGATTTGCAATAGAAATGAAACTGGAGAATGTAAGGATTACTAGTGATTCACAATTGGCAATTCGCCAGATAAAAGAAGAATATGCTATAAACGAATTGTCTTTGCAAAAATATAAGAAACTTGTTGACGAGTTGTCGATTTGAGATACCAAGATTAAAGTGGAGACATATATCAAGGAGAAATAGTCGACTCGCAGACGTTTTTGCCTTCATATCAAGTATGATGACAGATCCGGTTGCGAGAAATATTAAAATACAAACACTTTCGATGCCGTCAATTGACAAAGAAGAAGAACAAGAAACCGATGTAATGGTAGTAAAAGATGGAACACAAACACTTTGCGAAGAAGATTGGAGAGCGGAGCTTCATGCATATTTGATGACAGGAGAAACACCAAGAAATAGATTGGAGACACACAAATTAAAAAGCCGAGCAACAAATTATGAATTAAGAGATGGAGTGCTATACCGACGATCTTTTAACGGGCCTTCACTTAGATGTTTAACAAGAAAGGAAGGAGAAATCATATTGAAGATGTTGCATAGTGGGGATGCTGGTAATCACAGCGGAGGAAGATCTTTAGCGTATAAAGCAAAAATGCAGGGTTATTATTGGCCATATATGCATGAGGACGCGAAACAAGTATCAAGGCGTTGCGAGGATTGCCAAAGGTATGGGAAGAAAATACATGCACCAGGAGCTCCGTTAAATTCTTCAACAAGTGTTTGGCCATTTGGAAAGTGGGGATTAGACATTGTAGGACCATTTTTACCAGGAACGGGACAGAGAAGATATTTTATCGTCGCTCTGATTATTTCACAAAATGGGCAGAGGTGAAAGCGGTACAACATATTCGCGATAAGGATGTTTTTACTTTTATATTTGAGAACATTATATGCAGATTTGGAGTTCCAAAGACAGTTGGTATCCGACAATGGGAAGCAGTTTGAAGGACAAAATATAGAATTGTTACATAATGCATTTCGATACGATGTGGGAAATCAACTCCTCTATACCCGCGAGGCTAATGGTCAAGCAGAGGCGACGAATAAAACAATAGCGAGATATATTAAAGAAAAATTGGAAGGATACAATAAAGGATGGTGCGAACAAGTACCCAATGCAGTATGAGCTTATAATACAACTAGAAGAGAAGCTACAGGCATGTCCCCTTTTTGTTTAACATATGGAGTTGAAGCTGTACTCCCAACAAAAGTGAAAATTCCAACTACAAAGAAAGAAGCTTGGGAGAAAAATCTTAGTGCGGGTAACATTTTAATCAAGTTAGATGAATTAGAAGAAAAAAGAGAGAGAGCACTACAACATATGGAGAATTACCAGCGAAGATTGGCCAGAGAATATAACAAACGTGTCAAGATACGTGAATTTCAGCCAGTGACTTGGTCTTTGCGAGAAACACCTATATATCGAGAAAATGGTGGCAAGTCTGGCAAGAAAATGGGATGGACCTTATATTATCAAGGAGATAGTTGGCACAGGGGCATATAAATTAATGGATCCTGAAGGCAAAGATGTAGGGCAAAAATTAGATAGGCCGTGGAATAGGTTATATCTTAAGAAATATTATCCATAGAAGATGGGAGAAATGGAATGAGTTGGTGATGTAATGTTTTCGCGACAGATAGATTGCGAGATCAATGGAAATAAAGCAAGATTGTGCGATAACTTCGCAGACAAATGATTGAATAAATTGATAAAATGAATGAGTGAGTGAATGGGACAAACCTTTATGGCGTACACCTAGTTCGCGAATGATACTTCGCAAGAGGCAAATGTAAGACCTAAAGTACGTCATATAAGGGGTATCTCTTAACATGACTCGGGTGGAAGGTTACACCGCTCCCGAAACCCGGGTCATGGAGATTTGGGGCCCATGAAAGCCTATCCGGGGAGATACCTTGGATTTCCAACTATATATATAAGGTTATACCTGGTTGGACGCCCGAGGGTCTCTTCCAAGGAGTCGAGTGTATGACCAAGGCGCCGAGGTACACGGTTGAGTCAAGAGTGCGGGGAGCATGGAACTTCCTTACCACTCTTGACAAGTCTTGGCACATGCCGCACTCTACCCAAGAAAACTCCACTTAGGGTGTAGTCTCGTAACCATAAGCCCTATAGGTATAAGGGATAAGAGACTCGAAAACAATCGGTTGTTGTTAAGACCGGATGGGAGGATCTAGTCTTGTATGGCCGATGTACGCCTCCTTGAAGGGGCAACCAGGGGAGAAGATAAGGGCGGCACCCTCCATTAGGGAGTCGATAAGTGTCAAAAGACGCAAATGTCATGAGGCTTTATTCTCGCAAGAGAATTTAGGCTTGTCATATTTGTGCAATGATCCCGCAGAGGCAATAATACTAACGCGAAGGTAAGATGAGATCAATGGGTTTTTACATGAAAGTGTAAGAACGTCCTGCGATTTCATCGCAAAGACGACAATGTCGCGGGATTTTATGGTCGCAAGAACATTTAAACCTGTCATATTGTCGCAAATACAATGTCTGCAGATGGCAAAAATACTTAAGAAACGATAAGACAAGATCAATGGGTCATTACATGAAAATGTAAAGACGTCTTGCGACCTTGTCGCAATGAGGGGTGGCAAAATAAGACCTTTACTTAGGAAGGCAAAATAAGACCACACAAATAATGATAAGGCAAGATCAATGGGTCATTACATGCAAATGTAAAGGCGTCCTGCGATCTTGTCGCGATAACAACATTCAAGAAAGGTCTTTAAACATCTTGAATATGGGCAATTGAAATCTTTCATCGCAAGAAAGATTACAACACAAGACTTAATGGAAAATAAAGGAATTGCATAATAAGGTGGCGAGATGAGTTCTTATAATAAGAAAGAAATAGAAACTAATTCATCCAAAACCAGACTTAGTACTTTGCAATCAAAAAGAAAAATTCAACGAAGTTACAAAGAAACTTAATTCTCTATATCAACTTGCTCGGTGAAGGAGATGGTAAAGATTCTTCAACAATCTTATCAGCTTCACCTCGCCGTTGAAGGGTTTTCATCGAAATTCTTTCGCAAGGTTCCTTATTGATAACTTCATTATTAGCGAGGTCTTCGCAGCTTTCATAATCATAATCACTGTAGGGAGAGTTGGGTACTTCATCATCTTCAACTTCCAATGGTTCAACATAGACAGGATCAAGGGATTTAGAAAGTAAAATATTATTCACAAGAACTTCGCTTTGGGAGGAAATTGGCGAAGAAGCGCTTTCGTTGATTTCTACTCGGATATCTTTAAGATGATTAAGGTAGTTAAACCTCCTTCCGGCTCCTGGTCGCGAGATTGGGCAAGAGAAGCAACTAGCGTTGCATTTTCCTTACAAATTTTAGCATGCGCCGCTTCCAAAGTAGATAGAGAAGAGTGAAGATTTTTCTCAGATTATGCAAGAGTAAAGGAAGACATTAAAATTATAAGATGAAAAATGGTATATAATGGAAAAGAAAAATTAGAAAAGAAAAATAATGGAAAAGGCAGTCAAATCTTATGACTACCTTCCTTCTGCGAGACAAGATATTGAGTAAGGGCCAAGCAATTATTCCCCAAGTTTTCATGGCATTATCAAAACCATCACCGACAAGACCTTTTAACCGCGACCGCAAACTCTTTTCGTTAGAAATCAATAACTTATTTTGATTCGCAAGGGAAGAATGGGATTCTTTTAACTTGGTATAATCATCCTTGAGTTGGTTGGCTTTCACACTTAGATTTATTCTATTTTGAATAAGTTTATCTCTTTCAGTGGTAGTATCTTCAAGTTTGTTTTTCAGTAGGCAGATAGACTGTTCTTGCTCATTCAATGCTTTTTTACAAGCATCAAGTTGTTGCGAGGATATTGCCACCTTATCCAATAAATCTCGCCTCTCAAGAGATAAAGTTCCGTTTTCATCTGATAAGGTTTCCAACTCCAAATTAGATTTATTCAAAGAATATGAGAGACGCGACACTTCATTACTTAATAATTCTTGGTTTTGAACTAAGCAGATGTTTTCTTGGGAAAGATTATTTATTTGATCCATAGAAAACGTATGAAGATTATCTAAACGATTATCTTTTGTTCCATCCAGGCGTCTCTTTCCGTTCGAGTCTCTTCCACAATAGATTCCAGTTGATATATCTCCATCTTACGTTTCTGGTGCAAAACTTGAGATGCGAACCAAGTTTTTTTTTTTTTTTAAAAAAAAAAAAAAAAAAAAAAGGGGGGGGGGGGGGAAGGAGAGATACCTTTTAATTCTTCATTTTTTCCTGCGAAGGTTATCGCGATCCAACAAAGTATTATGAAGATTATTCTTCAAAGTCTTAATTTCTTGTTCCAAGGATGCTCACGATATCGTATCGGAACCAAAGAATTTACCCAAAGACTCGAAAACGCTAGATTTGGTGGGATCAGTGGAGGCTTTTTTAACATCATTCATAGTATCTGATAAAATTTTAAAAGCTATATCCATCCCTTCTAAATTTTCTTTGCTAAGAGAGATAGATTTTGAGGGAGAAGAAATAGTAGAGGAAGAAGGAAAAGTTGAGTCACCCATAGTTATAAGACCGCCAATTGGAGAGACCTGATCAATAGGTGGAGGCGAGGTAAAAGTAAAAGTAGGAATAGGCATGTCTGAAGAATTTCATTCGCGAGAAAATTCGGGGGTTGATTTATCTGCGATGACATTGTAGGGAATGGTACATTATCTTGAGAAGAAGAAATGGGACTATCTTGCGAAGAAATCGCTGCAGTAGAGGAGATTTGCCTTGCGAAGACATCGTAGGGAAAGAAGAATGCTTGAATCCCGAAAAGGAACAGTTGGAGCAAAAAGCAGAGGCATCAAATTTATTATGGCGAGACCTTTTGGGAGATCTATCATCATTCTTATCATCCTCGCGAATAATAAATCAATCGAGAAACAGAGGCAATAAAATTGCTATCAAAGGAGTAAATATTTCTAAAAATACCTTACTACTCGCAGTTGTTTTTTGGAAGCCGAGACTTGATGCGAAGAAGATTTTGGTTGCGAAACCGGTGGGGATGTTAGGGTTCACCACGGTATATTTAGAGCTGGGTTTGTTCTTATTTGAAACAAAAATGGCGAAAGAAATATCAAAAGAAGAACAAAATCAAGATGAAGTAATTTCAATAAGGAAGATCAATCAATAGAATAATCAAAATCAATGAAAATAACGAACCCGGATACCATGAAAACGATAATGAAAGATAATAAAAAGAAGAGGATGAAGATGAATAGCAGGAAATAGTTATGGCGATGAAGAAGATATAGAAGAAGAAAGGAATGTTTTTCACAAGCAGTTTTCCTTTAAATAGAAGAAAAAAAGGGTGACCGGATAACATTAAATATACCTAGGTAGAAAGATTAATTTTAGACACGTGTAAACGGTCATCCCAAGATTCAAGGAATCAAATTTCTGTGGGAAATTGAAGATATATTACTTCTTGTTCACTTCGCAAAGCTTGAAACTTCGCAAAAGAATAGAGGCAAGTACGTACTTTTCAAGTCCAAGTATTCTTTCGCTCGTTCCTTCATCAACAAATGTCAAAGATCACCACAATAACAAATTTTTCCTTAAAAATCGCTCTCCAAGCGATATTCAAGGAAAAAGAGGCAAGATGTAGGACAGAATGTCGCGACAACAATATTTCGCGAGATCAATAAACAATCGCATCGCGAAGGAGTCGCATGGAGGTAAATAAATGACGTAATAGATGACGACGGTTAGAACATGAGGAAAGTGTGAAGACTTGGCGAGATTTAAGAGTGTCGCGAAGGCAAACAGGTTGTACATTCGCGAGCATTCGCGAGACGTTTCCGAAAATAAGGGACAAAGATAGTTTGTCATCCACTATGTAATACCCTATATAAAGGGTCGAGTAAGTCCTGTTATGAGAGAGGTCTTTTTGAATTGTTAAGCAAGTCATTAGGAGAGAGAAAATTAAGAGTGATTGTAATTTCTCTAGCTCTTTTCTTCATTTCTTTGTAAATCTTGGAAGAAAACAATTAATAAAACACATTATTATTCATCTTCAAATGGAGTGATTAAACAGATTTGAGTGAGGGGTGTAGTGTGGGAAATCCTGCAACTACAAGGAAACATGATGACTCACAAGAACACAAGAAAAAATTTAAAAACAAAAACAAGCTAAACAAATAACAAATCAATTAACAACCGCTCCCCGGCAGCGGCGCCAAAATTTGATGCGTGTCGTAACCACAACAAATTAATCAATATATTTCCCACTAATTAACTAGTAATATAGCGGTAGTAAGGATCGTTCCCACAGAGAGCTGTGTAATTGATATGTTATTTAGATAGCAAAACAAAGTGAAATGGGGGTTGGTTTAAAGTCAAATAGAAATAATAACAAATAAAAGAAAGAGATGATCAAGGAATCCTTCGCCGTTACCAAGCGATAAGCGAATTAGTATACTTATCTATCTTCGTTAGAACCATTCATCACCAACCGTAGGAAAGCGGCTAGCTCGGTGCTATCCTCAAAACTCCTTTTACCACGGATACGGAAGCTCTCCAATATCGATTCTATCCAAACGAACCACCAAGTAGTAGCTCACTCAAGGTGTAATCCGATCGAACGCTTAGGCTTTGTGAATTAGGTTGATCCCAAAGTAGTTAAACTCTTAGCTCAAGGTTCACTTGTCGGTGTTATCTTCACTCGCAATTGCTCCACGTAATCCCTCTCGCAAGGTCTCGCAATTTCTACTTGTGTATGAATTATTCGACGATTACTTATCTCCTAACTCAATACTAGCAATAGAACAATTAGTAAATCAATCTAGCGTGCACTCCAAATCAATCCAATAATTACTCATAAAGATCAAATAGTGAAAACAAACGATGATGTGATTAAAACTCCGAACAAACTTGTATAATAATAGAGCTTCACGCTAGAACATTGAATTCATCCTCAATCAACAAAAGTTTAGCCTCTCATGTTTACACGTTTTACAGGTTTCCCCAAAGGGGTAAACCTAAAATATTTTATGAAGAACAAAAGTGTATTATGAGATGTGTGATATTATTCTATGATAGATAGGATATATATATCAAACTTAGGTTAAGAAGTTCTCTTTTATAGTCTTCAAGTTGTAGAAGTGCCCGTGCGTCGAATCCCGATAGAAGTAGGTTGCCAAAAGCTCGCCAATTCCATAAACTAGTCACTGCCAAACTGTAGCCGTGACAAATATGTGCTAACCCAAGTAATGGGCTCGAGTCTAATACTACATAGTCCAGCCCGTTATCAAAATTAGCCTATCGTTACGTGTAATCGGTGCAAACCCCCGATGACCTCCGGCTTCCCACGGATAATCACGTCTCCGTGAAATATTAAAGTCTGGATTTTTAGTTTCATCCCGTCAATTCTCGGACACTCACATCTCCGTGAGTTTTCTAATTCCCCCGAGTTTCCATATATTTGGCCAATAACTCACGTATACCAGGCCCTCCGTGAAATCCATCAGTCATCATTACTTCTCTTCCATCACTTTCAGCTTCATCGACCCATGACTTGAACTCTAATCATGAATACTACAGCTCCCTGAACCAAACTCGTCTCTGCCTATCACCGGCCACATTGAACCTTCTCTCGAGTCTCGCTGCCGCCATCAATCCATCTCCGAACCCATTGTTTCAACACACAGCAGCTCCATGATCAACCATCAATAATGGCAGCAACCGAGATCGACTCAATACTTACTTTTTATCTTCTTCTCGACACGACCCAACATACCTCAACTCTATTGACTACCGCCAGGACCTCCATCTCTCGCCAAGCTCCGTTTCATCACCCGTTCCTTCCATTTCCAAATCGAGCTATCTCCTTCATCACCAACATCATAGGAAGCAAACAATGAGATACCAACTCCAGCGATCACGCCATCTTTTTCCCTAAACTTACTCCATCGTCGGTGCTATCAACGGTAAACCACAAGCTTTAAGACTCCATCAACAATGGCAAAGCAAGCCATTTTCATTCTCTGCCAAGTCTTCAAAGAACCTAGAGCTCCACTTCTTCCCATCCTTTGAGTCTCACCACCATACTCGAGCTATCACCGCTGTATGAACTACAACTATCATCACGAATAACTACCACAACTCCATTAAACCATCACAGACTCAACCTTAGACTCATTGTCACCAGCATTAACAAAACTCTTTTCAATCACTGATGTTGATCGTCAACAGAAACCCATACCTCCATTCTCTGTTTTAAACTAAACTCGAACATCTCTTTTACACGGACGTTAACTGAAAGAAATAATAACTCCCTGAACTGGTCACGATCTGAGATGATGATGGTGGTTGCCCACAGTAAATAACGAGGCGCCCTTATAACTCACGTGAACTGTCAGTTCCAGATAATTGACAAGGTATTCTACCTCTTTGAACTGTCACTTTTGGATAACCGACAAGCTTAACTTCTAACTTCGCCCATAACTTCTTCATACGATGTCGGAATGACTCCATTCTTTCGCTATTCGATTCGTATTTTCGTCCTCTTCAATGTGATAGCAAGAACTCCTAGAGTCGAACGAGTTCCGTTTGGTCTTTGGCCCTTCTTCGTTTGTAGCTAACTTCTTTTATTGCACAAATATGTGCCAATTCACTTCTTTTGGATGATTCACCTAGCAAAACATAAACAAGAGAAAACAAGAGTAATATACAATAATTCGCAAGAATATATAGCAATTACTAGCATGGATTCAACACTAAATATATGCAAAATATGCACTTAACAGCCAGCAGGAACGAGAATGCACTCAAACCATCTAGTGGTCACCATGACCATGCAACCACACTCCAAGTGGTAAGAAAGCGAAGTTGAGAAGGGGAGACCATAGACGATAAACAAGATCCTAGTGGATACTGGAAGTTCAGTTGATATATAGTTCTATCACGCATTCAGGACTATGGGATACAACGACTCTGACCTAATCCCATCCATGTACATGATCTACGGGTTCAATAGTTTTGCATCAAGGCCAAAGGGCGAGATTACCCTAATCATTCCCGTGGGAACTCTGGAAACGGTAGTAACCTTCAGCGTGAATGTAGACTCGCCATATAACGCCATCATTGGGAAACCCGGGATCCATGGATTTATGGGAGTAGCGTCAACCTTTCACAGACGGATTCGATTCCCAATGCCATCAGGGATCGGAGAGATTGTGGGAGATTGCGTCAATGCGAAAAGATGTAACGAAGCAGATGTAAAACAATACGAAGGAAAGACGAAGCTAAAAGAAAAACAGAAACATAATGTGAAAGATGATAAGCGACCAGAGAGGCTGATGATTAATGTGATAATGGTGGAAGAAGAGAGTCAGGAGACGAAGAAGGAATGTCGGAACAAAACCCTGAGGCAAAAATCGGAAGCTCAATCTGAATCTAAGAAGACAAGTGCGAGTGAAAATTTGCGAAAGATAAAGAACATAATGAAAAACAGAAGGCCTCGCAAGGTTGATCAGTCACGAAGTCTATTCCCTGAGAAGTCGATAGAATTGGATAAGGCAACAGAGCACAAACACCATCAGGAGGCATATAACACACTGCAAGAAATGTTCATAAGTACTTATTCGCAGCTCGAGCTACTCAAGACGGGAAATCATACATTGTTCAACTTGAGAAGAGAGCAATGTTAAAGCCTAAAAGAACTGGTATCAAGATGGAAGACACAATATGGAAAGATCATGAATCACATTTATAGCAACCACCCAACCAACAATGAAGACAAAGGATATATCGCGGAGCCGCAGCAAGAAGCTAAGGCTGATATCGGATGTCAGAAAAATAATATTTAAAGACGAAAGTAACGAAACATATCCTACAAAAGCTATCATCTAAAAATGGCGAAATGATGTAACAAAGAAAGTGGGTCATGTATTGACCCATAGAAACCTTAATATGAAGCAAAGTTCTTTCTACGAGCAAGCAAACAAAGGCGAAACAAAGTCTCCGCGACAAAGCTACAAATTTTCTCGTAAGACCTCAATAGGGGGCAGTAAGATACTATTATAAACCCTCTAACTAGGGAGGCTGTGACTACGATTGCGGTGTGTCAACGTAATTCGCGTGGTCGTGCGGCGGCGTTTTAGCATGATCGCGTAAGAGGCAACCCTTAATCCCTAACGCGCGTCGCAATTTGGGCATCCTTGAGAAGTTACTTATTGGGGTGCAATGCCTCTGCACTGGAGGCCACTGAGAACGAACCACTCAGCGAAAAGTTCTCCGGTAAGGGGTGTCGAAACGTGCTAGTGGAGATAGTAGATGGCCTGGCATGGATTTTGCAATCGGTCCAAAGAAACCCCACTTAGGGTGTGATCTCGTGTCCAGTAGCCTAACAGGCGAAAAAGCATGAGGTCACGACAACACTGGTTGTTGATACTAGAGGGGAGGAGCCCAACTGAAATGGTTAGGGGTGGCCTCCTTGAAAGGACAATTCAGTGGGAATATAAATGGACGTCACCCTCCACTAGGGAGCTGGTTGTGTCAAAGACGGCAATGTATCGGGGCTTCTTACTCACGGGAGTATCTAAGGCCTGGTATATTGTCGCGCATAGAACCTGAGGAGGTCAGAATACTAACATAGTTAAGGAAATATCGATGGCCAATGACTCGCAAGAGCACATGGAACTGAGATTTCTTCGCCCAATGTTGAAGACCCTACCCAAGGCGACCATAAGTCCTTTAAGTTCTCTATGTGCGGAGGCAATAAGACCTTAATTAGGAGAAAAATAAGACCTATGAACTCGTGCAAACATGAGAAGCACGAAAGGATTAGAGGCAAGGAAAGATCGCGGCGAGGTACGAATGAAACACATTCCCCACAAGCTAAGTATCACACAACTAGCAAATTTAAAAATTCTAGTGACCATAACATGATAGGGAAAACCTCAGAAAAAACCTATATCACAAAATATTTGCTTCATATGCACATATCTGACTTCTAATATGCAATATACTTCTAATAATTAGCACACAATAAGATTTTAATTATTACATTTATTAGTATTCGTTGGAATCCAAATCTCGCATGATGGTCACCTTAGAAAGCATGATATAACTCGTGCAGAATAATATTTGTATAACAAGATAAGATAATGAGATTCCCTCGGAGGTGGGAAGCGGAGGAAAGTATGGGAATACTAAAACCTATATGCTTCCCACCCCCTCAGTCAGATATGCAAAACCATGGTAAGATTAAATAAAAGTCAGAATCACTTGTTTACTCTTAAGTACAGAAGTTAAAGGGATAGTCAACGCCAAATTTCTCCCCCCAAGCTTGGGAGCACCCAGAACAAAAATCAAGTTGGAAATGACTACGAAAAAGGAAAGACGGAAAACCTAAGAAGAGACAACGTCGAGAACATCCTGAGAAGAGTTTGTAACCTCGGGAATATGAACAGCTTGAATTGAGGCATCAACGACATCAGAGATCTGCTGACTTAAGATATCACCTTCTTTCTCGACATCACCTCCAGCACGATGATGTGACTCAATAATGTTGTAGTAAAAAGGTTCATTGAGACTTGTGAAAGCAATGGATTTTTAGACTTATAAAAATTAATAACAAACAAAACTTAGATCAAAATTGATTCAAGATATGAGAAAATAACCAAGACACTGATTCCACTATTACACATGAATAATTTATGGTGAATAACACAAAACTCTAATTATCTCTTTTTTTTAAATCCCTTGTTTCTTAATTCACAAATAATCAGTCAAATTCTCAAAAATTGATTGTATCCCTAAGCATAGATTATCTTAATACAAAGCATAACCTATCTAATTGAATCACAACTAATGAAAAGAATTTTGCGAACAATTTAAAACTCGCAAAAGCGGTGATTGAGTGAATTATAATTTATAAATTAGAGAAAATAGAATAGTTACCACTTATTCATGCGTAAATAGCTTCCTCATTGCCTTGGTTGTGGGAGAATTAGCCTCTCATCATGTTGGAAACACGCTCAAAAATCATTATTATTGCTCAAAGGGTGTTTACAAAGATGAAATGGAGAATAAGATGAAAATCGAGTGTTTGCAACGGTTATAAGTGTTGCAAACACCTTTACAAAGAATGAAAAAAAATCATTCATTTTGCCTTTTTAAGTCCGCCTTCCGTATTACGACGACTCGGTTAGGTGTCGTTTATTCTCGTAGAAGAACGATCGCCTCCCGTGGTCTTTGTTCTTCGTGTTCTTTTGCAATCAGCAGAGAATAATTCTCGCAACTCGATTTTTTTGGCTCGTAGCGTTCTCTAAATTCTCCCAAACTCTCCGTATCACTTCTATGACGCAACCCCTACTCCTCTTTTATACCCTTTTTGGACCAAGGAATCACACGAAATAACTCCAAATAATCTGCCATCACTCAAAGAAAGAAAATATATTTTCTTTCCTTTTCATTTTCTGTACGTATATGCAAATTTGTCAAATCGATGCTTACTCACTCCAAACACAACACGGAATCATTAGAGCCCTCTCCCAACACAAGCCAACCACCGAGAAACACGGGGAAGGAGTAAAACAATCCCGTGAAACTCTCAAAGCCTTCTTCTCGCGAGTTATCTAGCCAAATTTTGTCGATCCAAAGACCCAAACCAGGCCCCGTTAATGTCAAAGTGAAGTCTTCCCTTGCAAACCCAGCCATTGAGTCTCTCCAAAATGCCTTGAATTCTCGAACAAAATCGGCAGTGAGAAATAAGTTTTCCCGCCAAAACTGTTTTCAAATGAAGAAGAAGGGTTTCCCCTTATCCAACGTTCTGGGGTGCGAATATCAGGGTGCCCAATCGAGGTGCCCCTTAGTAATTGGGTTACCCCTTATCCAAAGTGGGAATCCGAATATCAAATGTCCTCAGGGGGTGTTCCGAGCAACTTTTCGAGCCGAATTTTCCAACAATCTTTATTTCCAAAAAATACCTACAAACACACAAAACACCATAATAAGGACAAAAACGAGTACTAACAATACGAAATATTGAGAACAAATTAGACACATAAATGCGTCTATCAAATACCCCCAAACTTATTATTTGCTAGTCCTCGAGCAAATTTATTCTAGAAAATAAAAATCATTTGAACCCCTAGGTGGCCCTAGTGGCGGAGGGTTGTCTCCGGAGGGTTTTAGAGGTGTACCCACAAAACCTTTACTCCGCACCCTAGCTATCTACGCGTAACCTTGGAAGGCACTAAAGAATCTCCTTGGTTGGCATACTTATTGACTACAGGAGGAAGTACCCTGATGCGAAATTCCAATTGTTGTACACGAGTTTGCACTCAAGCATACTAAAATTCATATAAAGTGACAGAGCTCTACTCATATAGTTTCGGACATCATAAACCTGAGTCAACCAATCACATGGAAAGATTAAGAAGATGGATGTAGAAAAACGTGGATGATGTTGACTAAGGTGAACCTATCCTAATGGACCGAGATACTGGTCCGGACTAATATCAACACACCGGCATATACAAGGTGACCAAAGTGATCGATAATCCTAACTCTAGGTCAACTCACTGGCATATACAAGGGTACCAGTGATCGACTTTATTGTATTTATTCCGGTTGGTCTAGTGGTCTGGTCTCAATTTTTATTTTATTTTTTTTTTTTTTTTTTTTGTCTCAGTCACTCTATTTCACCCTAGCAATGGTAAAGAGAAAAATAAAAGAAGTGATCAGGATTCTTTCGATGTTTCCATCACGAGGATATGGCAAAACTACCATGTTTTCTTTTTCTAACAATTGAGCTCGTGCTTTTATGAATAGACTCTTTAGATGTTTCCATCTAATCGATTGGTTCCTCAACTCCTACAACCAAAATGCTTCCATCCACTTAGATTGGTTAGTGCCATCCTTAATAAACATAAATTTCTAGGCTGGAGTTTATTTATTGCAACTAAAAACTAACAAGAAGTTTCTTCCCCACCCCCAAACTTAAATCTAACATTGTCCTCAATGTTTCTAATGAAAGAGCAATACCAAAAAGTAAAGTAACATGAGGAATCAAGAAAGAGAGAAGTCGGAAAGATAGTACCCGGGTGAAGAGAAAAACTAATATACAACATACAATCGCCTCGATGGTCAATCAAGGGTAAACAGGGTCCTCCGTAGGGACCTCCTCAACATCACCCGTAGGGAAGGGCTCTAAAAAGGGTTTCAATCTCTCGACCGTTAACCTTCGAAGAACTACTACCATCCGGTGTCTCGATCTCAACAGCTCCATGAGGAAAGACAAAGGCGAACAATAAAAGGACCCGTCCACCGAGAACGTAACTCCCGGGGAAAAGATGCAAGCGGGTATCATACGTAAGAACTTTTTGACTGGAGAAAATGACTTCCGTAAAATATTTCTATCATGCACAAGTTTCATTTTGTTCTTATACTCCTTCGCACTATCGTAAGCATCTATACGAATCTCGTCCAACTCATTGAGCCGGAGTTTCCTATGGGCTCCCGCCTTGTCAAGTGAAAAATTTAGCCGCTTAACAGCCCAATAAGCTCTATGTTCTAACTCAACGGGTAAATGACATGCCTTGCCATATAAACAAGCCGATAAGGCGACATTCCAATAGGGGTTTTAAACGCAAGACGGTAATCCCATAAGGCATCAAGTAAGCCTAGACGACCGTCTTTCCGATTAGGATTAACTGTCTTCTCTAATATACGTTTTATCTCCCTATTAGAAACCTCTACCTGACCACTAGTATGCGGATGATATGGGGTAGCTACCTTATGTGTAATACCATATTTCTTCATCAGAAGCCTAAAAGGTCCATTACAAAAGTGTGACCCTCCATCACTAATTATAGCTCGCGGTGTACCAAAACGTGTAAGTATATTATTTTTCAAGAACTCAATCACAACCCTATGGTCATTGGTTTTACACGCAACCGCCTCAATCCACTTAGAGACATAGTCTACGGCGACAAGGATGTATAGGTTACCAAAGGAATTAGGAAACGGACCCATAAAGTCAATACCCCACACATCAAAGACCTCAACGATTAAAATAGGGTTCAAGGGCATCATGTTCCTACGGGAAATGGTTCCTAATTTCTGGCAACGTTCACAAGTAACACAGTAACTGTGGGAGTCTTTAAACAACGAAGGCCAGTAGAATCCACACTGCAATATCTTAGCAGCAGTCTTCTTAGCACTAAAGTGACCCCCACAAGCATGATCATGACAAAAGGAAATAATACCGGACTGGTCACTCTCAGGTATACATCTCCTAATAACTGTCCGGACAATACTTAAACAAATAAGGATCATCCCAAAAGAAGTGCTTAACCTCGGCTAAAAACCTAGAACGATCTTGTTTACCCCAATGTTGGGGCATTCGACCAAGAACAAGATAATTCACTATATTTGCATACCAAGGTGATTGGGAAACAGAGAACAATTGTTCATCGGGAAAGCTATCCCTTATATGAATGGAATCATTAGGGGAACTAACAACTAGCCTAGACAAGTGGTCTGCCACTACATTTTCTGCACCCTTTTTGTCTCTAATGTCTGGACAAAATTCTTGTAATAAAAGGATCCATCTAATCAATCTAGGTTTGGTATCCTTCTTAGACAAAAGGTATTTCAAAGCAAAGATGATCAAGATAGATTACGATCTTAGAACCTAAGAGATAGGGTCTAAACTTGTCTAAGGCAAACACAATGGCCAACAGTTCCTTCTCTCGTAGTGGTATAGTTCAACTGGGCATCATTCGAGTTTTGCTAGCATAGTAAATCACATGAAGTAATTTGTTTTCTCGCTGACCTAGCACAACACCAATAGCATAATCAAGCATCGCACATGATCTCAAAGGGTAGGTTCCAGTTAGGTGCCCGGACTATAAAGTAGTGAGTAAAGTCTTAAGCTTCTCAAAAGCCTCTAAACAAGCGTCATCAAAGACAAACTTAACATCTTTTGCAAGCAAATTGCAAAGAGGTCTAGAAATCAAGCTAAAATCCTTAATGAATCGACGATAAAAACCTCGCATGCCCTAAGAATGACCTAATATCTTTTACGGTTTTTGGGACCTGTAAAGTCTTAATAAGGTCAACTTTGGCTTTATCTACCTCTATACCCTTAGAAGATACGATATGCCCTAAAACAATTCCTGATTGAACCATGAAATGACATTTCTCCCAATTAAGCACTAGATTCTTTTCCTTACATCTAGTCAACACTAATGACAAATGATGCAAGCACTCATCGAAAGACGAACCAAACACTGAAAAATCATCCATAAAGACCTCCAAGAACCGTTCTACCATATCTGAAAATATGCTCATCATGCAACGCTGAAAAGTCGCAGGGCGTTACATAGCCCGAAAGGCATGCGTCTATACGCAAAGGTACCAAAGGGACAGGTAAAAGTGGTTTTCTCCCGGTCTTCTGGGGCAATAACGATCTGATTATAGCCAGAGTAGCCATCTAAAAAGCAAGAATGACTATGTCCCACTAATCTCTCTAGCATCTTGTCGATGAAGGGAAGGGGAAAGTGGTCCTTCCTAGTGACCTTGTTCAATTTCCTATAGTCAATACAAACACGCCAACCCGTGGTCACTCGGGTAGGGATTAACTCATTGTTATCATTCGGGACTACAGTAATACCGGATTTCTTGGGAACAACCCGAACGGGGCTGACCCACTTATCGTCGAAATGGGGTAGATAATGCCTCGCATCTAACAACTTAAGGATCTCGGTTCGAACTACTTCTTTCATATTGGGGTTTAGTCTTCGTTGCATCTCCCTAGAAGGTTTGGTATCTTCCTCTAAATAGATCTCGATGCATACAAACAAAAGTAGGACTTATACCCTTAATGTCTGCTATGGTCCACCCTAAAGCTTCCTTGTTGTTTTGAAGGACGGTCACTAGCCTACTTTCCTGATCACTATCCAAGTCGGAAGCAACAATCACATGTAAAGTTTCAGATGGGCCTAAAAACACATACTTCAGGGTATCTGGCAATGGTTTTAGGTCCAACTTAGGAGGCTCTTCTAACGAAGGAACTAGGGTAGACTTAGAAACCGGGTAGTGGTTCGAACTTAGGTTTCCATCCATTACTAGTGTCTAACAAAGGGGTTGAATCTAACAAAGCATTCACCTCATTAATCACATCATCATCATCAAAATCAATCCCAAAGTGAGCTAGGCATTTCTATAATGGATCTTCTAACAAAGTGTTTGGTAATGACTCCTCGACTAATGTTCCTATCATGTTCACCTCTTCTATGCTTGAGTCATCTAGTTCAGAGGGTAGCTTACTAATATGAAAGACGTTCACTCAATAGTCATATTACCAAAAGACAAATTCATAATACCAGCTTCGACAAGCTTAATGATCGCATTGGATGTAGCTAAAAACGGGCGACCTAAAATTAGGTATCCGGTTCTCTCGGGTCGGGACAAGGTTGGGTATCTAGGATAACAAAATCCACCGGATAAATAAACTTGTCGACCTCTATGAGAACATCCTCGATCACACCCCGAGGAATTTTAACGGACCTATCAGCTAACTGAAGAGTCATCCGGGTAGGTTTCATCTCACCAAGTCCTAGCTTAAGGTACACATGGTATGGGAGTAAGTTCACACTGGCTCCTAAGTCAAGCAAAGCTTTCTCAACACGGTATTTACCTATTGTGCAAGAAATAGTAGGGGACCCTGGGTCTTTATACTTAGGAGTAGTGGTATTCTGAATAATAGAACTCACGTGACTAGCTAGGAAGGCTTTCTTTTGAACACTAAGCTTACGCTTTCGTGTACACAAGTCCTTAAGAAACTTGGCATAAGCGGGAATCGCTTAATCGCATCCAACAATGGGAGGTTGATAGTAACCCGCTTAAAAACCTCCAATATATCATTAAAGTTGGACTCCCTCCTAGTTGGAACTAGCAGCTGGGGAACGGGGCTCGGGAACAAAGCCCGGTTCAATATGACCCTCATTGGTCTCATTAGAGACTTTATCGCCTCCTCATTTTCTCGGCTCGAAGGGTGAACTACAACATGTTCACTATCGGGCATGGCGACCTTATTGTCAACTTTCTTTCCACTCCTAAGGGTTGTAATAGAATTCACATGATTGTACGATTTCTATCCTTTAGGGTTAGGATCGTATGACTAGGGAACCTTCCATCTTCTCTCTCACTAAGGAACTTAGCTATTTGGCCGACTTGAAGTTCTAATTTAGCAAGGGACTGGGAATTATTCTTAAAATTCTCGCTTGGTTTCCTCTTGAAAATTACCCCGGCTCTTTACTAACATTTCCGGCTCGTGTTAACATATCCTCGGCTCTTTTTTAGTATACTAAGAGATTCCTCTAAGCTAGTCATTCTATTCTCGAAGGGTTCTGAACCGGGGTTGACTCAAGAGTTCTTAGCATAACCAAAACCGGGGGGAGGCCGAGAATTACTAGATCGACTTTGATTCTCGGCCCTTAGACCAAGAGAAGTTAGGATGGTTTCTCCAACCAGGGTTGTAGGTCTCGAGTATGGGTCATACTTCCGACGGTTCTCAAACCTAGCATTGTTATAGACAAAGCATGAGCTTGCTCTTCACTAACCCGACCTTCCCAAAATGAGTTATCGGGCTCTATTCCACAACTAGATACTTGAGAGGTTCTATTAGGTTCACCAAGGGACCTATTTTTAGACCGACCCATTTCCAAAGCTTCTAACCTTCTCGGATAAAGCAAAGCAAACTTAGCATCGACCCGAAGCTTGTATCTACCATATTGGTGCTACTTCTATTAACCAAGAGTCTTTTAGGGGGTTCAACACAAGACTCCCACTTTGTTGGGATTTCTCAAAGAACAACTCCTAAGAAGGTAAAGGCATCCTCAAAGCACTTTTATTAGTAAACTCACCAAAGACACATAGACTCGACCATGGCTTTGGTCGAATAGTCTAAACCATCATAAATAATCCCTACAAGTTTCATCTTATCAAATCCATGGTGAGGACACCGAGATAGGAGATCATTGAATCTCTCTAAAAACCTATAAAGTGACTCTCCCTCTTGTTGCACACTAGCACTAATTTTTTCGCCTAACAAGCTGCAGCTTTATGCTTAGGGTAGAATTTCATATAGAAAGCAAAGAATAAGTTCCCGCCATGTTTCAATGGATCCGATGGTAGGTTGTTTAGCCAGGTCTTGGCTTTATCTTTTAAGGAAAATGGGAACATCTTAAGTTTCAAAACTTCATCGCAAGGTCTTTTATTCTAAATGTCCCACAAATTTCCTCAAAGTCCCTAATATGAAAATAAGGGTTCTCATCATCTTTTCCTAAGAATATAGGGATCATCCGAAGAATACTAGCTTTTATCTCAAAGTTAGCCGTATTGGCCGGCAATTTAATGCATGAAGCTCGGTTAGTCCCAGCTTGGGAACATGTAATCTTTCAAAGTTGCCATCGTTGGCACAACCGAAGTACTAGGGGTACTTTCCTCACTAAGAGACAGATTTTCAAAATGAAGTTTCCAAAAACGGGCTCTCAAAAGAAGAGTCTTCGAGTTCCCCGCCTTCACAAGAAGAACTACTAGGTTTGTCACTAATCAAACGACCTAGAGTGTTTCTTTTCCAAGCCCGTTCTTTAATGACCTCGGGCATACACTAGAAAAACAAAAGAAAGAAAAGAAAAATCCTAAAAGGAAGGGAAGTTCTATGCAAACACAAACAAGGCCGACTCCACCACAAAGAAACCTATTGAATTCTAGCAAACAAAAAGCATGATGGCTCCACTTAGATTGTTTTCTAGACCAGCTTCTAATCGTTCGAAAGGGAATTCGTTACAATCTAAGCAAACCCGGATCAATCCGAGTTAAAGTAAGTTGAATCAAGGCGAGGAAGCTCGGTGGAGCTTTGATACCCAAGGCCTCACCGCTATTGCAAGGCGGCGCAGTCACGCATTCAACTTCACGTAAAACCATCATGAACTTCAAGTATGCTAAAAGAATAACCAATATTTTTCGAGCGACTTTCCTAATAAGCTCGTTACCCTATCAGTCTCGTTCTATTCCAAATTTTAAATCTTAGGTTCCCGTTAATTATCGTTTTCCTAAGGCGGGCAAGAAGAGAACGGTGATGAAATCCGAACCCTTATCTTATATGGCCAGTCCTTTCCCTTTACTAGGAAATTAAAACAACCGTTTTCAAGTCCTCAGCATATATTCACACGAAGGAAGACAAAGAACTCGCTAGCGGGGATTCGCGAGTGTTTCGACAAACTTACCTCCCGTACTGCACGGGGATGAACCGTTGTAGTCGACTCGGGCCACGACTCCTATGTCATGTACGAACCCGAGGGGCCGAGGTGATATCGTAATCACCGTCCTTCTCTGCACACAGTTTATATTTAATACTACCCTTCCGTAGGGTTTTAAAAAAAATTAAGGAATGTCCGAATGTCCAAGTGTCCAAGTCCAAAAAGTAAAAGTGCAAAAGAAAAGGAAAGTCTAAAAAAAATAAAAATATCTAAAAAAAAAATAAAAATGCCTCTCTTTTTTTTTTTTTTTTTTTCTCTTTTTATAAAATATAAAAAATCTTCTTATTTTGCTCCTTTCGCTTTGTCTTTAACTCCAAATCTTTAAGTATCCATCAAAAGCTTTGGCAAATTTTTCTTTCGCTCCAAATCCCAAAATCTGAAAGGAAAAGACAAAAACCCAAAAACGTAAAGAAGAACAAATAAATAAAAACCTAAAAGAAAATCTAAAAACTCTAGCCTAAAGACAAGTCCGCGTCGGCGGCGCCAAAAAATTGATGTGACTCAATAATGTTGTAGTAAAAAGGTTCGTTGAGACTTGTGAAAGCAATGGATTTTTAGACTTATAAAAATTAATAACAAACAAAACTTAGATCAAAATTGATTCAAGATATGAGAAAATAACCAAGACACTGATTCCACTATTACACATGAATAATTTATGGTGAATAACACAAAACTCTAATTATCTCTTTTTTTTTAAAATCTCTTGTTTCTTAATTCACAAATAATCAGTCAAATTCTCAAAAATTGATTGTATCCCTAAGCATAGATTATCTTAATACAAAGCATAACCTATCTAATTGAATCACAACTAATGAAAAGAATTTTGCGAACAATTTAAAACTCTGCAAAAGCAGTGATTGAGTGAATTATAATTTATAAATTAGAGAAAATAGAATAGTTACCACTTATTCATGCGTAAATAGCTTCCTCATTGCCTTGGTTGTGGGAGAATTAGCCTCTCATCATGTTGGAAACACGCTCAAAAATCATTATTATTGCTCAAAGGGTGTTTACAAAGATGAAATGGAGAATAAGATGAAAATCGAGTGTTTGCAACGGTTATAAGTGTTGCAAACACCTTTACAAAGAATGAAAAAACAAATATTCTTTCGTTGCCTTTTAAGTCCGCCCTTCTTAGTATTACGACCTTTCGGTTAGGTGTCGTTCAGCATCGTGAGAAGAACGATCGCCTCGGTGGTCTGTTCTTCGTGTTCTTGTCAAAGCAGCCAAAGAGAGAATAATTCTGCAACTCGATTTTTTTTTGGCTCTGTAGTGTTCTAAATTCTCCCAAACTCTCCGTATCACTTGTACGCAACCCCTACTCCTCTTTTATACCCAACAGGACCAAGGAATCACACGAAATAACTCCAAATAATCTGCCATCACTCGGCAGTAAAGAAAATATATTTTCTTTCCTTTTCGTTTCCTGTACGTATATGCAACTGTCAATTCGTGCTTACTCACTCCAAACACAACACGGAATCAGTAGAGCCCTCTCCCAACACAAGCCAACCTCTGAGAAACACGGGAATGAGTAAAACAATCCCGTGAAACTCTCAAAGCCTCTGTTTCTCCTCGCGAGTTATCCAGCCAATTTTTGTCGATCCAAAGACCCAAAACTAGGCACGTTAATGTCCAAAGTGAAGTCTTCCCTTGCAAACCTCACCATTGAGTCTCTCCAAAATGCCTTGAATTCTCGAACAAAAAATCGGCGGTGAGAAATAAGTTTTCCGCCAAAACTGTTTTCAAACGAAGAAGAAAGGGTTACCCCTTATCCAACAGCTGGGGGTGCGAATAGCAGGTGCCCAACTGAGGTGCCCCTTAGTAATTGGGTTACCCCTTATCCAAAGTGGGAGTCCGAATATCAAATGTCCTCCGGGGGTGTTCCGAGCAACTTTTCGAGCCGAATTTTCCAACAATCTTTATTTCCAAAAAAATACCTACAAACACACAAAACACCATAGTAAGGACAAAAACGAGTACTAGCACTGCGAAACATTGAGAACAAATTAGACACATAAATGCGTCTATCACACGATAACCCAAAGGAGGAGTCGCGGTCAGATCCTCCCGTTCATCATCACTGACAGGGATCTGGGGATAAGCTTCGCGAGGAAGCCCGTGCTTGTCGTAAACCCAGTTGACCGCGAGCTGAGATTCTTCATTTACGCGACGTTAGGTCACTTTGGAGTATTTCCTATTAGCCCTTTTTATGAAAGACTGGTGCTCTTGATCCAGAGCATAATAAGAGTGCTGTAACTCATCCTTAGCCTTCCTCAGGTCGTCACGCTCCTGCGAAACCTCAGCAACCAATTGAGAAGATGAAGAAAGCTGCCTAGAAGAAGAATCTCGTTCCTTAAGAGCTCTAGCCAAGCCTCCCTGAAGGGTCGCAAGCTTCTTATTCAGTGCGATTACTTTCTCTGCAAAATGAAATGTCAGGACAATAGAAACTAAGGAAGGAAATAAGACCGAGGCAACAATTATGGCAGCCTTCACGACTACATTTGTTCTGCGAAACAACTACACGAAGATCATTTGAAACTACAGGATGATGGTTAGCATTTTGAAACGACTGAAGATCTTTCAAAGCCTTATCTCTGGTCTGTCAGGCTTCATCTTTCTCCTTCGATAACCTCGCGAACTTTGACGCCAGATCGTTTGACACATCCTTCTGAGATCGAATGGAATTCTCTAATAAATTACGGTCCCTAGAAAGCCTATAGTAAGCACCATCAAAAGAAAGCTTGTGGTTCTTCAAATTGCGAATATCATCAGATAAGGTTTGATTCTCATCAAGAAGAGTGCGATTTAACATATTAGACACCTCTAAAGCCCTAGCAAGTTGACCAGACAAGGTGCAATATTGAGCCGAACGAGCACGCCAACCCGAATTATCAATTTTAAGACCCACCACTTGATCACGTAAACTCATACGATCACTCTCCAACTGAGTAATCTGAGCTTTAAGAACGTCGCATTCACCTCGAGCGTCATCCGTGGAAAACTCAAACTCATATCGTACGGGCGTACGCTTTTGGTTTAAAGCTTGATTATGAAAGGCCTAAGAATCAAAAGGGATAGCGCGAAGGCAAGACATGCGAGAAAACAAAAGGGTAACACAGAATCTCACTTTTTAACTCTTCGTTCTTGGCGCGGAGCTTGGAAACATCATTCGCACCAGAAGAGAGTTCGGAGAACTGCCTCCTCAAATCATCGATAACCTCTTCAGCTTTACTGAGTTCCTCAATCTCAACCAAGCGACGACAAAAATCCTACAATACCAAGACATCAGAACAAAGACAATTGGGAAAACAAACCAACACAATGAAGAAGAACCAACCTCAGATTCGACAGCGGTACGTTTGTCGCGCTTGGAAAGCTGAGACGACTCATATTCATTCTTTGGAGGCGACAATCCCAATGCAATAGAAATTAGGCCTGGCCATTGCGAAGCTTCAGCATCCGCAGTAGTTGCACCAACTCCTGCAACTTGTTCTTCTTTCACAACAACAGTCTCGGGAGAAGGACAAGCAGAGACAAAATTCTCCAACGCACGATCATGAGCCAATGTAGCCAAAGGCTGAGGAAAAGAGCTAACTGACATTTCACCTTTAGGCGGAGCTACAGCAGCGACATACATCATGGTTAATGGACTCACGACATGGACAAGAGCCTCACTACCCCTTCTCTTGTGAAGAGAACCCTCCCTACTAGGCGACAATTTACGCTTGTGAGGATCCTTCTTCGCAACTTTTTCCGATCACCAGTAGGATTAACCGGAGGCTTGGACGGAATGGGTCTAAAAGCACAAGATTCAAGTATGGGAATAATAAAATCAGGATTAAATACCAAGAACAACTCACAACAGCAGGATAAAAACCCAAAAACAATGAACTTAAAATAACTCGACTGATCGTTAGATCGTTAGAAATTCAAGCAAAACAAAGTACTTATTGGTGGGAAGATTCAGAAGAAGGAGGAACAGCGGATTGACTTGACATAGCGATAAATCTTGTGAAGTGGACAAATTGCACAGAAGAAGGTCCTTGAAGTAGAGAAGAAGAAGAAAGAATATGAGTTTCCCTCTCTCTCTCTCCAGAGCGAACCGGTTAAAGAAGTAACCGGTCAAAATAAAAACCTAGATGTGTCAATCAAGAAGAGGAAGAATTACTGCACGTGGAAGGAATCACACGGAAACCGGAAAATTGTCGGGTAAAAAAGCGCAATGCGAAGGTGGGATTCCTGCATTATTCCACTTGCAGAAGAACAACGCAAGAAGAGGCAAAATGTAGGGGCGAAATATCACACAGAGTCAATCCCCAGACTCGCCTCCACTAAGACAACCATTATCACGAAGAGGAAAGAAATTTGGCGAAGCATAATCACGCGATAACAGAGAAGACACACGAAGAGGAGTCACACGACTGATACAAGGCGATACTTACCAAGATGGGCGCGAAGTAGCAATGCGAGAAGACATTGAAATTTTCCCAGATCCTGGAGAATGAGACAAACTGAAATAAGATTAGCATAGAGATTTTGCATGTGATCATCAGTTGTATTCTACTAATATATCTGCCTATATAAGGATTCAAATAATGAAGAGAGACGGAGAGCTAGAGAAGAATTCAGTCAAGTAAGAGAATCAAGAACATCATAGAGAATAGAGAAAAGCCATTAAAGTTCATTCCAAGCTTTATTTGTTCCATTGTCATATATCCAATACCTTTGTAATTGTTATAAGAACACCATATATTCAATACAAAGTGTTTGAGAAACATCATACTAGTGTCAAGTGGTGTATAATCTCATTAATGTCAAAGTTACTCCCCATGACTTAGGCTTTTTGTTATTATCATCTCATCGGGTGTAGCTATCGGATTTTCGGTAGTTACGTTACCCTTACAACATCATTATATGGTGCTAATTGTCCTAAGCACACAATTTTCTCTAGGATCAACCCATTTTCTTACTTTTTCTTCTGATCATTTGTTTTCTAAATGTGTTCAGGTGCAAAATAGCATTTACGTACGGTTGAATTACATTTTACTAATAATTGTAGAAATCCTAGCAATTACATCACCATGATCTTGTAGTTGCAGGAAATCCTACAACCACATTCCACTATACTTAGATAAGATTCTAAGTGATCATAATAGAATTCTTTTATTATTATTTATCAAATTCTATATTTGGTTACAAGATATTACAATAACTTTACTTGCTCTCCAAACAAACTTTCTCTCTCCTAATTTCTTGTCTAACACACACTAAGAGATCTCTCTTGTGTGATAACTCTTTCCCCTTATATAGGGTTCTACATAGTGGATGACAGCTAAGAGATCCACTATTTTCGGAATCACTGTGCGTTGCATTCGCTCATATACACTCACTCATTCTCGCATATTTTATACTTCGCATAGACCATCACACTATACTCGTGACTTTGCTGACAGCATCCAGTGTGTCACCTCGATTATACTATGTGCGATAGTCCTCGCTTACATTACATAGTCTTTACTTCGCATACTCATTATATGTGTGATATTCCACTCCTACATCTTGCCTCTTCTCATTTCGCTTACTCTATGAAGTGAGCGATATGAGAAATCCTCATCCTGAAATATCGCATGTGTTTATCTTTTCAAATTTTGCTTTGCCGACAATTTTTCGGAATTCAGGTTTATTTATTTACACGTGTCGATTCTTCTTATTTTTACCGGCTCAAACTGTTCATAACCGGTCATCTCTTTCGTCTATTTATTGATTCACAGAAGAAAAATAACCTTTTTCAATTCTTCTTCTTTTTAATCTCTTTCTTCCACTGTCTCCCTCCTGCTGCTATCATTCCATTGCTGCTGCTGCTGTTGTTGCTATTCTATCACTACTGTTTTCATGGATCCCGGTTCAAAGTTTGTATTCTTCTTTCCCAAATTTATCCTTTTATCTTCTGATAATCATGATCATTGATTAAAAATGTTATCTTTTTTATTAACCCAATTCCCATACTTTTTCAGGAAAAATTGTTCTGTAAGTGCTCTCAAGATAACTGTTCAAAACCCTAAATCTTCTTCAGATGACAAGAACGTAGAATCCCATAAGAGGAAAGCTTCGCGCAACAAAGAAGTAAGAAATACCTAAATTTTTACTAAACAATATTGTTGCCTCTATTTCTTATCTACTTTGTTTTCGCAGACTTTCGATTATGAGATGGGTGATGGCAAAGGACCAAAGACTAAGAGAGTTCGCAAGCCTTCAGTACTTAAGTCAAATCTTTCTATCCTTGATTTTGATGTCTCAAACGTCACCCCTATAACAACAATTCAACCTTCTAATGCGAATGATTCTATCACCCTTGAAAAAAAAATTCCTTCTGAAAAAGAAACTGTTGCTGATCAAGGGATAATGGGTATTCCTACTATTGCCTCTGCGAACTTACTAGATGCGAGTCAAACCTCTTCATTCACAAATATTGACCCATAACCAAATGATGTTGATGCGTCTGTCCCTACAAATTTTACTGTTCCTTCTCCTCCTACATCTGCCCCTTCTTCTTCATCTTCTTCTTTTTTATTAAGTTCCCTTTCTCTTAACAAGAAATCTTTGGATAGTGTGAATTTTTCTTCTCAAACTCTGTGCGATATCATCAACTCTGTTCAATCCTCCACCGATGATCCTTACAAACTTCGCATTTGCTCTACGTTAAGTAAACTTATGTGCGAATTTCCCTCTGATAAAGTTACAAGAGATGAGATCCATTCTAAAATTGACCCAAGCTTTCATACTGCTCTAGATGTCTTGGTAGGTACCTCTCACATTGTTATCTTGATTATAATACCTTAATCTCTTATCCTTGTGTTCTTTCTTTTTTAGGAATCTCATCGTCGGATGATTCTAGCTGAAGGGCGTTTTGAATCTAGCTGCTCTCAATTGGAACTTTCGTAACAAAATACTTCTTTACAGGAGGAAATCAATAAGTTGAAAGGGGAACTTCGGGAAGTCCATAAACTGAGAGGAGAACTCCAAGTCGCAAATCTTGATTCTGAGAATCTTCGCAACCGAAACCAATAACTTAGAGGTATCTTTTTTTCCTTTTGCTTACCGTATCGTATGATACATTTCTTTGCTTACCCACAATCTTTAAATTTCTTCACGCATTTATCAAGATTTAAACCAGAAGCGAGTCATGGAGAGATTTTCTTTTCAATTTCTTGCTGAGGATACTCAGGAGAATAACGAGAAGTTGCAGATTCAATTAAACCAATTAGATAACCAGCATTCGTATTCACTTGACCAAATTAATAATCTATCTCATGAAAATAATCAACTCGCTCAAGAGATTGGTATTAAATGGTCAGATATCCTACTTATCTAAACTGTCATATGATGCTGATTTAAGACATAAAACCTTGTCAGAAGAAAATCATACTCTTTCCCTGGAGAAGCATTCCTTCTTAAAGAAGGAAGCGATGTTTTCGCGTCAATACTTAATTCTTAAGAAAATAAATAAAGATCAAGCTCAGATTCTTCGCTCACTAGAAACATCGTCTAAGGAATTAAAGTCCCAAAATGAAAAAATCATTCAAAGTAAAATAAATTTGACTGTGCAGAAGAACCAGCTTCAAGAACAATATGATCAATTAAAGCATTCCCATGATGCTCTTAAGAAAAAGAATAAGTCTCTCTCTGATGATGAAAAGAAGAGTCGATCCCGTCTCAATGGTTTAGTTGATGATGAATTTGACAAAGCTATGGAAAGTATAAAGAATAACACCTTTGTTCTTTCTAAATTCTGCGAAGGTAGTCAGCTAGAGTTGACTGCTTCATTACTCTCTAATTATTTCTTTGGGTTTTGTTGATACGCGATTTATTTTCAATTTACGATAATATATTATTCTTTTGCAGATTCTGAAAAGTCGCATCAATCTACTATTACTCAGTTGAGATCTGACTTAGCCAAAGTTCGCAAAAATCGTATGAGCCTGGAAGTATCACATGCGAATCTTGAGGTTTCTCTTTCTGCTTCTCGAGATAGGGCGCAAAGAAGACTCGCACACACACAGAATTTTTTGGAGATCAATGCTATAAATCTTAAAAGAGAAGCTATGCGCAAGTCTCATGCTAGTGCTCAATCTGTAGTTAATGGAATTCTTCTGAGCAAGTCTCTTCCTGCAGTTAATATCCCTCCTCTTATTGTAAGCGAAGAGGAAGAGTATCATGAACCGGACAGTGACTATGAATTTATAAGCGATGATGAGAAGGATCAAGAGGATGAAGAGAATCAACTTGAGAAGGACAAGCCTACTGGAGAGATTAATGCTGAAGTTGAGAATCCTGGACCCAAGATGTAGTTGTTGATCATACTTAATTTTATCTTCTTATCCTAATTTCTCTTCTTTGTTTGATACATTTTAAACTTGTTTGTTACAAGAAAGATAATATTTTGTTATTTCAATTCCCGTACTTGCCTCTTATTATATTTCTGGTATGAAACAAATGTGCGAGCTCATGTTGTTTAATTTCCTGCAAAACAAACATTAGTTTATATATAATCTTTCTCATGAGGTCTTATTTTGCCTTCTTATGTAAAGGTCTTATCTTGCCTTAATTTGTCTTTTATTTCTGTGCGACGAGAACCCAGGCGGTCTTTACACTGTAATGTATCGACCCATTGATCTCGTCTTATCTTTTTCTTGTACTATTACCTCTTCAGGTTTTTATTGCATAAATATTATAAGTCTTAATACTCCCGTGAGTAAAAAGCCTCGTGACATTTACGTATTTTGACACAATTCAGCTCTCTAATGGAGGGTGCCGTCCTTATCTTCCCCCCGGTTGCCCCTTCAAGGAAGCTTACCTCTACCGGGTTAAGGTTGGCTCCTCCCATCCGGTAATACAACAACCAGTTGATTTCGCAGTCTCTTATCCCTCCACCGATTAGGTTTATGGTTATGAGACCGCACCCTAAGTGGGGTATCTTCGGACCGAGTGCATCATAGTCAGGACTTGTCAAGAATGGTAAGGTAGGCTCCAACTCCCCCCGCACTCTTGACTCAACCGTGTACCTCGGCGCCCTGATCGAGTTTTTGCACTCCTTAGGAGAGACTTTCTCACCTTGGTCTTCCAATCTAAGATTATGACTTAGACTGAAAATTTAATGCACCTCTCCTGGATGGGCTTTTTCGTTTTTCTCACCCCAAATCTCCATGACTCAAGTTCTAGGGTTAGTGTAGCTTTCCCTTGAGTCGTGCTTTCTAGGTTATCTCTGATTATGACGTGCGATAGGTCTTACTTTTTGCCTCTTGCATGTATGCGAACTAGGTTGCACGCCACATTCGGATTCCTAGTCTATCAGGTTAAAATTTTCATTTTTGTTGCCTTTGATTAAGGTCTTATTTTGAGGTCTTATAATTGCCTTTATCTTAAGAAAGAATTTCTTGAAAATGAACGAAATTTTAAAACTTGTTTATTGGATTGAATATGACATCCCTGTTCAAGAATTCAAGCCCATATTCTTAACTTCGCATCCTTTTCGATGGTGCAACTTATTTCGCAAGACCATATGGATAGTATTTCTTCAAATATAACCTATTCCAAGGACGATCTAATCTGCGACCCGTATTCCTTCCTTCTGGATCCATTAACTCATAAGCTCCATTTCCAACTATTCTTTTTATTATATAGGGTCCATCCCACTTGTTTTCTAATTTCCCATCACCTCCTTTATGATAAATTGGGATTTCTCGCAACACCAATTCGCCTGGTTGAAATTCTCTTATCTTAACACATTTGTTGTATTCTCGAGCTAATCTTTTTTGATAATTTTCCATATGTTGCAAAGCGACTTCTCTTGCTTCTTCTAGGTCATCAAGTTTCGTTAAATTAGATCTGCACTTAGATTTTTATCCCAAGCTTCTTTCTTTGTGGTTGGAATGATGATTTATGTTGGTAACACCGCCTCTACCCCATATGTTAAACAGAAAGGTGACATTCCTGTTGCTTCTCTCCTTGTTGTCCTGTAATCCCATACTATATTATGTACTTGTTCGCACCAACCTTTATTGTGTCCTTCTAACTTCTTCTTCAAGCTGTCTGTGATTGTTTTATTTGTTGCTTCTACTTGTCCATTGCTCTGTGGATATAAAGGAGTACATTTTCCGCTTTGAATTTTGAACGCATTAAGCAACATTTCTATATTCTCACCCTCGAACTGCTTTCCATTATCAGATACCAGTTTGTGCAGAATGCCAAATCGCATATGATATTTTCGAAGATGAATGTGAATATGTCCTTATCACGAATATGCTGAACCGCTTTCACTTCTGCCCATTTTGTAAAATAATTTGTTGCGACAATTAAATATCTCTTTTGCCCTGTTCCTGGTATAAATGGTCCAACAATGTCGATTCCCCACTTTCCGAAGGGCCACACATTTGTAGATGTGTTTAGCATTGCTCCGGGTGCATGTATCTTCTTGCCATGACGTTGACATTCTTCACATCTTCTTGAGACTTGTTTTGCATCCTCATGCATGTATGGCCAATAGTAGCCTTGTATTTTTGCTATGTATGCGAGTGACCTTCCTCCACTATGATTACCAGCATCTCCATAATGTAATGCCTTTAAGATTTCTATTTCCTTCCGTTCGTGTAAGACATCTGAGTGAGGGTCCAAGAAATGATCATAAAGGATACCATCCCTTAATTCATAATTCGTCGCACGACTTTTTAATTTGTGTGCTTCCAACCTTTTTCTTGGTAGTTCTCCCTTCTCTAGATATAAATGGATCTCAGTTCTCCAATCCTTGTCTTCGCTTACACTTTCTTCTTCCATATTTTCTATTGTCATTACATTTGTTGGTATTTCTTCTCCTTTCTCTATAGATGGTAAAAATAGAGTTTGTATTTTTACGTCTCTTGCAACTGGATCTATTAACATGGAAGGTATGAAGGCCAATGCATCTGCAAGTCTATTGTCATTTCTGCTTATGTGTCTCCACTTTATTTTTGGAATTCGTACTGCTAAATCCATAACCAACTTTTTGTATTTTTGCAAAGATGGTTCATTTGTACTATATGTACCTTCTATCTGACGAATTACTAACTGTGAATCACTAGTTATTCGCGCATCTTCTATCTTCATTTCAATTGCCAGTTTTAGTGCATGTACGACTGCCTCATACTTAGTTTCATTATTTGTGGATGCGAAATCCAACCTGAATGAGTAAGCCATTCGCGCTCCTGTTGGTAAAACAAATACAATACCAATCTCATTCCCTTCTCCATTGGATGATCCATAGACTAGTATCTCCCATCTATTTGAATTCCGATCGGTTCATAAATCTTTAGGATTCCCATGTTCTTCATCCATGTCCATCATTTCTTCAACATATTCATCTTCTTCTAATGGAAACTCTTGCAAGAAACTCGCAATAACTTGTGACTTTGGCGAAGATAAAATCTCATAACCAATTTCATAATTTCCTAATTGTGTATTCCACCTTTCAACTCTTCCTGATCTTTTTGAATTCTTCATTGCGGGTTCAGTTGGCACTCTCGTTAATACCTTGATCTTATGAGCTTGAAAATAAATGCGAAGCTTGAACAATGCATATACCAATGCGAGAATTAGCTTTTCAATTTTTGAATAATTTTTCTCTGCAGAATTGTGCATTTTACTTATATAATATATTGGTTTTTCTATTCCTTTATCCGAACGTACAATATTGCACTTAATGCATGCGATGTTGATGCTAAATAAAGTAACAATTCTTCTCCCGGTTCCGCCTTTTGCATAACAGATAAATTCACCAGATAATTTTTTATACTTTGCAATGCTTTATCACACTCTTCCGTCCACTCAAATTTTGTTCCCTTCTTTAATATACTGAAAAAGTGTTTACACTTATCCGAAGATCGTGATATAAACCTTCCCAACGAAGCTATCAATCCATTTAGCTTCTGAACATCTTTCACCGTCGCAGGGGATGGCATATCTCGAACCGCTTATACTTTATCTGGATCAACTTCTATTCCCTTCTTGGACACTATGTAACCTAAGAATTTTCCTGATGATACGCCAAAGATACATTTTTCTGGATTCACCTTGATATTGAATTTTCGCATTTGCTCGAATATTTCTCTCAAATGATCAACATGATCCTTTGCCTCTTTACTCTTTATCAACATATCATCGACATAGACTTCTAATGTGGTATGTATCCATTTTTCAAATACTTTCTCCACTATTCTTTGGTATGTCGCACCCGCATTCCTCAATCCAAATGGCATTTTCGTATAACAATATAAACCTCTTGGTGCGAAAAAAGCAGTACGTTCTTGATCTTCTACAGCCAAAGGAATTTGGTTATAACCTTTATATCCATCCAACGTTGAGAGTCTATCATTCCCTGATGCCGATTATACCATTTGAGGGATATCTGGTGAAGGGAAACTATCTTTCGGACATGCTTTGTTTAAATCAGTGAAATCTATGCAGATCCTTATCCCATTGTTCTTTTTTGGTACCACCACCATATTTGCTATCCATTCTGGATATTTTGCTTCTCTTATAATCCCTGCGTCCAACATCTTTTGCAGCTCCGCTTCTATTTGAGGGTGATAATCGGTTGCAATCTTCCTTATTCTTTGCTTAAATGGCTTTACATTCTTTTTAATGTCCAATTTATGACATGCAATTGTGGGTCTATCCCTAGTATCTCCTCCATACTCCATGCGAATATATCACTATACTCTTGCAAGATTTTTATCGTTTTTTCTTCTTCTTCTTTATCCATCTTGGTTCCTATTTTTAATATTTTTGGTTCTTTTTCCGATCCAATATTTATTTCCTTTGTTGGTTCTATTGCAGTAAAGCTTGCTTTTGATTCTCCCATTGGTGTTGGTTCCTTAATCTCTTTATTCGATTCTCCTTCCTTCACTAGCACTTCACCTGTTATTCTTTTTCCTTCCTTCGCTCTGATCATGTATATCTGAAATTCGTTTTTCTTTTTTTAATTCTTTGGATTGTCTCCAGCGATCCTTTCGCTTCTTTGCTCGTCCTTCATAGTTTCTTCCATCTATTTGATTGCAAATCTTCGCACTCGTATTATCTCCTTTAATTTCGCCTATTCCACTTGGAATTGGGAATATGATGCATTGATGAAGTGTTGACGCTACAGCTTTTATCGCATGCACCCATGGTCTCCCCAACAACATGTTTTATGGTGATTCTATATCAATTACATATAGTGTTATCTTCGTTTCTATTTGTCCTAGTAATATTCGCACCTCAATCTCTCCTTTTGGTTTTGTAATTGTTTTATTGAATCCATGTACATGATAAGCTGGACATGTTATCTCCGCATCATCGTACCCCATTGCTTTGAATGTGCGATAAAATAAGATATCTATTGCACTTCCTGTATCTATCAACGTTCTATCAACCGCCCATTCTTCTTTATTACACTATTTTCTCCTCGCTCAGCTGTGACTGTGATTACCAATGGATCTGTTCATTTTAAATTTTCTTCTGGAATTTCATCTGCTGCAAACATGATCTCCACCTTTTCCCATTCTTTTAATGGAGCCTCCTTTTCCACCATTTCCACTTTCTTTCCTTCATAATTTCGCTTGTGAATTCTACTTGTTATTCCTGCTTGAAAATCCGCATCGGAGATTGATGCTTTAGTTATAGAATTACACTGTATATGTCTACCTCTTCCCTGTACTGTTACGATTCTTGCCTTCTCCATAGATTCTTTATTGTTCTTCCGTATTTTTTCCAAAATTTTCAGATCTACCTTTTCAAGATTCGGTAAACTTACTAACAGGATTTATCACCCAAAGTTGTTTCTAGCGCCAAAAATGTAGTTGCAGGAAATCCTACAACCACATTCCACTATACTTAGATATGATTCTAAGTGATCATAATAGAATTCTTTAATTATTATTTATCAAATTCTATATTTGGTTACAAGATATTACAATGACTTTACTTGCTCTCCCAACAAACTTTCTCTCTCCTAATTTCTTGTCTAACACACACTAAGAGATCTCTCCTGTGTGATAACTCTTTTCCCTTATATAGGGTTCTACATAGTGGATGACAGCTAAGAGATCCACTATTTTCGGAATCACTGTGCGTTACATTCGCTCATATACACTCACTCATTCTCGCACAGTTTATACTTCGCATAGACCATCACACTATACTCGTGACTTTGCTGACATCATCCAGTGTGTCACCTCGATTATACTATGTGTGATAGTCCTCGCTTACATTAGATAGTATTTACTTCGCATACTCATTATATGTGCGATATTCCACTCCTACAGATCTAACTAGAACATCAAAACATGGTCACCAATGTTTTGCGTTTAATATAAAAAAAAAATCTTTTCGAAAAGATGGAACTCGTTGTTTCCTATTAACAATCTTATAAAGAAGTGTATAAAACACCCCAAAGAGAATAACATGGGTCATAAACCCCATAATTAGGCTAAATACATTGGATAACAAACCTTGATATAAATAGTGGGGAAGCAGCTGGGTCCAAATCATCACCTAACTGTATAAATTCCACTTTGTCACTGTTTATGTCGATCACTCAGTCCTCGAATTGGGGATTCATTCGGCGGAATCTTTGAAACTGGAAATCATCATTATAATCCAAACACTAGTAAAACAGCTGACATGATAGTTATACCATGCATGATAAACTGCAATAGGAACAACAGGATTAGCTTTCATAAGGATACCACTCTTGAAATAATTTATTGTAGTGTGTTACAGTTAGAGACATGTTCTCCGTAAAGATAAATGTGGTCTCCATAAAGATAAATGTGGTTTAATGCAGCGTAGAACTGGCAATATGATCCTTGTTATCCCTGGGTGAGCTCCTGGTTTTCTTATTAAAAGATAGGATTCATCAGAATCATCCTTGCAAGCCAAATTATATCACAACATCACCCAAATCCTTCCATTGATAAGTGAAACTTCCGACAAGTCCAATTTACGAAACATATTGAGCACTATGATTTCAGATGATATGATAATCAGTAAAGCAGTCCAATAGTCGTTTATAAGCATGTGCCCCATAAACTTGAATAATTGAATACCAGATAGATTTCCTCTAAAAGGAATACCTACCCCTTAAATTACTTACTTGTAGATATTGCAAATCTCTAGTTCTAATATAAATGTGTGCAACTTGCAAGAATAGGAAAAGAAGTTGTACCAAACTACCAACTGCATCAGTCTTGAGATCTCTATAGGATTATATGCCCTAATCTTTGAATTTTGATGATCAGGTAGTGAGGGACTGACCACTTCCTTATGCTTCCCTGGGATAAGGGGGATACTTTACATTTTTCGTAAAAGATTAATGTCCCACAAGAAAGCAACATCAAATCAAGTTAAACCTAATATGTTGCGTCCAGGATCTTTAAGCTAGCTAGGTTGGAGCAACAGGTAGTGGGACATGCTACCCTACATGATATCAAGTCAGGATCCTAACTACAACACAGGAGCAACAGGTATAGTGGGACATGCTATCCTACATGATATCAAATCAGGATCCTAACTACAACACAAGAAGATATATACTGCTACACATAGGCATCGCAATTAATACAGTATATTTTTATTTTTATTTGCATGGTTAAGAGTTGATCATCTATCTCGCTGGAACTGACTGGGTGAATGGAATAACTATTCATAAACCATTATCTTTATCACAAGATTTATTATCACTTTGCCTTTTGGCTAGGACCTTGTCTTGCAATCCGGCCCACCTTAGGCAAGATGACTTAAATGATGAACACAACCTAAAGCTTGATGAGCCGAAAGAACCAGCTTCAGATTCTTGACACCAAGGAGATAATGGCCTTGATTGGTATGCTGCAGAAACTTGCAGTTGTGACGATCCGCATTTCTACAATTGAAATTTATGAGGAAATTTGCAGTGAGCTTTGCCTATTTTTCTGAGCTTCTGGCAGTTTTTCGCAGTGGTTGGTGGTCCTACACAAGCAACAGCTGCAGATTCATTGGCCTGTAGATTTTTACCTATGCGTTCATCTTGATAGCCAGCTCTACTCCTAAAAAAATGTTTACGAGCTTTAGGCTTCAGCTATCAACATCGATTTTCACCAGACTAGGAAGAGGAGACCATACTGCAGGAAGGTTCGTGACAAGCAATAGCTAGTGGACCATAACAATTCTTTCCAGCTGAACCGAACCTTGTTCTGAGATATCAGTTTTTTCTCGTGTTTCAAATGCTCCAGAAAAGACAAGACCTTGTGACAAATTATCTCTCATGGTCTTACTATCTGGTGACGGAATATGATTCAATCCAACTCCATGTTGTGGTAATAAGCTGCCTCGATCCAGTTGAGTACTTGGTCAAATCCATTCATTTGGTTGCCTCCACCAGCTCAGAAATCCTACGGAATAGAAGCCCACATGTTGGCCAAGCACTCTGCCAGACGTCCCAGACTGGGAGCTGTGACTAGCTGACTGCCTTCGGTTATTCAGTAGATCTTCACACACAAACAACGTTAATTGCTTCCGATGGAGCTTTAGAACATCATCTTCAAGTCTTCACCACTTATCACATGATGAGATCTTCTTATTCTACCATTTCAAGACATGTATGTACAAAATGCCTAACCATTCGCACAGCTGTTAGTTAGAGTTTATATTACTACTGTGGTACATGATGAAAATGCTAACACCCAGCGATTTTAATTACCACTCAAACTAAAAGCAAAATAGTGTAGCTTGCTGGTTTTAGACATGTGCACAAGGAGAATTAATTTGAGGCTATTTAGCAAAATCCATCTTGGATTCTTGGTGTATTAGCCTTAAAATCCTAACTACAAAATACATATACGCACTACATCTCTGAAACTAAATACGTGCTTTCTAGCAAAAACCTTCCTTTTTTTCCCTATCTAAAGGACATCTTAGCAATACCTGTAAGTATAGCTTCATCTTAGTCCATGAAAGATATCTATCTTTCTGCACTTACAAAATTTATGTAAGTTACAAACCTGCAGTATTGTTGTGTCACCAACTAGATTCGACAAAACCAGTAGACAAGACCGTTTGTTGTTTCAGTATAGAGAATATGTTTTAGCACACAATATATTAATAGTGTATGTAGAATATACACCAGACCATAACGATCATCAGTGACCATAAAAAAAAAAATCAGTGACCATATGCCGAGACTAATAATTTGCACGATCGACGAACCCAGGCATCATAGGAAGCTACCAAATAAAAGGATCAACATATAATGGAAATTGGAAAAGACATGTTTACGTATCTACCTAGTTATATACGAGACCTTAATTAGTACTCAATCAACTCGATAACAAAGGAGCTAGACAAACTCAACAAGATGAAACAAACCACTTATATACTCTAAGGTCATTTTTACAGTGCTATCCTCATATCACATTTAGTAGAAGGAGAAAATCAGTAAATATAAGCAAGCAGTCCCGTCCACCGACTCTTGAATACTAAACCAAATCAATAAGCTTTTGTTGCAGTTCAGTTGTATTGATTCGTGTAAGATCGCTTGCCTGCAGCATGTGTACAAATCATCAGAGGGGATAAGGATAACTAAGTACTTGTTTTAGCTAAATGCATACTAAAACTTCAATATTTATAAATGAAACCTGAATTTCGATTGGTTAATGATATTACCTCAATCTGAATTGTGTGTAGTGATTTCTCATTTACGCTAGTTGTAACACAACCAACAACTGTAAGTAGTCCATCTTCAAGTAGTACTCGAAGCACTCTTGAAAGCGGAAGTAATAACCCGTCACTACTAATTACAACTTCCAAACCTGAAACACATGGCCGCACCGTAACAAAATCCGGCTGCGAGAAGCTGTTTATTACTCTAGGAATAACAGATATAGATTTGCAATTGTTGATAGACAATCTCTTAAGTCCATCCCTCTTATCTTTCATTTCTTCAATCAGTTTTTGTAAATTGATTATGTACTTTGTTGCTTCATTCATATGGTCAGATATTGATCTCTTTCCCTGAAAAACGAAACCCAATGACACATTCATAAATCTTTGAATCTAGTTAACAAATAAAACACACACAAAAGAACCCAAAATTATTCTTACACAAAAATAAACAAAATACAAAGGATTATTTGCATGTTATACCTTGATATATTCAAGAGGTAGAAGCGATCGAAGCAACGCGTAAAGATTCGTCATTTCTTGCCTTCTTTGCCTCTCAACATCTCTTCTTACAACCATTTTCTTCTTAGTTTCATCAGCTCTTTGACTTCGATCATTTTTCTTGGGAGTATTATTAGCTGATGAGTTGCTAGCAGGGTGGTCCAAATTAAAGATAGGGTTAAAATTATCAATGCTAAAAGGTTGAATTATGGGGACAATATGCTCTTGATTCGTTGTATCATTTTGTTGTTGTTGTTCACAAGATCTTGAGATCTCATTGCTTCGTTGTAAAGGGCATAAATCTCTATAATTCATAGTCTCTTATTATTAGATGATCTTAATAAGAGAATATATGTTTGTTAGGGTTAGAAGATGAAGATCTGTAATGGCTTTAGATAATTTGGGATCTTTCTTTTATAAAGTTTAAGACTAATAATGGCTTAAGTTTAGTTTGAATGAACTGTACAAATGGAAACCCTTAGTCTGCTTTCACATTAGTTGTAGGACCATTTCGTGTGCATTATCATATGTATAATGTACTACTCACTGTTTGATACGATATCTTGCACGTGGAATACTATATACAGTAGTATCGAAGCAGGCCTTGTTTTTTAAGTTTGTAGAAGATCTTGTTCTTAGTTTTGATGTGTTAAGAAGTTCTTATTATGGATTTGGTACTAATATAAGAAACTCAAATGGGAATAAACAAAGAGAAAATGGGTCATTTGTCCAAAAAATTTAAAACACGGTTTAAATGGACAAGTAAAAAAAAGTACGGGTGAAATAGCAAAAAAAAAAAAATAGCAAGGATGAAACTGGATGCATCCTGTGTAAAATAAAAATAAGAAAAAAATATTTGAAAATGGACAGGATGAAACTGGTTACATCCTGCCTATTTTTAAATTTTTGTCCATTTAAACAGTATCTTTTTAATTTTTGGTTATTTAAACAGTATCAAAACCTAAGTGTCTTTTTCACCCAAAAATGGTTGATTTTGGTCTTTTTGACCAATTTTGTGATAAACAAATAAGAATACTGATATATTAATATCTAAGTATTTCACTTTGATTGATACATGCATACAAATACAATACAGGGGGCATGATAAGATTCCTTCACAAAAATCTTGAGTGTGGCCTGTTTTAGATGCGCTAGTACAACTACAAGTTAGTACGATAGGTAGACTAAGAGCATCCACAATGGACGACTAAAACCAAATTTTTAGTCGTCCAACCAGACGCAATGGAACGGAGTATCGAACAAAAACTAGACTAAAACCAAAAACCAAACCATATTTGATCTTTGGTTTAGTTTTAGTCGGCGCAGAGATTAAAAGTTGCTGATGGGGCGTAACTCAAAGTTACGCCCAAATTAAAAAAAAAAAAAAAAAAATTTGAGACGCAATTTAGAATTGCGCCTGATTAGGGCGTAACTCAAAGTTACGCCCGACTAATAAAAAAAAAAAAAAAAAATGGGACGTAACTCAAAGTTACGCCTGATTGGGGCGCAACTTTAAAGTTGCGCCTGACCAAATTTTAGTCTCCCTCCGCTGCGTTACAACACGGACTAAACCTAAATTTTGGTTTTTTTTTTTTGCTCTTTGCTCTTTGGTTATGGTCGCACCACTGCAGTTGCTCTAACAGACTAACCAGTTGATCAATGAAATTTTTTGTTTTATGAAACTAAATGGATGGCTTTTATAGCCTTTTTTTTTTCCTTCTTTTTTTTTGATTGGAAGAGAGATTTTATTCAAGAAATAAGAATGTACAGGAGTCTACACTAACGAGCCTAAAAGAACAACAATGCTGAATCAATAAAAAAAGATTTTTGTTATAGGGAAAGCCAAAAAGTTTAGGGGGAAAGCTGACTTTGGTTGAACAGAATGGACTTTTGGTCAAGCTGGCGGGAAATATAAAATCTTAACTTCTCTTCTTCCTTGTCTCGGAATCTGATGAATGTCTAATACTGCTCATCTCTCTCTATTTTTGATGTAGTGTGTAAGACTAATCTTCCGGAAACCGTTTGGCCCCAGCTTGATTTTTACCAACGGACGATAACAATAAATTCACAAAACTTATAAAACAGACAACCATTTATTTGGCAAAACATTTGGAACTGTTGTTCATCAAAAATGAAAGATGATCATATATATATGTGTAGGGATCAGTAAAAGATTATTGGTGCGCAATTAGCTGACGACTGGTTATATATAAAAAAAATGATTCAGTTGAGTGTGAAAGTTTAAATCTAGGGCGTCATATATTCATCTCACATCTGCTTGGTCATCATAATAATGCTCTATATAATGATCCTATGATCCTATTTGATAATATATCGAGACACTTTATAACTGGGGCCCTAAAATGGAAAATCAAAACTTCGCCAAGGAATAGTCTGATGATTCTTTCCGTGTACGTAACTTTTGTATTAGATGATCTGAACCATACATAAGAAATCTATCCTCTTAACCAAATTAAACACTCTTGAACGAGAATAAGATGGAACTAACCTTCCACTAAATTCACCCTTCTAAAATACAAAAGAAGAATCAAAATTAACTATCAAAACTGGTTATGGTGAAACTTATTTTCAGATAGGTTGTCGGTGGTTAATAGTTTACCTCGGTGGAGGTGGATAAAGGAAACAGAGCTTGGTATTTTTTTAGAAAATTTTGATTTCTGCTCAAATAATCTCCTTTATAAGTTTGGTCTGATCTAGTTAATTGCTTGATTAGCCTCTGATTTGCTTCCGTATCTTTTTCGTTCAAATCTCCTTTTCAATTATATTTACCCCCATAATGAGTATGGGTCAATTATATTAGACCGAAGTCAGCTTTCCCCATATACATTTTGGCTTTCCCTATAACAAAAATCTAAAAATAATGGAATCCAACCATGGACAGAGTTTGAAAAATTAATATGTAACCTATTCCAAGAAGGCTATACCGGAAAATTAATGGCTTTTAATTTATCGGTGGTGCTATTCACCTCCCTATTCTCTACCTCCCTCATCTGCTCCCTCCAATCTAAATTCCACATCTGGGAAATGGTGAACCCCATGTGTACCTGAATGTGATTCAAATCTTGGATGTGTGGTGTAGATTGGAGGGAGCAGAGTAGGGAGGTGAATAGCATTTCCGTTAATTTATACCAACTCGTTTGGAATTAAAAGTTTGGCTGTTGTAAATTAAAAGGATAGCTTTTGTTGTGAGTAGTTTCTTTTATCACTGTTCGTTATTTTTAAAAGCATTTACTCTCTTCGAGGTTTATTTTTAAATTAAAAGTGCTTTTGGTAGAAAAAGAGCAATCCCAAACGGGGATATAGACTGAGATAACTACTAATGAACCGCCAATTTTACTACTAATTGCACATAGTCAATGGTAGAGCAACGATTAAAACTAAGGAGGGGCGACCAAAACAAAAAAATATCACTGTGTACAGTGATGGACTTACAAACTGCATAGAAGGTTCATAGCTAAACAGATTTTTGTTCATTGGGAACAAAACTAAAGAGACGGAAAGGTTGAATGTGATTTTCTAGGAACATTATGGATTAAAAGGGCAACCAAATTAAAATAAAAATTGTGTGATAACTGTTCCCACTTGCCCAAAAATATCACCCATATACATATTTATACATCTCATTACATTAATTAGGAGACTCAGGCTAGGGCTACACACAATATTTGAACATCTCGTTACATTAGGAGACTCCCGTTTATCACACACTCAAGTGCACAACAACATAATGAGCATCAGGCATTTTTATGCTGTCAGATTCTACATCCGTTTACGTGCATCTGTACAATAGAAAACCTGACTGCTAAACGCTGCATCTGGTTGCGCACTCGTGTGTGCATGAGGACTCCAGTTTTAGTGTAGGAATATGAGGATTGGTGGGTACACAAAATGGTCCACATGACATTATGCATGACGTCAACAATAACAAAAACAATCTCTTTTTTATTGAAGGTACAAAAAAAAAAAAAAAAATGTTTTTGAAGGTAAACAAAAACAATCTCTATTCAACCAGGCGAGATTGGGGTATACCCAATAAGACAAAATCTGGTTATTATGAAGTAAAACCAGGGTCCGGCTACGATGGGTACCGTCCTCATACTATAAGTATGGGAACCCTTCTATCCAAATGACATGTGTACACTATAATAAATGGAAATGGTTTCCTAAAACAGACTCATAATTAATGGCTATCAAATTACCCATATGCCCATACAATCTCTGTTTCCAAAACTTCCTTAAAAAATCATATATCTTGCTTGCCATATTTTGTGGAATCTCCCAAATCTTCTTTAAAACTAAAAGCTTTCGATACGTACACCTATTTTTGGATAATCAACAGAGACATGCTTGGATAATCAGATTTTCCACAGGAGTTTTGTTAAATAAGTTTACAAACTATTTCTGGGCAAAGGTTAAATCATTACTGTTCACAACTTCAGTTGGTTTTCAAGCTTAATTATAAACTTGCTCAAAGAATAATAAACTGGATTCATATTATCATATCAAAACTACACTAACTGTCAAGAATAAAATAACAAAAACAAGCAAAACCAAATAGGTGCTCTTATTTTCTTTGCCATTGCCATTAGCAATAATAGCCTATCCAAATTAACCATGTTCAGCTTCTTCTTCGCAACCGTAGTAACCTAACTGGCATCGCTTCTTAAAAACTCTTAAACGAATGTTGTTGAGGAATACTGGAATCAGGCCTAACTCATGCATCTAGATGGTCTCTTTTTGTACCTGAAACAGAAATTGACAAAAACAAAAATGTAATCCAAGTTGTATAAATTTAAACAAAGAACTATATTAAATGAAAAGAAAAGTAACACGAACGGATACCTGGTTGTCTTTCTTCAAAGCATTTTTACGAGTACCACTCTTTTTCACAAGGCATTTCTCTAGTGCAGACTTATACCCAATATCTTTCTCCCCCTTTTCTTTTTTCTTTATCGGTGGATCTTGAATAGTATCCTGTCCATCAATGTTTCTCCTTTGTTTTTTAATTTGTTTCTGATATTCAGACTCATCAATTTGTATTGTCTCCTGGCTTACTTTTTCTTGGAACGCATTTAGTTCTTCTATACAAGCGGCTAGATGACGTTTTGACGACACAACCGGATTTCTTCATCCATGATCCCTTCATCGCCACGGCAAGAGCTCTATAAGCTAGATCACTGTATCGTACACTTGAAGATATGTTGCAGTCCGCAAGTATCGGGGTTCCCAAGTTGTCAAGTATAAGACCGTCTTTGGCATGCATAGTCCATCTGTTTAGAATATAATGTGATGGAATCTCCAAAATCCTTCTTGAAAGAAGTACTCTCAATGCATGTACGCACAGAATGCCCGTAAACTGAAAGCCGTTGCAAGTACATTCTATTTTATTTTCCTTTTTATCAAAACACACTCTCCGATCTTTATCACTTTTCACAGGAACCAGCATCTCCACCTTATGAATAGCAATCAAATCATTTTCATCTTCAATATGATCAATATAACAGGAAAATTTCTTAAGCTTATCTTGAAATATTCTGAAATTTTTTCGAGTATAAACCTTTGCTGCTTGGTATTCAAAGCGTAATGCAGAAATATATGGAGGTTTAGTTTGCCTACAATAGAAATCTGCTTGTCTCTCTTTTTCCCTCCATCCCGACTCAGCTTTCTCATATTGCATAATAAAATCATTAATGCACAAGGTTCGATTCACGTAACCCTTGACAAAACTGTTCACACTTTCACTTCTTTGTGTGGTTGTCATTCCAGCGCAAAAGTATGTTCTGCCATAGACAGGAGCCCATTTTTCTCGTAATGCATACAACTTTGTCAACCAATCATTACCGGTAAGAGAATACTTTATTATCATATTCGTCCACATGGATCCAAATTCTTCTTCAGTTTCAGCCATATAAAGGCACTCCTCAAAATCTTTTGAAAAATCTTGATTGGCATGATAAACATGGGCAAGGTGTTTGGCTGCATTTTGATATATATGCCATATACATAAACGATGGTGAGTGTTCGGCATTACCTGGTGTATCGCATTCTCAATTGCTTGTGCCTGATCTGAAAATATTATCTTTGGATGCTTTCCCGACATTACACTCAAAAATGATTGAAAAGCCCATACGAATGAGTCAGTAGTTTCATCAAGGAGTAAGGCTATCCCAAATAATACAGACATCCCATGGTGATTTACGCCTACAAATGGTGCACAAGGCATGGCATACTTATTTGTCCGAAATGTCGTATCAAAACAAATAACATCGCCAAAAAACCCCATAATCTATTCTTGATCTTGCATCCGCCCAAAAAAAATTACATGCTTGGTTATTTCCATCCACCTGTACCGTATAAAAAATGATGGATTTTCTTGTTGCATACGCCTAAAATAATTTAGTGCTACTTGTGCATCACCTTCTTTATATATCTCCCTACGCCTTTTCTGAAAGTAATTCTTGCAATCATTTAGCGTAAAATTTAAATTTTGTGAACCACCGTGATCACCACTTATAATTGCATATGTCTTAGTAGGTCCAATACCTCCGGAATGAAGTGATCCTATATATCGAGCTTGTTGAGGTAATATACCCTTTTGGGATCTTAACAGATGTGCTTCCTCTGCATGTACTAGTTCGTGATTGTGCTCTGCAATGAATTTCGTTACAACAAATGTGCCACTCTTCACACTGCATTGGATCCGCGCCATACATTCCGTACGCATCACTGGACGTTCCTTCTGAGGTGTCCCTCTTTTGTGTTTCTCTTTAACACCTTCTTTTGAGCAAAGAAGTATCCTGTTTGTAATATCACCATTTTTTGATCGTTTGACATGGCCTTTGCGGACACTGAATCCTATTCTTCTAGCATAGTTGTTGTAGAAGTTAAATAATTGGTCATCCGAATCAAACATCATTCCTTCCCTAGGGACATCATCAACTACTCCACTGCATGAACTATTTCGCAAGTCTGCATTATCAGGTATTAATTGTTCATCGTGAAGTAAATAGCTAGATGTTCCATCAACTTTATCATCGTTTTTGTCGAAATTGGGTTCCCATTCTGACCAATCATTAATGTCTTGAAGTAAAGTGTTTGAGTCATCATGAAGTGAAACATCGTACCTTAAATTAAGATCCCACGACTGATTGTCATCCTTTTCTTCCATAGCTTAGTTTCCTGCAATTCATAAATGTTTAAATTTAATAGAACATAATTTTAAAAACGTCACACTGTTAAAATGGATTGTGTATCACTGATGGTCTTAAAATAAGCATATTGAATGAAACAAAACCATTTATTGATGTGTTTTTGCCCTATAACAAATTTTAGAAGTATGCTTCTCTACTGTAAAATTGAAGGAAATCCAATAATTTAACGATACCCAGTACAACTATCAGGACTAGTTAATAAAAGGGAATGAAGAGAAAAAATATTAGAATAGATTACTTACGATTGAAAACTAAAACTAGTTGATTGTTCTTGATCCAACTTCTTGCATTAGTTGTATTTGATCAATATGTTTATCGATCAAAACTAAAACAATTGATATAGTTTCTGCTTATAAAAAGTAGTGTACGTATTTGGTGAGATCCCACAAAATATGGCAAGATATGTGCAAGTTATACAACTATAATTTTAGAAAATTTGGACGACAAAAGTCATGTGGGCATATGGGTAATTTTATAGCCATTAGTTATGAGTCTGTTTTAGGAAACCAGTTCCATTTGTTATAGTGTACACATGTCATTCGGATAGCAGGGTTCCCATACTCATAGTATGGGGACGGTACCCATCTAGCCGGACCCGTAAAACCAAGCCACCCCTTAGCCTTGTATTTTCTAAATGGCTAAAATGCCCCCACAATGATTAGCACTAATTTAATTAAAATGATTAGATTAGTTAAATTAGTTAGATTAGTTAGTTGATTTATAAGTTGGGTTTTAGAAATAATTTAGAGAGAGAAGTAGAATGAAGTAGTAGAGGAAGTTTTTGGGGGAAGTTAGGGTTTTTGACAAATTTGTGATATGAGTGATTCAAATCCTGATTTTGAAGTGGGGGAGTCTTCTAACTTTCCTCCTACATATGAGTACTTGTATGATGATCTACCAGACCATGATCAAATGGATTACATGCATGACCCTCACTTTTATTTTCCTCAAACTCATGATGGGTATGGAAGTGATGAATATGTTGAGCCAAACGTAGAATCCAATGAGCAAGAAGAAGAGAATGGAGCTGCAAGTAATCAGGTAGACAACCTACGTGGTGAAGATTGTGATTTTTCCATGCAAATGATGGATTTTGGTTTTTTTCTTCGATTTTGCTTCTGGGGTCGGCAAGAGCAACGCTTGTCGATCATGCCGACCAAACACGCCGGCGTGGTTTGTAATTGAACAAAGTGCCGACTTTTCATGAGCAGTATTCGTGTCGGCAGGGTAGAAAATTGACACCATGCCGACTTTCAGTTTTACAACACAGGAGTCGTTACTTGAAAATGCTTAAGCCGGCATTTTCAAGTTTTCGAACCTTTCCGACTCTAGTCTGGTTGGCCCTGTTAAATTTTTCTTACGTGCCAGCTGTTTTGTTGTCGACAGGGTTTAATATGTCGACCTTGCCGACTTTGGTAATACATATCAACTAACTTTTGATGTTTTGTAGATTGTTGCATTGGTACCGATGACGGATCAGCCTCAAGCTCAGAAAATTAGGGGTCCTGATACTTCCGCACATTACGCTAATAATTTGGAATTGGAGAATAAAAATGACGCGGTCAATTGGATTGTTGAGAAAGCCAAAGAGAAGATGTGTGTTCTAGTGAAAAACACCCAACAACAATCTACGCGTTTTGAAATGGTATGCGAGTGTTATGGGTTGCCGAAGGAAAGTCACAAGAGAACGGGTTATGTGTATGATAAGAAGACGACTAGGGTGTACAAGACGAAGTCAAAGAAGTGTGGATGCCCATTCAAGATTATTTTTTGGAGGAACAAAGAAACCGACAACATGTGGAGAATGAGTAGAGTTGATGTTGGTTGGCATATCATAAAGATCCGGAAACTCTTGTTGGGCATTGTCAAGTTGCCAAGTTGAAACTGCACGAGTTCGAACAAGTAAGAACAATTTGGGGAATTAAACCAAGTAAGCTCCTAAGTAAGTTCAAGAAGGATGACCCGCGTAACCTTTCTTCATTTTGTACAATTTATGCGGCCAAGCTATTAAAAGAATTGAATGGGATGGAAGAAAGGTGATGGAAGAATCACAATGGTTAATACACAAATACAACTACACGGTGAGACACCATGAGTCATCGGAGGGGAAGCTGGATCGTATTTTTCTTTCGCATCCCGATATGATTCAATTGGCGTGTTGCTTTTACCAAGTTTTGTTCATGGATTGTACTTATAAGACGAATAGGTACAACATGCCTTTGTTGAACATTGTTGGACAAACCTCGGATAAGCAATCGTTCACGGTGGCATGGTGTTTTATGAATCGTGAGAAGGATGATAGCTATATTTGGGCATTGGAAAATTTGAAGCTTCTCTACCACGAAGACGAGACTCCCGGGGTTATATTCACCGATAATGAGCAAGCAATAATGAAAGCCGTAAGGATAGTCTTTCCCAATGCACAAAATTTCCTTTGCACTTGGCATATACAATGCAATCTTAGAAAACATTGTAGAAGTCATATCCAAAAACTGAAGGCAAAGAAAGGAACTAAACGTGTCAAAGAGGAAGATGAACGTCTCAGCAAACTAACTAAAGAGGAGCGAGAGAAGGAGAAAGAGAAAGAAAACGAAGAATGGAAATAAGGTGAGATCAAGTTTGGGTTATTCATGAAAGCGTGGGATAAGGTGGTTTGGTCGATGAGTGTTGCAAGATATGAGATAAACTTGAAGGAGTTCGAGGAAGATTGGGGGACTAATTACCCCAAAGTAGTGGAATATTGCAAGAAACAATGGTTGAGGCCACACAAAGAGAGGTTTGTGTATGCTTTTACTTACGACTATAAACATTTCAAACTTGAATCTAGAAGTATGGTAGAGCAAGCTCATGGGAGACTAAAAGGTCTACTTTTCACAAGTCAAAATGGGATTGTGACGGTGCAACATGCTATCCATGAGTACACTAATAATGATATCAACAAGATAAAAAAGCAATTCCAAGAAAGTAGCTTCGGAAGTTGAGGGAGTTTAAGGAGGATAATTGGATGCTTGTTGGTATACATTGCAACGTCTCGCATTGGGCAATACGTTTTATGATGAAACATCTCGCTTTGTTTATAAAGTATAAAAAGTATGACGACCCGAGCACTCCTTGTAAGTGTAAGATAATGAAGGCTATCGGACTTCCATGTCGTATGCTTGGTAGGTATAAAACTCTCATTCCTCTTGATGATATCGATCCTTATTGGAAGCAATTATCTTTCAAACCGGCTCCAAGAGAAGATCCCGGTGAAGAGTTTGACGACATGGAACTTGGGAGAATAATCCTCGAAAAGTACCCCAAGTTTAATAGGTTGGACAAACAAACTATGAAGCACAAGTTGATGCCGATTATTTACCCTTTTATGGAAGAACTTCAAGAACCGGAGAAACAAGATCCAACGGGTAGACCACCTACCACAAAGACGAGGGCGGAAGAAAGAGAACAAATTAAAGAGTATTTGAGTACAAAATGTGATCAATCCGAAAGGGAACAAATTAAAGAGTATTTGAGTACAAAGTGCGATCAATCCGAAAGGGAACAAATTAAAGAGCATTTGAGTACAAAGTGCGATCCATCCGGACATGTTTATACCGAGGCATAATACAAGGAGGAGCCGGCAAAAAGAAAAGAGGTCGTCCGCGGAAAAAAAACAACAACTACACCAACGGTTTCAAACTTGAATCCAAATGGCACTCCACTTCTTGAGAGTCAAGCAAGTGTGGAATTTGTTGGAAAGAAAAGGGTTCGGCCAAGGAAGGATTCAACTACACCAACGGTCTCAAACTTGAATCCAAATGGCACTCTACCTCCAATTATTCAAGAGTTCGTTATTGGTACCGACGACGTCCCAAAAGATGGAAATTGTGGGTTTCACGTTGTATCGCAACAATTGGGACACCTAAGTGGAGCGGTTGAGGAGAATCTCACCCAATGCCAATACATAAGAAAGAAGATGGTCGCCCGACTAGAAAACGACAGGGAGTTTCATATCTCAATGATGCTAGAAGGTTCCATGGAGGACAAAGAAGTAACTTTTAAAGATTTGCTAACTAGTGTTAAAGGCCCGGAGGGAAATGCACCGGTCAAATGGGAGCATCGTTTGAGAATGCCGGAGTGTGGCCATCTATTGGCGGATACGTAGAATTGCGTGGTATATTTTTTTAGTAAGGGACTATCTATAGCATTTGCACCGAAACATGCGGTTTTCGTGGAGCAACTCAAGCATAGAAGAATTTTCATGGCTTTGGTGGATAAGAATCATTTTATTGGTCTACAACTTAACAAGGAATGTCCATTACCTCCTCTTTGTAGGTTTAGTTTTTGGGAGATGTTCACAAACAACAAGAGCAAGGAATGGATGAAACTTTATGAGGACAACATGGACCTTTGGAATGTTTTAGATGAGTCTAGGGAATGTCCCATAGATTTGACTAAACTCCCTCCAATATATTTGAGTGATGATTGATTATGGTAGGAACTAAGAATCTTTTTGGAGTACTTTTGTAATCGTATTCGTGTTTTGTGTAATGTACTTTGGCGTACTACAAATGAATAAAATGGATGTGGTTTTTTTTGTGTATACTCCTTTGGTCGGCATTGTATTTATCAAACTACCCTGCCGGCCCTCCCAGGGTCGGCATGTTATTAATTCGTCAGGCTGCCGGATACACTGCATGAAAGCACGGGAAAATAGGCCTGAGATGGTCGGCAAGGTTTTTCCCTCTTACAGTGCCGACTGTCCCAAGGTCGGCAGGGTCTTGGTTTCGTCAGGATGCCGACTTTAATATGGTCGGCATGGTTTTTGAGGTTAACAATGCCGACCAAAACAGACAAAAAAAAACTTGTTTCTGGATGTTCTCATGCATTAAGTCGGCAAGGTTTATGAGGAGACACCTGCCGACCATATATTCACCGGGCATTGTGTGTAAACTCTTCGGCCGATCAAAAGAAGCCGACACGCTTTTAATTTAGTACAATGCCGACTGTACATCGAATACAAACCTTAATTAAAGCATACAAACGTTAAAAACTTAACCCTAACACGTTTGGGACATAGATAGTATCTTTTTCCGGACACAATTTCTTAGAGAGGTAATTAGCTTCATCTTACCGTCGCAACATGGATCTGTGCATGGTAGAAGGTTGATTTTAGCAACTTCATCTTCATACGGAGCTAGGCGCTCATCTATCCAATAGAAAAACCCACAACAAGTGTATTTTGAAGCATACGACTGATATACATCTCCTATTGCAGCTTTCATGAGAAATAAGAATCCCTTACAACCTTCAATAGTGCATTTGCTTCCTTCAAAGGGACAATCGTTTGCAAAATGACCACTTAGTGTACAAAGACTACAAATATTTGGTTGTGTTGCACTTGAAACTTCCATTCTTTATGCAAGGTTGAAGATGAAGTTGAGAATGTTTTTATAATAACAACACACCTAATATCTTGATTTTGAAATTTATAGCCGTTGAGCATTCAATGGCTTGTACTTTGTACCTAAAAAGTGCAACTAACATTTACACACCATGCCGACTCAGTAAAACTCTAATATTGTCTAAAACTGCACAAAAAAGAATAAGTTCTAAAGCAACTGAAACTAAAAATTAACATAAGTTTAACAAGTCTAAAACCACAATCTAAGAGTTCAAAACATACATAATGTAAGAGTTCAAACCACAATCTAAGTTTCTAAACCAAGTGAAACATAATAAGTTTAAGAATTTCATGGATCCTTCTCATTGTTGTTATCTTCCTCCCCATCACTAGCTTTTTCACCATCACTAGCTTTTGCACCAAAGATCGCCTTTTGCTTTTCCCTTTATCTCGGACCTATGTAGTCACCGGCCTCATTGTAATAAGGGTTCGCTCCCGGTAGAAAAGTCACATGCCCCGAAAATGTTCTTGGATCAACCTCCTCTTCATCCTCCTCTCGATGATGTGCATTCAACATAGTTGAGGGGATTGCTAGGACTGTGCATAAACCTTAGGAATTCTTCGGGATCTTTCTTACCCATCATAAGTAACTTTCTTACGGTGGCAATTCTCTTCGCCATCTTTAGGATCTTCTAAATTGGGATAAATTCCGTAAATAAATTCTAATATCTCTTCTGCAGTTACCGTACAAGGTAGAACTTCTTTTTTTTCCTCTGGGAACCTAAACCATGCACAAATAAAAGTTATGAAATTTTTACACACTGAAAGATGGTTCTGGTCATATGGTCGGCAAGGTCGAGAATATATACATTGCCGACTAATACTTACTCGGCATGGTTGTAATCATATACCAAGCCGACCAACACAGAGTCGGTAAGGTCCTATACAAGAAAGACGCCGACGGTTAACTTAGGAAATTAAGGTTTCTGTGACCTAAAGTCGGCATGGTACAAGTCAAGACAATGCCGACCAGATGTAAGTCGACATGGTTTGTTATTATACCTCGCCGCCCGGTTATTGTCCAATGATCTCCATGGTTTTGCTATGAAAAGTCGGCGGCAGTTATTCATCCTGATACCATGCCAGCACTTACAAAACATACAACAGTCGGCATGGTTTTAAATTATCGACCTTGCCGACCAAAAACCATGAAAATCATAATGTTCGATTTCTAACCTAATATAACAATCATATAACACATAAGAATAATGGGTTGAGCTTAGAAAGCACTTACAGTCTTCTTTTCACCGGTTGAGGGTTTTTTTCAACATTCTCAGGGATTGGATTTTCGGGTTTGCTAGTTCCAACTTTTTCCTTACATTTTCCCTCTGATTTGGATCTTCTCATGTTACCTGTTGAATCTCTCTTGCTACTGGATCGAACCATTTTTTGTAGAATATCAAAATATAAATTTTTGCTTGATTTTGGTTAATGGAATAAGATGAAGGAAGGAGAAGATGAGAGGGATTAGAGAAGACAGATTAGGAGAAGATTAAACATTTTTTAGTTTTTAATTTTAGGGTTTAATTTTAGGTTAATTAGTGCAGGGGTACTAAAGTAACTTCATCCTGTTTTGACCTCCCCTTAGTAAGGACACATGTCCATTTAAATTTGGGTATACCCCAAAATCTCGACAGGCTATTCAATACTAAACTTGCCAATTATTATATCCGAGTATCACAAACAAATATGCACTCTGAATCCCGCTACCATTTTCATCAGAAAAATCCACCCTGACAGGATGACATTTTTCTTTTATGCAAGAACATTTCTTTTCCAAAAACAGAGGGAGTAATATTTTTCTTTTTGTTTTTAAAATATAATTATCAAGTTCTGGAGGGAAAATTTTATAATCTCTGCTATTTGGAATAAAAATTCGTATAAATTTCCTAAATTAGAGAAATTTGTAATGTTTGAATACCATTTGCAGAAGATTTAGAACTAAGGCACAATAAAAAGTTGATCACGGAATCCGGTCAACTTCTAAACATGGGTCCTGAACCGACAGAATGAGGTCTACAGGGTCGTCAATCACCAAGTGATCTGTGGTTGGCATGCTCCCTCCCACTACGGAGGTAGGGGTTCGAACACTATAATTGCTGAAATCCACTCCAATTTAAGGAGTTTGGATGTAGTCTAGGAACCACTAGTCTAGGAAAAAAAAAAAAAAAAGTCTAAAAAAAGTCTAAAAAAAAAGTCTACAGGGCCAAATGATGATTAGGCTAAAATACACGGCAGTATCGCACAGCAATTAAACCATCTCATCCACTAAGATAATTAGTGGGGAAGCAGCTAACTAGGTCCAATCATTTCCTAATGGCGCATATGCCTCTTTGTCACTGTTTATGCGGATAACGCACTTCTTGAGTTTGAAGATTCATTCGGCGGAATCTTTGATATTGGATTTTTATCTACTAAAATATGCATCCTTAATATCACATCAATGTGCTCAATGGTGAATTAGCTAAAGGGCATGACAGAAATCTGAAGCGCTCAAACAAGGAGTGCACAGGTCTCCTCCATCTCGGCTAAAACTCTAATATTGGATATTCGGGTTAGTTGAAGGGTTTTTTTCTTGTTTAGTTGAAGGGTTTTTCTTGTTTTCTTGTTTAGTTGAAGGGTTTTTTTTTTTAGTTCACGTTTGAGGGACTTTTAAGATTGTTTTTTTTTCTTTCCTTTTTTGATGTTTTTAGATTTTTATTCTTTAATATAATAAAGAGCCTGGGGCCTTTTCGGTCCCCATATAATTACGTTTTTAGCTTAATAAAACTTTTCACCTAGCTAAAAATTGTGTAATTTTTATTGAAGTTTATCATTTTTCTCAATGCCTCAATGCAATTTTTCACATGAATTTTCATTTCACTCCTTCTTACCTTCAATCTTGAGTTTCAATGCAATTTTTCACATGGTATGATTTTCATTTCGCTCCTTTACCTTCAATCCTGAGTTTCAGATGATATGAACTGCCCACATGGTCAATGCAATTTTTGACATGATATAATTTTTATTTCGCTCCTTCTTACCTTCAATCCTGAGTTTCAGATGATATGATTTGCCTACATGGGAGGAAAAAGAAGATATTCCTTGAAGATCAGCAAATCAGCCCAATTGTCAGTTTACAATTATATGCGTGAGCCCCATAAACCTTGAATAGTTGAATACCAGATAGATGTCCTCTAAAAGGGATACCTACCTATTAAATTAACTTATTTGTATATATTGCAAATCTCTATTTCTGATATAAATATATGCAAATTGCAAGAAGATTGCAAGAACAGGAAAAGAAAAGTTGTACCAAACTACCAACTGTATCATAGTTGAGATCTCTATGGGATTGTATATACCCTAGTCTTTGTATGACCACTTCATAATCCTTCCCTCGGATAAGAAGGAGCCCTTACTTTATATCTTGCACATCTTCATGTCTGATAAGACAGCAACATCAAATCAAGTTAAACCCAGGATCTTTAAGTTGGCTAGACGTAATTGGAGCAACAGGTAGTGTGTGACATGTTATACCCTACAGTACATGATATTAAGTCAAAAACCCTAACTACAACACAAGAGTATACATACCGACATGACAATAAATATTTAGTTATTGCATGCTTTAGAGTTGATCATCTTGCTGGAAGTGACCAAGTGCGTGCGTGAGTGAGTGGAATAACTACTCATGAACCCCTGCTTTCTACAAGTTTGATCACTTTACCATATTGGTAGGAACTTGTCTTGCAATCTTGTCCACCTTACGGATTTTCTGCTGATGATAAGGCGACCTAGCTGATGAACACAACCTAACGCTTGATGAGTTGAAATGAATCAGCTTTAGGTTAGTGAGACCGAAGGAGATGAATGGCCCTGCATGATATTATTGCATATTTTTAGTTTTGGGGCTCACCCAGAAGCTGCAAATTCGTTGGGCCTGCAAATTTTTTCCATTAGCGTTCAGCTTGAATGCTTGATAGACAGAATCAAATCTCCTCTTATTAAGAGTTTTTGAGCTTCAGGCTTCAGCCATCAACATTGATTTTCACTAGACAAGGAGAGGAGAGACCATTTAGCAGGGGCGGTTGTGGCGAGTATAGCTACTGGACCTGTATTCCCTCATTCCTGCGTAGGATTCTTGATGCAATTTGGCCACAAAACCCTGCCGTAAGAATTCTTTCCAGCTAAACAAAACCTTGTTCCCAGATGTCACTTCTTTCTCGTTTAAGATAAGACCTCATAACAAATTTTCTCAATCCTGAATTGTTGTAAACTGCCTCCTAGGGAGTACTTTGGAAATCTGTTCCTGGTTGCCTCCACCAGCCCAGAACGCATACAAAATACAAGCCAACTGACAAAAGCTCACACGTTGCTGCTAGCAGAGAAGGCCATGCTCTCTGCCAGAAATCCCAGACAGGAAGCTGTATCTTCAGTAAATCTTCACAAACAAACAACACTACTTCAAATGGAGGTTCATTACCATTTTCAAGTCTTCACCACAGATCACATGATGAGATCTTCATATCCCACCACCATCATATCAACACATGTCTGCACAAAATCGCTTACCAGGCGCATAGCGTCTTAATTGGATATTATTACTGTGGTCCATGGTGGAGATGCTCAAAGTATTTTCAGAACAGAAAACATGTGATTAAGTTCAGTATAGTATATTGTATTGCAAAGCAACTAAGTGTTCACTCTGTATTCATACGTGATAGTCCGTGAATGAGGAAAGCTAGGGCCTATACCTACAGCTGCATACCTTTCATCCACGCTGGTTCTCAAAGAAACCAAGATAATTCCTCCTATTGGTCATTAAAACAGAGCACAAATACTAACTAACGTGAAACTAGAGAGGCATGTATGAACTGAAATCATGTTTTCGCTAAGAAGATATAACAAGATACTGATGAATTTCACTAAGAAGATATAACAAGATAGAAAATGCAACATCTCAAATTCAATAGAGTAGTCAGAATTTTTCCTACACAATTCAGATACAGGCCTGTCAGTTTTACAAACTTTTTGTGATTTCATTTGTAAATACGTTTTATACGGGTAATCGGGTAGACACCGACTCAAATTCTAGATCTTGCATAATGAGAGGTAGAACGTCAAATGGTAACAGCATGTCGTGTTAAATGAAGATCTGGCATAGATGCATTTATGGAGTCACAGGTTAAAAACAGGTAAACAATTCAGCAAGTCCTGCAATACTATGATTACATGAGATACAGACAATCAAGCTGACCGGAGATGATAAATAAATAGATTAGAGCTAGCATTACTGGAAAGGCATTGTTCCTCCTAACTATGTCTGTGCAGAATCAAATCTAATTCCAATTAAAGTGAACAAGTATCAGAATATAACAAACTTAAAGGGACTAAAATCCGAAAGACCAGAAATGAATAAATAAACAGAGATACTGAGATGATAGTTTGACAGTTTAGCAACAACATATGTACCAGAATTCTCAATTCATTGGAAATAGGGCGCTATGATGGCATGGGTTACAATCCCTTGAGTATGCCATCAGATAAATTTGAGTTTCCACATGAAACTGAAGGTCATCCTGTTGCATACACCTCCAGGTTGTACATAACCCTGTTCTCAACTGCAGTAACTCGTGATAGCTAAAGAAGTTAAAATACATACCTTAGTTTCCTTGACGAGTCTTGTGATGAAAAAAACTACAGTGGCTTCCAACACCCATTTTAACAAATCTCCACTCTGATGGAATTAGCATCTCTTGGACATGCAAACCAATTTGAGGGGTGAAACCAGAGAAACCATCTTCTGGTAACCGTAGCGCCAGCATTGGAAATTGCCCACATATTTTTCTTTTTCTATTTTCTCTTGATTGCTAACAGCACAATTTGGTCTTGATGTGTAAATTGGAGGAGAAGCAAATAATATTAAGCTCACAGCTACTTATGATTGTAGGATAAGACTATAATACAAATTGAGCGTCAGAAAATCAACTTATGTGGAGTTGCAAGAGATTAGAGAACAAAACTCAATAACCTTTTTAAGGGACCCAGGGAGGAAGCGAACCGGCAGATGAGGTCATGCCAGTTTATACAAAGTTTTTGTAAGCAGGATGGGTTAGAAGAGAACATAACATATGAATAAGTACATACATAAAAGAGTGCATCAGGAGATATTTCAGAAAACAGGCATATTACAAACAGTTTCTAAGTGTGATTGGCCAGTATTTGAAGTATTAGGGACACAGAAAGAGCATGATCCTAAGCAGTTGTACTTTCAGGGTTCAGACAATACATTGGTACCACTTGTACAGTTCTTTTTGTTTCAGTGTAAAACCTAGGGAGAAAACTAAGCTTACCTTGGATAAGTTGCAGAGATGAATAATATATTGTAGTTACCTAGGCAACATGCAAAATTAGTCCTGTAAGACACTTACGATACACGTGCATACTTCGCTGAAGATTAGTTATGGGTAGTCTTTGTACTTTGGAGAATGAAATGTAATACTGCTAAGTTTTCAGTAAGATAGTAACAAGATAGAAAATGCAAAAATTGAAGAATTTTCTCCTACACAATTCAGACACAGAAATTTCAATTTTACGAGCCTTTTGTGATTCCATTTTGTAATTACATTTCATGCAGGTAATAGTAATCAGGTACATGCTGAGTGAGAGTATAGATCTTGCATAATGAGAGGTGGAACACTAGAACTTCAAATGGCAGTGACATTTCGTGTTAAATGACGATCTCTAAGCCGCATTCATGGAGTCACGGGTTCAAAACAGGTGAACAATTCAGCAAGTCCTACAGTACTATCATATGAAAAACTGCTTTGCCTAGAAAATATAAACAAAAGATACAGACAATTAAACTGAGTGGAGATGATAAATTAATAGATTAAAGCTAGCACTAGTAAAAAGGCATTGTTCCCTCTCAACTATCTATATGCAGAATCGAATCAAATTCCAATTAAAGCGAACAAGAATCAGAATATAACAAACTTAAAGAGAATAAGCACCGAAAGACTAGAAATAAATAAACAAGCATATATTGAGATGTAGTCAACAGTTTAGCAACAAAATATGTACCAAAAGCTCGATTTATTGAAAGTGGGGCAGCTCTACGATGGGAATGGGTTATATAATTAAAATCCTATGTGAATGCCATAGGGTAAATTTGAGTGATCTGGGGGTGGTCACTGAACATGAAACTGAAGGTCATCCCACAGGATTCATTTCCAGGTTGTACATAACCCGTTCAACTGCAGTAACTCATGATGACCAGAGAAGTTAAAATGCGTACCTTTGTGATTACTCCACTCCAGTAGAATTTGCGTCTCGCGGACATGAAAAATCAGTTTCCAGTGTAAAACAAGAGAAACCATCTTCCCGTAACCGTAGCGCCAGTACTGGAAATTACACATATTTTTCTTGTTCTATCTTTTTATTTGGTTTTGTTTGATTGCTAACAGCACAATTTAGTCCCAGTAGGTTAATCCATTGGTGATATGGTCAGAGCTACTTATGATTGTAGGACAAAACTAAAATCCAAATTGAGCAACAGAATTTGTAGGTAACCAAGCGTGGAGTTGCAAGAGATTATAGAACAAAACTCAGTAACCTTTATTTTAAGGGACTTAGGGAGAAAGCAAACCAGTATATGAGGTCATACCAGTCTATACAAAGTTTTTCTAAGCAGGTTGTTAGAAGAGAACATAACATATGAATAAGTACTCACATAAAAGATTGCACCTTGAGATATTTCGGATAAACAAACATTTTACCTGCAGTTTGTAAGTGTTTTTGGGCAGTATTTGAAGTTTTAGGGACAAAATGAACATTATCCTACACAGTTGTTTTTCCAGTTTTCGTGAATCCCACTAATTCACTGGTACAAAAATCTACAGTTTTTTCACATTTCAGTGCACAAACCCAGGGAGACACGAAGCTTACATTGGATAAGTTGCAGAGCTGAATAATAAAATGTATTCGCCTAACTAAGATGCATGGAGAGTCACTTCCTCATAAGAAACTAATGACAAACGTGCATATTTCGCTGAAAATTGATTATGGTAATCTTTTTTTATAATGGCTCCCTGAAGTGTTTACCTATAATGGCTCCCTGAAGTGTTTACCATTTGAATAATTGCTGGACACAAAAGAGAACAAGAAGAAGATAACTTAATTGCATTGAATTTTTTTTTTGTTTTTTTACATCAATCACCTACTACACAAGATGTTGAATAAATATGACCTACATCAGTACACTACTAACATGCATGAAAATGAGTAAGAAAACAAAAAAACTCACCTAGGTTTCTTCCGCGACTTAAATGGGAAACCCGAAGGTGGTGAGGGTGAAAACTCGAAGGGCAAGTGAGGAGCCTCTGATTCGCCCGTAAGCATCCCAACAACTTCTCTAATATTGGGCCGTTTAGAGGGCGATCGTTGCAAACAGAGAAGTGCAACAGTGACACAAAGAAGAGCCTGTTCTCGATCCAACGACTGAATAGCTGGATCAAAGAGTTCCTGAAGCTTCCCAGTATGGGCAAGATGTCGAGCCCATGAAATGAGATTTGCACGTTCGAATTCTGACATTGGTGAAGCCAGAACTTGCAATGGCCGACGACCAGAAACAAGAACTAATAAAAGAACTCCATAGCTATAAACATCACATTTCTCAGAGAGTTGCCCACCACCACCATATTCAGGAGCAATGTAGCATACCGTGCCTCTCATACTCGGAGTACTACTGATTCCGCCACTTTTAGGGATTTCTCCACTTACCCAATCTCGACTATTTCTTCCAAAAGATTTGATTTCCCCGCTCAATCCATCTAACCACCAATCAACACTTCCTCTACTACCTCGACTCCAATTCCTCTTCTTCTTCTTTTTAACATCAACATTCATATCTTCATCTCTCTGCCACCAATTATCTCCTCCTGCACCCCTACTAGTAGACTTCAATTCCCTTTTCTTCTTTTTCTTACTAAGTTCCTCACAAAATTCTTCCCTCCACCATTCTCTAGCAGGTCTAGTTTTCTCCTTCTTCTTTACCTTATCTTCATCTAACGAAGCCCACCATTCAAGACGTCTATGCTGTTTCTTTTTATCCGGTTTACAATTCGCTTTACACATATCTTCACCTACGGTAGTAACCCACTCGCTTTTAGGCCTTTCTTTCTTAATTTCAGTTCCTATCCATTCCATTACATAATCTTTCACACCAGACTCCGATCCACACCCACCATCTTGTTTCCACCACCAATCTTTCCCTGTACCACTCTTCTTCTTACTACTCTTCTTACCATCCCCAACCAAATCTCTCCTACTATCCATACTAAGCCTATCAAAATTCCCTTCTGATATACTCGTCCCCATAATCTCCGAAGGCGGTGATGCTTCTTCTGTTACTGTAACCGCTTCAGGCGACAAAACAATCACATTTTCAGACGACGCTGCTTCCACACCCTCCATAACTCTAATAACACAACTCTCTGGTGATGCTTCCACAAAACCTACTTCTTCATAACCAGTTAAAACACTCTCAGTTCCATCAACTATAGATCCATTATCAGTTAAAATCTCAGATCCTCCTCCTCCTTCAATTTTCTTCTTTTTCAATTCATTATTACAAACTTTTCTCTCTTCTTCTACTTCTTCTTCAATTTCAATCCCTGAAACCCCAGAAACTCCAGAAACCAAATCCCCTCCACCACCACCACCATAAGCATCATCAATCTTAGATCTAGCAAGACCAAAATCAGCAATCTTTGCATTAAAATCACTATCAAGAAGAATATTACTAGGTTTAATATCACCATGAATAATAACAGGATCACATTGATAATGAAGAAACTCAAGTCCTTTAGCAATATCAACAGCAATACAAAACCTCTTTTTCCATTCCATCAATTCAACACATTTCCTATCAAGTAATGCATCTTGTAAACTCCTATTAATCATCAATTCATAAACTAACAACATCGTTCTCCGTTTCGTATCGCTAGAAAATCCAATTAAATTAACAACATATTGCGAATCAATTTTACCAGCTAATGTTAATTCATTCTGAAATTCTCTTTCTCCTTGTAACGAACCAATTGAATCCATTAACTTCACAGCAATTTCTTGACCATTAGTTAACACACCTTTATACACTGAACCAAATCCACCTTGACCTAATCGATTCGAAGCCGCAAATGTCCCAGTAGCACGACGAAGTACAGAGTATGAATACCGCTGTGGTTTAGGGTTTAGATCTGTTGTTGGTACTGTTCTTTTACGAGATAATTTCCGGTATAAAATCGCTAAAAATGTTAATAATGTAAATACCATCGCGATAGTAATCAACACTGCTGCCAATGGAAACTTATGATGATGATGATGATGATGATTATGATTATGAGGAAGAAGTGTTGGTGGTTGGTTGTCTAACGTTGTTGCTGCTGTTGCTTCTGTTGATGGTACTACTACGTCTTCTGGCGGTACAAAGAACGGTGGTGTGAATGTTTGTGATAGTTGTCGTGATGGCATGTTGATGATGATGATGGTGATAAACGATCATTCCGGAGTCATAAACACGGGATTTGATTAGTCCACACGCTGTAGAAAAACAAAAATGGTGGTTTCTTAAAAACTTCTGGTTGTTTGTTTCTTCTTCTGGTTCTTCCTCTTCACTGCTCTCTTAACTGCAAATTTTTTTACCAGTAAATAAATATATTCCTTTTTACTTTCTGATATTTTTTTAATTTACTGTGATAGAGAGATATTCAAATGTAATCGTCCAACATCACATTTGCTACATTATCTTCGTCTGATAAACAAAAGTTGTTGATTGAGTACATGTGGCAGATGATTAAGATAGGTATATCGGTTTTGGAGGTTGTTTGGATATAGGGAAGCTGATGTTGACTGTGTAGTTTACGCCGGTTCACGTTAGCAGAAACATGAGTCAGCTGCTAGATATCTAGATGGTTTTGACTATTGGACTGGATCAAACAGTAAAATGACAGAAAGGACGAGGAAAATACAAAAGAATTACGTGGAAGTCAGGTAACGAGTTGAAGTAGTCAGTGAGGGTAATTACGGGATTAGGTAATATTCTTTGACTTTGTTTTTGCTTTGCTTTGTAGACAGCTTTTTTGTAGGGTCTGTAAATTGTGGGTAGAAAGAGAATATTATTCTAACAAAAAATAGGCATGTGATTGTGGGACCCGCAAAGTGAAAAACGTTAAAATAATTGTTGGATTTTATCGGAAAATGAGAAAGGAAAAAACAGTAATGATAACTACAGAGCGTTATTTTTATACATCACTCACTAGCCTTGGGCCTATAATCACGTGTAGTCCGCGTGGTTTGTAAAGAATTATTCCTTTGAGAATAACATGATGGAAAAATTCATTTTTGTTTTCTTGTTTTTTCTAAAAATTTATTTATAAGAAAATAATACAATGAGTACAAGAATTACACAAAAAAATTAGTCATTTGTTGGATCTCAAAAAGCAAATTTGGCTTGTTTTAATGGTTATGGAAAGATATTTAGTTATGGAATGAAAAGTATATAATTTTACAAATTGACAAAAACAGAGAAGAAAAAAAGAAAAAAGGAATGGAAAAACGCCATGCACCTTTCCAAAACCTTTTTGCCGGTATTATGCGCGAAATACATCCTTATTGTAGGTTATGGGGTGAATATCCAGGCTCTAGACTCTAGAGCATGCTTGTTCACTTATTCTATTTTAATTCCTATTATTCCTTTTAAAACTGATATACATGTTATAGTGTTGTCTCCTATAATTTTATTTCTAATTTTTACTTTTTTCATTCGGTAAAAAATTTGTTGTCAATCAGCTTTGAGCTCTGGCAATTCGTTTTACTCCATCCGTTTTAAAATAATAAGTTGATTTTACTTGTAATTTGTACATGAAACCGGACTATTTTTCTGAGACGGAAATATAGTAATTTTTCCAAGGGTACTCTAAACAACATTTGTCAATGTGGTGATCAAATCACTATATATAGTAAAGTCGGATGAAGGGGTCATTAATGGTGGACCTGAGTTAACCGCTAGGACTTGGCATTGCAGGGTGATATGTTATAAAACATGTCCCTTCAATTGGGTCATAGTTATGAACCAAAAGACAATATCAAATTCATTGTCGTTCATTCAATTAGTAATCAACAACAACAACAAAATACTGATTGAAAAATACTAGTAGTACTACTACTACATGCAATGCAGTTTCTACTTTGTCTTTGTAAAGTTGGTAGGAATTTCATTTTCGAGAGAGATTTTGTTCACACGTTAGTTTTGATATGCATGATTAATGTACCGGAAATGTTAACAGTGATTAAACAAGTCCAAGGACGTAATCAACTAATGATGAGTCCTCATTGTTGAACGGATTGAATTTGCTTGAAGCTACTGTACATGTGCTGCTTTAAGATTAAACAAAATCGTCTTCCAAAGTCAGTAGATCTCTCCGTTACTTTGCGGCTAGGTAGCCGAGGTTGAATGTCATTTTGAACAAGTCAAAATCAATGTACTCCCTCCGTCCCTAATTGGAGTAAATTTATTTGGTTTTTAGTTATTCACAAACAGATGAAATTTTATTTCACTAATCAAGGGATATTTCTAAAACTACCCTTTTAATTGATTATTTTTTCTATAAGAAATATGTATAATTTGATAAATATGTTTATATTCGTATGTAGGTGTTTTAAAATGCTTTTCAACCAGTATAAAGTTTATAAAAACCGTGGTATAGTTTAACAGATAAATCGTTTTTAAATTTTACTAATTATTGCCTATAAGGGTATAATTGTAAAAAATACTTAAATATACTCTACTTTCCTCCTTGCCTTAAAATTTGTGCAAACTACAAGTAGCTCATCTAATTAGGGACGGAGGGAGTATACAACATCATTCTCCGCTTGGATGACATTTTATCAACTCTCTAGACTATAGAGGATTTTTGTTAGAGGGAGAGCAAAAAGTGATCCGAGGAGAGCGAAAATCGTAGTTGACTCGTTAAATCGGACCTATTCAATATAATTTTCAAACTCGGACCAAAATATCCTTGGCAGATACACCCACCAACCATATAAACTCGCAATCATTTCCAAAGAACTCCACCCCATCAATTTTACCATCGACAAAGAAAAAACGGAAATATTTCACAATGGCCTTTACTTCAGAAACAATCTGAAGCTTCAGATCAAAACTTAATCTTTTGTTCTTTTTCTTTTAGAAGACAAGATCAAACCTTAATCAAAACAAAAAAATACAAAACAAATGAAAAGAAAAAAAAAATACAGTACAGATGGTAGAGAGGAAAACTGTTTTAATGGACTTGTTTTAAGTTTCAAAATCATTCATAAGTAGAGTACGACATCATTGTTGTTTGATACATCTAGGGTTATCACTTTGAAATAACATATGTACTTCAATTCTCTAATGTTGTATCATTAAATTGCCCCTTTCTGCTACCCCACATTATATTTTTCTGGTGGTGAAAAATCCCTAGATCCAAAACTACTTAGTTATCTGTTCTTTCAATTCGGTTTCTTTTAAAGACTTAAGCAGTAAAGAAACTGTGATTAAAGCTATTACATGATCAAATGGTTGATTTCCGACTGTTAATTATCAGAAAATAGTTCGACCTAGTATATAGTTATTGAAGATGTTGTATGTCAAACGACAAAATTCAAAAGTACCGCTTTTAGTAATCCGGGATGTATCGGGAATAAGGCTGATTGGCTTGATTGAGTTGTTGGTAGAGATGATGGTGGTGGTGATTACGGTGAAGAATGGAAGAAATAAATTGTTTGTGGTGTCGGTGGTAAAATTTGAGGGAGACTAAAATTTGGTCGGAGGCGTAAGAGGAAATTCTACGCTGAATCAGAACGTAAGGAGGTTCAGTCCCATTGTCATCAGGCGTAACTTTGAGGTTACGCCTTAAATTTTTTTTTTTTTTTAATGGGGCGTAAGTTATGCTCTAAGCTAATCAACTATCTACAGGAAATATCCTAGATTGTGTCTTTCATAAAAATCCAGGACAAGGCAGTGAAACTTTTAGAAAGGGTTTGTAAAGTGGGATATGAAAGAATCAAACAAACATGAAGATTTCTATTAGTGCATCCAAAAGTTAAAAAGAAAAAAGATCATAGAGATGGAGATACATATGATTCATCATTGAAGATAAATATCACACACTAAAATCAAAAAGACAACAACAACTCAAGGTGTAGAAATGAACAATTCTCAATGAAAAAATCCCACTTAAAAATCTTTTGGAGGAGGACCCATATATCATTTGACTGTTATATGCTTTATTTTGTACTACTTTATATAATAAATCTTGAAAAATCATAAAAATTCAAGAACAATAGACAAAGAGAGAATCCAATGTTTAAAGTGATAACAAATGAAATTTGAGATCTATGTATTTAATCTGCTTCTGATTTTTGTATTATGTTTAATAGTAGACAAATTAAATACAATTATCCTTAAGTCAAAGAATTTTGGTGATGTGATATAGTACTAAGTTAATCATCATGCCGTAATTTGAAGAAGATTTGTGAGTGCATTATCCTGTATCTATTTATTTATGATTATGAGAAAGAAGAATGGGGGATTAGGTACATAATGAAGTTGACAATGACAAACATTTCATGCATTAAAATGGAAAACAACCACAGATATTTGACAACACTTAAACAATTAACATAGTGTCCAAGTCAAGCAACTACCCCCAAACTGCCACACTTTTAAGTGTTTGACTTTTAAGGCTTCCCTAGCTAGTTGGCTAGTTCAGTTCTGCTAGTGTGCTCATCTGGTGCTTTAAATGATAATCAACGCAAGTCCTATATGCTTTATGGGTGGGACTGTCTCCGGATTCTCCACTGGTCGGTGCTGTGGGGGGCTCTAGGGCCGGTACCGCTGTAGCCTACCTTTTAAAATTAAAATTCAGCCGACACTTAAAATGCAGTTTTTTCTTTACCAAGGGTTTTAAAGATGATAAGTCGGCCATCGGAAATCTATTGGTAACAAGGTTCTTCCTGCAACTGTAAATTCTCGATGTGGATATTCATCAAAGCCGGTGATCACCAAGTATTACGCGAACTATAGTAGAACCTCCATATATTAATAATTTTTACATATTAATAAAAATTTATGGTCCCAATTTGGGTAAGTGAGAAATAGTAATAGCCTCTCCAGTTTAATATTAATGATTTTTTCCAGTTTCGCCTTAAAGAATTTACCTCCAAATAGTAATAATCAATATTATATTAAAAAATATTTATTTAGTTACATTAAATTTATGATTAAACAAAATACTTATCTACATTTGTTTGAGAAAAATAAGTAATTTTTTGGATAGGGTGAACAAAACCATAGTGAGCGATATTGTTTTGGGTAGGGTGAACAAAACCATCCAACTAATGTCATCTATCAAGAAGCTTAAGGACCCTCGAGTGAGACTTGCTTCCTTCGCAGACTGTGTTAGTGTTTCTAGATTATATTTCATTATGCGCACCACCAACCTAGCTGCTCTACGCAGTGACAGCGACCTTTTTGATGATCGGCTCTCAGTATTTGGGAGCTTACGATTCTGGGCGATGGTGCTTTGGTTTTGGTCCTCTGCAGTGAGAATTGCTACTTTACCTATTAAAGATGGCGGCCTTGGGATTTATACTATGTGCAGACACTCGTGAATTACTTGTTATCTTGCTTCTCGAGCTGGGACTGGCTTCTAGTGAGAAAGGTGATACTAGGCGATCTATTCTAACCGAGACAATGAGTGTTGCTTACAAAAGCAGCTCTTCGTGAAATTTATTCAGTATGTGATTTGCCCTCTTCCATATTGTGGTCGATGACATTGCCCTCAATGCATTCCTTTGCGAGTTGCTTATTTCGGTACGGTGAAGAAGCGAATCCCGTCCGATTTACTCTTTCGATAGAGCGCTAACACTATGGCGGTGCAACCGGATCAAGCATGCTCAAGACTATCTCTTGGGTCGTTCCTATCTAGTGGACTTGGCAGTGCCTTGGTCCCACGCCGAGTTAGAGTGTTATGCAGTTATCGTATCTTGAGTATTAACTGTTTGCGAATGCAGGCGGCTTCTGCTCTTGTTACAGTAAACCTATGGATATTTTCGGCGATCATGCGCTCCGTTGTGCTAAGGATGTTGGAATTAAGTTCCGCCACGACATAATTCGTGATTTAGTTGTCGATATCCTTTACAAAGCTCGCATCTCGCACACGAGGAAGCGAATCTGGGTATTATAGTCGGGATGATAACAAGGATCTACGTCCATATTGACATCCTTGTTCTCAAATGGGAAAATGGGCAAGATGTGTGTATGGATGTCACAGAGTCTCATCCTCTTTGGTGATGGAGCTCGAGCCTTTATTCCAGGGACAAGCTATTTGAGAGGCTGATCTCGCAAAACACAATAAATATTCATCTGAGTGTGTCTCTTGGTGGCTACTGTTTGAGTAGTAATAGCCTCTCCAGTTTAATATTAATGATTTTTTCCAGTTTCGCCTTAAAGAATTTACCTCCAAATAGTAATAATCAATATTATATTAAAAAATATTTATTTAGTTACATTAAATTTATGATTAAACAAAATACTTATCTACATTTGTTTGAGAAAAATAAGTAATTTTTTGGATTATGTCAGGACCCAACTTTATTTTATAGTTTTGTAGTTGTTAAGGGTTGTCTAATTGTTATTGGCACCCGGTAGTTTTTCTCTTTTATTTGTGTGGATGATTCATTAGTTGTAAGCGTGCGAGTCGCACGAGTGTGTTTTGTGTTATCCATTTATTCCCTTATGTGGCTAAGAGGAAGGCATAGAAAAAGTAAATCTAAAAAGTTCTTCTCTCTCAAAATTTTGTTCCTCCCTCTCCAATCTATATCCTTAGAGATTCACCTTGTTTTTGTGCTAATTTGTAAGGCGTGTCCTTACAATTGGTATCAGAGCAGTCGATCTGTGAGACTTGTGAACCATGGTTAATCAGAAAGACTTCGATGATCTTCACAGGAAGTTCAACACTCTGATGAAGAGTCATGAAGAAATTGTGAAGAAGTTTGATGAAACCCAAGGTAGCATTTTGAACTCGTTAACTGAGATGCAATCCATGGAAGATAGAATCGTAAACAAACTTAAAAATGGCGATGGAATATTGGAAACACCTAAGGGAGCTAACTCAAGAAATAAATCAGGAGAAGGTAGCGAAACTCAAGGTAATCGTCAAATCCTTAATCAAATTATTAATCCTCACAAGCCTCAAATTGAGTTCCCTAGGTTTGATGGTAACAACCCTAGGTCTTGGATTCGCAAGTGCAGGAAATTTTTTCAATTACATGTTATGGATGAGAGCAGAAAGTTATGTTAGCCTCTCTGTACTTAGATGGAAGAGCAGATGTATGGTTCCAAGACTATCAGGAAGGCAAAGAAGTCATATTATGGGAAGAGTTTGATGTTGATATCAACTTTAGGTTCCAAGAGCTAGGTCATGATGACATAGTGGGGGAATTCAATAAGTTGAATCAAGAAGGTATTGTGCTTGAATACCAAGAATTGTTTGAGGAGCTTAAGGCTCTCATGCTGGCTAAGAACAAATATCTCACCGAGGACTATTTTACTTCCAGCTTTATTAGTGGATTGAAGGAAGAGTTGAGGCTTGCAGTGCAGATGTTTTCACCAACTAGTCTGAAACAAGCAATGTATTTAGCCAGGATGTAAGAAGACTATCAAGAAGTCCAAGGCTATCCATAAACTGCCACCCATCTCCATTCCAAGTTCCAGCAACCACATGAGTTTTGTCACATCTCCAAGGACAAGCTCTACTTCTCCAAAGGGTTTCAATAGTTCAAGATTACCTCTCATTAGGAAACTCACATATGAAGAGATGAGGTCTAGACGTGATAAAGGCTTATGTTATAAATGTGATGAAGTGTATACTAATGGACATAAATGCACCAGGCAACAGTTTTTTCATGCTAGTGGGAGATGATGAAGACCAATGCACATCTGAGGAAGCATCACCAGTCAGTTCTCCAGTAATTCAAGAGTTGGAGGAGGAAGTTAAGAATTCTCTGCATACCTTTTCAGGTAATATGTCTCACAACACTATAAGGATACAAGGCCTGACTAGGAACAACAAAACTATAACCATACTAGTGGATAGTGGGAGTACACACACCTTTGTAGTTCCTAAAATAACTAGATACAGTGGTGCTCTTATTAAGCCTACAAACGCTTTTCATGTAGCTGTGGCAGATGGAAATAAGCTCACTAGTGATGTTATATGTCCAAACTTTTCATGGGACATGCCAAGGCATAAATTTGAATTTGATGTCAGGGTATTAGCCTGGGTGGGGGTGATATGGTTTTAGGTGTGGACTGGATGAGAGGAATCAGCCCTGTCAAGTTTGATTTCAAGGGAATGACTGTGTCTTTCAACAGAGTAAATGAGGAGATTATGCTGAAAGGAAGTACTGAGACTCCAACAATTTCCATGATGACAGCAAAAGAATGCCATAAATACTTCAAGAAGAACAAGCATGGGGTCATGGGGCAACTTTTTTCCCTTACAGCTATCAAGGTGCAGGACAATACCCCAGAACCTCTATAACCATTATAAATAAATACAGTTCAGTCTTTCAAGAACCTAATAGCATACCTCCAGAAAGATCTCATGATCATCACATACCCCTTAAACCACTTTCTACACCCCCAAACCAAAGGCCTTATAGAATTCCATATATGCAAAAAGAGGTGGTAGAACAACTGGTACAAGAAATGCTTAAGTCTGGAATCATTATGCCTAGTCACAGCCCTTTCTCATCTCCAATATTGTTGGTTAAGAAGAAGGATGGGAGTTGGAGATTTTGTGTGGACTACAGAAAACTGAATGAGCTTACTGGTAAGGACAAGTATCCAATTCCAATGATAGAGGAATTACTTGATGAATTTCATGGGGCCAAGGTCTTCACCAGAATTGACTTGAGAGCTGGATACCACCAAATCAGAGTACATCCACCAGACACTCACAAGACAACATTCAAGACTCATGAAGGACATTATGAGTTCTTGGTTATGCCATTCGGGTTAACCAATGCTCCAAGTAAGCTTCCAAGCATTAATGAATGATGTCTTCAAGCCTCATTTGAGGAAATTCATATTGGTTTTCTTTGATGACATCCTAATTTACAGCCCTGACATGGAAACTCATGCTAAACACTTGGAGCTCACCATGGAGTTACTCAAAGAGCATAAATTGTTTGCTAATATGAGCAAGTGTTCTTTTGGTCAGACCTCACTTGAATATTTAGGTCATATCATCAGTGAGGAGGGTGTTGCAGCTGACCCACCTAAGGTGGAGTGCATGAAGAACTGCCGCACCAAAGTCCTCGAAGGAGTTTAGAGGATTTCCAGTGTTACCCGGGTACTACGTAAGATTTGTGCAAAACTATGGAATTATTGCTAAACCCTTACAGAGCTATTGAAGAAGAAAAACTTTCAATGGAATTCAAATGCCCTCAAGGCTTTTGAGCTGCTTAAAGAAGCTATGACTACTACAACAATGCTCATTCTACCATATTTTAGTAAATCATTTGATCTAGCTACAGATGCATGTGACTTAGGAGTGGGAGTTGTGTTGATGCAAGAGAAGAGGCCAATTGCTTTCTACAGCAAAGGAATGGGTACCAGATTCTTAGCAATGTCAACTTATGAGAAGGACATGATGGCTATAGTCATGTCTATTAACAAGTGGAATCCTTATCTGATGAACAATAAATTCACCATTTACACTGATTAGGGCTGTCAACGGCACTAAACGTAACGGATATTGCCGCTGACATTGCCATTAAAATTAACGGATATCCGAAATCCGTTAAGTTCCGACGGAAATCTGAAATTCAATTCCATTTCTGTTACGTTGGAATTAACGGATATCATATATTTTCCCGATACCATCTGGTATGTCACATACTCATAGAACAAACACAGAACAGGTTCTAAATCCAACAAAACCAGTTTTAAATCCATGTCACACACAACAAAAAAAAAACATACAGATGTTCATGTTCTAAATTCATGCCACCAAATTACATGTTCAGATGTTCTATCAAAAGAAAAACCATGTTCTTGCAAAAGAAAAGACAAAGGAACTCTATCTCCATGTGTTGCAGCAACTGCAAATGCATTCCTCCATGGCTCCATGCCTCCATCTCCACTTCCAACTGCACCTGCAAATGCATTTCTCCTTAGTCCTGAACTTCTGCATTTTGAAAGGAAAATCAAAAGTGTTAGTTAAGCTGGCAATGTCAGTGCAATAAGCCAATAAATATAAAAGCAAATAAAAGATTAAGATGTAAGGAAAGTTACCAGTAATACAACTATTATCACTGTCACTGAGACTGAGATCTGGCAGCCAATCACCCAAACAAAGCAATGCTTTAACAAGGTCTGGAGCTAATGAACTCCTATGAGATGTGAGAACCCTACCACCAATACTAAACATTGATTCTGATGCTACACTTGTCACTGGAACAGCCAATACATCTCTTGCAATCCTTGAGAGAGTTGGGTACTTAGGAGCATGATTCTTCCACCAACTTAAGATATCAAACCTCATTTCTTCAGAACTGGTTCTGCTAAGTATGTCTCCAATTCTGACTTCTCAACCTCAAACATATTGTTTTCCATAATAAAATCATCATAACCAAATTCATATGATGTTGTTGTACCTGCAGAGATCTCAATTCCAGCTGAATGCATTCCAGTATCAAAATAATCTGGAGTTGTAGTGTTGGTTTCATAAGCACAGAAAAGAGCATTGAGTTCAAGCTCAAATTTGTGATAGTGACTTTGATAGTTTTCCACACCATATACTCTCTTCATAACAAACTCCACCCATTTAGCCTTGTACCTAGGATCTAAAACAACCCCAACGCCCATCACAGTGTTACTTTCTTTCCAGTAGCCATTAAATTTCATCCTCATATTCTTGGCCATGT
>JAJJWW010017562.1:0-214761 GCA_023531295.1 Papaver armeniacum
TTTAGTCCGGAAATTTGGTATAGTCCGGTATTTGATCTTTAGTCCGTCCCACTACGTCTCTATCTCTTCCCAAATTTTTGGTCTTGGTCGCCCACCGTTAGCTTGCTCTAAGATGTACTAATTTATGTGTTTTATACAAACTTGTTCTCGCCTAGATGAATTATTTCGATTTTTAAGGGACATAGAATCAACAAAACTTTACACCATAGAGGAATGCAAGTAAAATTTATTTATTCCTCTCGAGTAGCCTTTTCAATTTCCTCCAACATCTCGATTTTATTGAATTTTAAATGCGACATAAAATCCACTCACTCTTTCTTGTTCTTTTCTTCATGTTTGCATCTGTCTTTGTGGTGTATTCTTGCATTACATACTCAGTTTTATATGCTTTAGAACCCCGATCTTCATGATTTACCCAAGTGTCTTTGCATTCAATTGAATTTGTAGAGTTTCCGCTCGAATAGATTGGAGTACATGGTATATTTGAGAACCAAAAGCCTCGCCCGCAACACGAATCAACCATGTTGGTGTTATCCACACCGCTCTTATTATATTGCAATGCACCCAATTGCCTCCTACTGATTTTTCTTATAGCACTTTCGGTGTAAATAGGTACCAATGATTTGGTTCATACCCCTTGGAATCTTGTGAGTGTTTAGGACGATCATTGTAGAAATCGAGCACTTCCTTCATTCTCGTTAGCGTGTAATACTTCTCCTAAATTTTTTCTCTCGTGAGATAGACAGATAGTAATGAATCAATATAGCATTTGTTGGTTTTAATTTAAACCGTACGGAAGCGCGCTTTATCATCAAGAACCTTTTGCATTAGGTTGGTATTAGAGAGGTTGGTCTTGACAATTGAAGAAGAAGAAGACATTGTATCGGTATATATATAAGAGGAATGGATATCAATAACAAATAAACAACCACGAGAATATGCACTACATCGTTAAAATTATGCGATTAGCTTCTGCTATAGTTTGAGGATACGGGACAAGTTCTATGTGTTAAAGTTTTGGGCAGAGCTTATATAGGAAATGCATGAGGACCATTGACATAAAAATAACTTCTTCGTATCTCACACATAAGTAGTGACTCAATGCATGTAACAACCGGTGTGAATTTTTTGATATAAATATTCATTGTTTGTTTTATTTAAACTTAACTTAGACTTAATCATATGCAGGTACTTGGAATTCAAATAAAAATATAGAAAAGATTGAGAGGTATCTGAGAAAACTAACTGTGTTTGAGATTCGAGGATGCAATGTCGATGAGATTTGAATACCCAATGCAAATAGTGTTTATTGCCCATTTTGTATAGGATATGTATATGAGATTGAACTTTGTAACGAGAATTGGAATGGTATAATTGTGAGTTTTTTTTTGTTGTGCACAGAGCATGCTTTATAGGTACAACTTCTAATTATTGACCAACTATTTTTCAGCCGTTGATTTTTATCTTTTAAAACATCACCAATTCATAGTAATTCTTCAAGGAATGGGTCACCGACTCACAAGAGTCGGCACACTGATGAATCGTATTATCGGCATTGTTTATTTGATCTTTATAGTTTAAGTTTATATCTCAATAAATTTAAATCACCATGTGATAATAGATTGGAAAAATGCGAAATTAGTACAATGCGAAAAATAAATAAATTAGTACAAAGCAAAAATGGATTGGAACGAACCAAATCAGTTGGTAATGATCCTCAACACTAGGACCCCCGGTGCCTCCAAATATTTAGCAATTTTTATAGGAGCCTTGTCACCTTCGTAAAGCAATTTATACCTTAAAAAGCAATGTAGTATGAAATTAGGAATACAATTGTCCGAGGTTACTAGAACTAGTTCTTGTAAGTAATCGACTGAAAAATACTACAGCTTCAATAGAAATGGGCGGTAAGATTTCGAGTATCCAACAAATATGCGTAACCTTATTGCTCATCAGAACATTAAAAAAAGAATTAAGACTACGATTGACAAAACATTCAAAACCCCGAACATTTGAAAAAAGTCTGTTACCTGAACATACCAAGAGAAAGAAAAGAAACATGGGAAAATACATAAAATCGTCTCCTCAGAGCAGATAAGCAACATTAGATGGCAACAACAGAATAGCCACACATTGAAAAACCTCTGGATGTCAAAATGCAACCTCTCATTGTCCTTAATTCATGAATATAGTGAAGTTGACACAACTTAAGATCTCCCTACCATATGCATGTATATTTCTTTAAGGTTCTTCACAAACCCCATAGCATCAAACTATGGGGAGTACCATCTCGCGAAGCTAATAGGTAATAGTACCCGATATTATAAGGGCGTACCATCTGGCGAAGGATCTGCTAGGGACACACGAGGTCATGGTACTCACACTGCATCTACTGCAGCGGGAAACATTTTTGAGGGTGCTAGCTTCTATGGAATCGCAAAAGGTAATGACTCAAATGAAACTAGTTATAGAGTTATTCAATTGTTTATATTCTCATAAAAGTATACAAGACACAATTGAAGCAAAATTGATTTTGATTCACTCAAATCAATTAATGAACATTATAGTCACGGTTTGCAAAAGATTGCATTCCTTATTATATAAATGTATTAGTTCATGAACAAACCGATTTTAGAACATAATCAAGTATGCAAACATGTACGCATACCTAAGTGGTTCGGATTAAGTTTAGGTTCGCACAAGATGCTGAACCAGTGATAGGTGTAGAATACACCTAATTTACTATCTAGTAGTTTATGCTTTTTTGCTATTTTTTCTTGTAAATTATGTATTTTATGCTTGTTTTGAGTTTTATAGCTACTTTGGAGTCGCACGGAGGAAAAGAAGAAGAAAGCACCCAATTTGAGCCAAAAGGGCAAAGAGGTCATTTTATTGTGCGATTGATATACTGAGCCCAGAGTGGTTAAGGGGCTCTCATTTAGGGTACCCTTATCAATCAAAGATGGGTGTTATTAACACTGGTAGCCCTTATCCGTGAGGATGGTCATGTCGGGTAGCATCCATTGGGTCGGTCCTAACCGCACCCGGATTCAAACCCGACCCGATCCGTGTCATTAAAACCTATTTGAAATCGAGAGAACCATCTCTCAATCATTCATTCACCAAGAAGTGCCCATGGTCGTCGTTAATTTGTCAAAGAAATTGAGAAGAAATCAAGAACAGAGTGAACAAGAGAGGATGAATCAATGATGGGCTTATAGCTAAAGTGTTTCTGAAGCTGCTGTAGATCGATCGAGAGGATTAAGAGACGGGTTTCGATCTGAAATCGGTGATGTTGGTCCGAGAGCAGAATCGAGGGATTTGCTGTTTTGAGGTCGAGAAATTGGATCTGAAGTAAGAATTGGTGCTTGGGTGTAGAGCAAATTCAAGTTCTGAGTTGTTGATTGAAGCTCAGAGAAATGGGAATTTTCCATGGTAAGGGGGTTGCTCCGATAATGACAAGTGAAAATGGAGCAGCCTATAATTGATCGATGGGGTTTGAGTTGGATTTTGAACCAAGAGAAGAACAAGAGATGGAAGAAATAAGGGTGGTCATTGGAAAGTGATTGATTGAGTCGATGGATTTGACATCGATTGATTAAGACACAAATTGATGGGTTAGTGTTGATGGTGGAGTCGTGAGGATTTATTTGTAGTGGGTCGTGAAATTGCATCGATGGGAGCAGAGCTGGAATGTGAAGCTCTGTGGCCATGGGAAGAACAATGCTTGGTTGTACAGCAATATGGTTCAAGTTGAGAAGCTAGGTTCTATGGTAATTTTGTCAGATGGACCGAGTAGGGATTGAGCTTGTTGTCATTGCTACCATGGGAAGGTAGAGAATGGCAAAATAGGTTAAGGGCATAGTTTGAATGGAGGAAATGTTGTAGCCTGGCAATGCAGGCAGGATGAGCCGAGTGCAACCGGTGAAGATGGTTGCAACAACAACAACCGTTTCAGCAGATTGGAAGAGATGGCCTGGGAAGCAACACAGTTATTAAAAGGCAAAGGTTCTAGTGGAGATTTGACCGTGCAAATTGTGTGATGGAGTCAAGTAGGAGTTGCATAGGTTGTATTGCGAGAAGAGCATTGAGCCGAGGTGGTGTCATGACGCTGTGCCATGAAAGGGTCAAGATGAGAGCAAGAGTTATGGGATTGCAGCTGTGTGTTTGTAATGGATGACTGAGTCAGACATGTGGCTTTGAATGGCACTTGAAGTTAAAGCCGCAAATGTTAGTGAAGCAAAGTTATGGTTTTGTGCAAATGGCAGTGTGTGCACTGTTCTCACTGTGATTGTTGTTTAGCAAAGGCAAGAACAAGAATGGGTTCCTGAGCCGCATAAAGGTTGCCGTGTTGGTTATGCTCGTGATGGCAAGTTCGGGTGTGAGACATTGAACTGGGTGAAGAGAGTTGCATGTGATGGTGCTTCAAGTAGGGTATTTGGGCAAGGGTTTCAAATTGGCCGGCTCGTGGAGTTGGCAGGAGGTCCGAGTCGCTAAAGAGATGGGTTGTGACATTGGCCGCTATGAGTGAAGCAAGACTAGTATGACACACACAAAGCTTGGAAGCAAGAATGAGCCGGTGGGCATTGGCTCCGAGAATGATGGAATTGCCAGTGGCCATGATGGCTGGCTAGCAGCACCGATTGCACAAGGATTGTGCAACACAAAGACAAGCTCGTGGTGCAATGGCCTCGGCAAGGTGGCAAAGACCTGACTCGTTCTCGATTCATCCGACTTTGGCCGATTTGACCCGATTTGACTCACTAAACTCTCTTTTTCTCCTTGACCCGTTGACTAACGCTGATCGACGTTTGACCTGCTTGACCGTTAGTCCTAACGGATCGACGGAATATTCCGTCGAATATTCTCCCGACTACGTAATTTTTCAGGTGACCGCGTGACTTATTCCTACGGATTCCGCCACAATCCCAGCTTTTCCATGAGCCAAAAATTCCGAATTTTCTATGGATTTCTCTCATGGGTGTGAAGACTTGGGCTAGGAATCGATGGAGAATTGGACTCAAATTTGGAAAGAGAAGGTGGAAGAGAAGAGAAAGACTTGAATTTGGAAATTGAATTGCAAAGGGAAAAGGATTCCACTCCTTAGAAGATTTGGAGAATTTTGAAGCCTATAAATAGAGAAGTTTTCTACAACTTCTACACACTCTCTACACACACAACACTTGTGTTTTTGCTTGCTTTTCTAAGATTTTTCTTTTTAATTACTTGTGTGAATTTGAAAATTCTTCTTTTAATTATTATTATTTGTGTGAATTTCAAAAACATGAGTAGCTAATTTTCTTATTGATTGAGGATGAATTCCTAGTTCTTAACATATGATTTAAGTTTTTGTTTTCAAATTCTATCTTGAAGTTTTTCACATAATTATCGCTTTGTTTTTACTAATAGGAGTGATCTTAAAGACACTCATGATTGATTGATAGATTGTTTGGAGTGCACGCTAAATTGATTTGTCGATTTAATCTAAAGCTAGTGAAAGTTAGGAGATAAGTAATCGTTTCTTGACTCTTTACATAAGTAGCAAACACGAGACTTGTGAGGGATTCCGTGGAGCAATTGTGTGTAGAAACAACGTTAGCAAGTGGACCTTGAGCTAAGAGTCTAACTACTAATATCAACCTAAGAAATTCATAAAACTTAATGCATGAGCCAAGTTACATCTAGGTTGAGCTAATTCTAGGTGGCTTGGTGATTAGAATCCGGTAGTCGAGAACTTCCGTGTCCGGTGATACAAGGGATTTAGGGGTTTAGCACCGAGCTAGCTGCTTTACCTACACGTTGGTGATAATTTGTGACTAATAACAAGTAGAATAGAACATAACTTGATTCATTGTTTCATAACGAAGAAGGATTCCTTGGTCTTGTCTCTCTTATTGTTTTCAACTTTCGATTTTAATTGCTTTGTTTATTTTTATTTTTGCTTTTTTACACCCCCCTTTCGTGACAATTTTTACAACTAAGATCTCTTGTCCTCGTGGGAACGAACTTGACTTCCATTATATTATTTTTAATTGAGTGGAAATTTTGAATTAATTTGATTGCACCTACGACACGCATCAACGGGTACGCATACCACCAAACTTAGTAAAATCCCGGAACTTGAACCTCACGCCAGTACGCGTACCGGGTATGCATACCATGGTTCCCGGACTTGGAATAACTTGCAACAGTTATCATACAAGTACGCATACCGTGCTATATCCAATCATGGTTATTTGTTCTAAACTCCCATTTCAATCATCGAAACCTTCTCGGAAGACGGGAATAGCTATCTCACACAAACTATAGCTTCAAAGAAATTTTCAAGTGATCGAATGATCAATAACGAAACATTCCGAAGTCTACATCAAATGATTGTATCACACAAATCATGTAAGATGTTACCAAGTGATTTTCACATGATCATCTTTTGACTTTGGTCAAGAATATAAGATGAACTTGGTTAAAGCGAAAGTTTACCAACACATATTTCGAGAAATATGTAAGCGAATTAAACTCACTTTAAATATCAAATGTGCATAATCGAAGTCTATATAGTCAGACAACTTTTGTCTCAAATAGGAGATAGAGTAGATAGACTTTTGAGTGATAGATGAGTTCAAGTCTCCACATACCTTTTGGTAAAGTTCCACAAGCTCCTTAGTAGTTATTCGCCTTCAATCGATGAACGCCGTGAAGTCTAATGCTCAACTACACTTTCTATCATAATCCAGACTTAGATATAAGTAGACTAGAAATCAAGACTTATAGTTTTGGAGACTAAACTTGACAAACAAGCTTGAGATAGCAACACTTGCGAGTTCAACCGAGCAGTGCTCTAACAGTAATGTATCATTTTTTTCATTTTTTGGCGCGTCTAGTGTCAAACTGTACACCAAAACTATTGAATGAACCCGATTTAATTTGTGCAACACTCCCTAACGAGTGTTTTACGTGAACATGAAAAATACAAACTCAACGAAGAAGCGTGCACAAAATTAAATCTCGTTAGACAGGAAATGATCAATGATCGGCTTGTCTGGGAGGAATACTTGTAAGTTCTATAATGTTCAATCATCTAAAAGACGATACATTCTTACAACATCATTTCTACCAAATCCTTTTAATTTTTGACAAAAGTAAATTCCTTTCTCACGCTATTAATCTAAAATAACTCTTTCAACTTTAATTAAATCAACCAAAAAACATCAATCTACATTATTTGTGTAAGTCAATATCGGTCAAATACTCTAACGTTTTTTCAAATGTTTTAGTACTTAACTTTTTTAGTTTGTCGCTTCAATAAAACTTTACAATAAAGCTTTACAACGGCCTCCTCCGACTTCATTATAAATGCATAGAGACAACTTTTAACAAGGGATAAGAGAGAAGAAGATTGAAGATGGAATATTGAAGAGTGTGACAGGATTTTAAGACTAGAAAGGGGAGGAATGGATATCCGCAAAAAGAGGACTAGCTTATAAACCAAGGTATAAAGAGCCTCATTTGATTGGGGGCCAGACTTTTTAATTGGGGGCCATGACTTTTTATTTGCACCCCAAAATTTTGAGGGGCGTATTAATCCGATATTGAAAAGACTGTTTTAGCCTTTACTAAACACAAATCTTAAAAATCAGTTAACCCTAATTAAAACCCTTAATTTGGCCCCCAATTTCATATACCCTAAATCGCTTTCTCTCCTCCCATTTCTCTTCATCTTCCTTCTCCTCCCTTTCTTCTCCACCACCACCATTAACGACTCCGCCTGAGTTTTTTTTCCTTCGACCGATTCATCGCTTAATCGCCGATGTTAGAAAGAGAATCGACGATTAACTTCTTCTTCAAACATGGCTCGCATAAAGCAAACCGCCAGTAAAGAACGCCAAATTCCCAACTGGGTCGACACCGGCCAAAGGAAAGGTTATCGAGGGACGAACTCCAAAACCTAAAAATCAAAACCCAAAGAAGATATGGGTCCAATTAGAAGGTATGTGAACTTAAACCCACCTTTATGCGTTTTTTTAGTTGTGTTTTGATCGCGAATTTGAGTCCGGTAACCGAAATTTTGCGGTTTCGTTAAAGGGTCGTTAGTATCGAGTGGGTACCCCTAACGACTTTTCATTTGCATGCATTTTTTATGAAAAATCGTTAGTGTATTAGGTTGAAGATGACGACCCTTATTCTCGCTATTTCGACATTTTTTGCCCTAGAATAGAGTCGTTAATCTTATGTTGCGATGACGACTCTTGTTTGCCGAATCCTTATTTATTCCCTAACGACTTAGATGGAACTCGAACAGCCCTCTCTCTGCTCCAAAATTGATAGTGTCGCCATCTCATTTCCCTGAGTCGTCACTTAAGTATGTGCCCTAGAGTCGTCAATCCAAATTGTAGGATCGTTATTAATTTTTTGACGACCCCTTTGTTTTTTGAAAAGGTCGTCACCATATGATTTTTGAGTCATCACATGATATAAAAGGGTCGCTTGTGTTTTAGATTATCGTATTGACGACTCTTTTTCCGATAACCATAAAGTTGATTTCTTTGTTGGGTTTTTTTTGTTTTTTGTTTCAAACCAAATGCGTAACCAAAGGCAAGGTTCCAATGACGATAACTCCACCTTCCTAACCTCCACGCCATGATAAATACTTACTTGCCGGTCCATTACGCGGTAAGAAGCCGAGTGAGGTATCATTTTCTATCACCGAACCAAGAGACAAAGGTAATGATTTGTCGGATTCATCGTAACCGACTCTCCCGTTATTTCCGCTAGCAGAGTGGTGAAGAAGAAGAAATCAAAGAAGAGGAGATACAAGAAGATCCTCCCGTACGAGGTGAAGAGGAAGTAGAGAGGACAATGATGATGAAGATAATGTTAGTGGTGATGATTCTGATGATGGTAAATGGTGACGATGATGAGGAGGAAGGGGATGGAGGTAATAATGGTGGTCATGAGGAGGAAGAGGATGAAGGGATGATGGTGGTGGTAATGATGATGAAGAGGATGATGGTAAACAAGATGAGAAGTCAAGAACAATGCAAAGCCGGCCGGTAAAGAGGGTTAAGAAGGATGGAACCGATATTGCACTGAGCGCGAGACACGTCCCGCGCCTCGTTTGATGTTGAGCCTCTTCGAAGTGGTAAACCAAGAGGAGAACCTAGAGATGGAGGCAAAGTTCTATTTGGATATTCTGATCGTGGCTCATACAATCTATGAGAATAATAGTAAGAATCCCAACTTTGCTTGTTATTTGATTAGTTGGTTGATATTACTTTTCTCATATGATTTTAATATTTAATTGTTTATTTTTTTGCAGATCATAAGAATGCCGCACGTCTTTTTCAGGCACCAATCTTCTTTTTAAGAAAATGGAGTTGTGGCCGCTAACAGTGAATGTGCAAGAGTTAGAGAATATGTTGAAAACTCCGGTTTGTACAATGTCGTTGTGAACTCGTGGATTGGTATGACAAGGTTGCAGTATCTAGTTTCGTGAAAGGTATTACGCTGAAGTCGACACATTCCAACTTCCTTGCGCAGATGGCATTGACTGATGATGTAATGTATAACAGGGGTGTGTCGAAGGTAAATCAACCAAGTGAGAATTTCAAGAGAAGCCTAGTTGGGATGAAATTTATACATGGACCAAGAACTTGTTTGGCTGGGATAAAGAGAAGACCGATGGCTTTTTCGCCGGGAACTAAGTACCCGAAGAAATATTTCAAACTTGTGGACATTAGGCAGATGTTTGCTGGTACAGAAGAGAAGAAAAAAAAGGAGGTCTCTCTGATATGGAATATCGTTATGCGACGGTTGCATATTTGTTGTACGTCCTTGCGTCGGTTGTATTTCCCGATAGCAAAGTTAACATGTGGTGAGCGCCAACCTTCTTCAGCTTTTGACCCTTAGAAGATGTGAACAAGTACTCTTGGGGGACTCGCCATAGTTGCACATCCGAATGGTCAGCTTTCCTGTGGATCTCGCGAACTAACTTCTCAAATTAATGGGAATTTGCCTCTAATCCGCATATTTGGATTGATGAAAGTTGTCTTCTTTTAGTATGTTTTTTTCCTTCGATATATTTTTATGTTTATTTGATTGTTTAAAATAGGTGTGGATTTATGATCATTTCTCTCACTGCTCAAAGACAATGAAGATGTGAAAATCAACTCAAAATTGAGCCTGTGTAGTCCAACAGAACCCGTTGGTTGTACTCCGGTTCTCGTGATAGGGAACAAACTGATGCCTTGATAGAAATGCGTAAAAAACTTGACAACATCACGGCGAAGAGGTAATCTTTACTCCTTACAAGGATGCTAGAGTTGGCGCAATGGAAGATGTCGTGTATTACCATGGCCATTTGTTTCACCCTAACGGTTTTTTAATGTACAATCCTTTGAGAATCATGCGTCAACTTGGGTTTGTTCAAGATTCACCCGATGAAGACGATGTACCTCCGTTCAAGCACAATTTGAACAATGTGAGGCTAAAGAAGGCTGAAATAAAAGTGGTTTATGAACTCGCAATCGATGTCAAGCATTGGAATAATAGACATTCTAGCCTCGTAGACATCACATTTTGGTGCATGTGGATAAAGGTTACGAGGCAACAACGGATTACTATCAATGGTACGAAGGCTTCTCCCATGGTAGGGTACCGATCGATCGAGACTACGGGTAGGAGGACCAACAGAGCATCCACATCTTCTTCTCAAGCCGACGGTAGAGATGATACTACCATTCTTAAACTAGTGGTGAGTATTTATTTGTGTAATTGTGTTATTCATTTACATACAAATATACGCGCCAGTTCATTAGAATTGTTTTTTTAATTTATATATATAGAGGGAACGAATGAAGCTTTTTGTCAAGGCTTTTGTTGCTCGGCCGACAAAGGGAAGCCATTGATCCCGCGAAGCAACGCCGGTACGCTGATTATTGCATGCACATTGAAAATCCCAATGCAAAGAAGATGTTTGTCTGAAATGGCTAAGGAAGGTAAGATGACCCGAAAAACACGTAGCCAACTAGCACAACAACGTGGTGAACAGTGGGGCAAAGTAGCCAACATCATGATGAACAAGGTACTAGAGAAGATGGTGGTTCCCAGTAAAGGCAGTGATACTCGGTGGTCCTCCTCCTAAGAAAAGCTTGAGAGTTTCCTTGGCCAGGAAGTAAGGAGGAGGTCGAGGTCGAGATGGTGGTCTTGAGTGAGGAGATGTTACCGTATACTTGAACTTATGTTTATTTTACTTTATGACTTGAACTTATGTGTTTGTTGAAAACTTATGTGTTTGGTTTGGATGGTTTGTTGAAACTACTTTGTTTTAAGAAGGATGTTTACTAGTATGTTTGTTAGAATAATGTAGTACTTTAATGCGGTCAAGATTATACATCGTGGATAGAGTTAGGGTCGTTAGCTTTGTTGTGTAGCAGAGTAACGACCCTATTTGTGATACACATAGTCGTTAAGTCTTTCAATTAGAAGTCTAACGACTCGTGAGGGAAATGAACACAAAGGATGACCTTTATTTTTCCTGCATAGAGTCGTTACTGGTTATATTGAAAACAATGACGACTCTTTGTTAGCTAAACACACAGGAGATGAACCATACTTTCTATGGTTAGAGTCGTTATTGATTATATGGTAACCAATGACGACTCTAGGTCAGCAAAACATCCAGGAGATGAACGACATTTTATATGTCTAGAGTCGTTATTTATTTTGTATAAACCAATGACGACTCTTTGATTCTAGTTAACATTTCATCAATCTCGAATTACATAATAGTTAATATGGGTATTCATGAATTTGACACATCAAATGTTTCAATGAACCTTCGCCATACAAACGTTGTATATTCTTTGTGGTGAATGAACTTAGTATCCCCATTACGTATTGTCCATAACCCATTGAAACGTTCCAGATAAAATTAAAGGAGGAATGTTATATGTTAGTGCCTTTGAAGCATGATGAAAGTATAAATATTAAAGAATTACTCACCTTTTTCTTAAGAGGAGCTCATGGATGATGGTCGTACACCATATTTCTAACTTTTACATACTCTCTCATTGCACTTTTAATGTAGTTGAATCGAAATGCCAAGTCTCTCCATTTTCGGTTATTAGGATTCATGTACGACCGTAGAAGAACTCCTTAACTCTCTTCCAAAACATTGAATAGATTTCATTTGGACATTCACGAAAGGTATTAGCAAACGATTTAACGAGACACAAATCTTCATACGGTTCCCATTCAGCCATTGCAATTGAAAGATTACGTAGTTTGGTGGAAAATAAAATGGTTTTGGGCTATTTGCTCAAGAGGATGGGGTGGTATTATATAGAAGAAAATCCCAACGGTCGTCACTACAAAAACGAATGGATCTAAGGACGGCCAAATTTTGGGAGCCGTCCCAACAAGGTTGCAGTTAGGACGGTTAGACTTGAGCCGTAGGAAGTAATAGGTTATCTACACGGTTTTGACTAACCGTCCATAATTGTCTACCATTTCACACGGTTTTTAATTTTCCGTCCCTAGTAAGTTAGCTTTGTGGACGGTTGTATACAGGCCGTAGCTAGTTTCAAAGCATTTTACTCTCGCCCACCCCACCATTTGTATGAATATCCATGACATCTCGTCCATCACATAACAGGTGGGCAAAACTTGGCCTTTCGTTTTTCCCAAAAAAAACTCCCGCAATTTCCCCAAAACATTTTCACTTTGGCGCTCAGACCCTTAAGTTTTCACGCCATTTTTTCTATTTCGCACTCTAAATCTTCATTTTCTTCTTCTCAGTTGTCTGTGAACACTTTCTCACTTTCCTTCGTCTCCAATTAGGCTTTTATAGTTTTTCTAGTTGGAGATTTCTCTAGAACACAGCTTAAAGTTTTCCCCCTTCCTGTAAAAAAAAGGTAATAATCTCTTTTTACTTCACTTTGAATCTTGTTAATTAGGGTTTTAGAAAAGGAATTTAGGTTAATTTTTGGGAGAATCTAACTTTGTTTTTGATTTTCTATGTACAAGCAAGTCGGGTGGTCTGTTTTTCTTTCTCGCTCGTAGAAGGATTTTGGATTCTAGGGTTTCCTTTTGCAAAGGTGATTTTGCGATTAAACTCTCATTTTTCATTAAATCTTTGTAATTAGTAGCATAATATTACATGGGTTAGATGTTATTTTAGAGCACCTCTACATTTCTTTGTTGTATTTCAGATCTTTTAGTTAAATTGGTTTCTTCACATTGATTTGAAATCATCCGTTTTGGGTACCAAGTGTTTATGATTGGTATGTTTTCGGATGCAAGGATATGATTTAGTTGGTAAAATATAAGATTTTTGTTCATTCCCTTGTGCTATTAGGAATATGGAAATGAATTTGTTGATTCCCCCGTAGTATGGAAATGAACTAATGGAATAAGCTAATACTGTGGACACTTGAAGATAGGTTGTATAATTCATTATCAAGGTCTAAGCATGTTTTGGAACCCTTGGAAGCTAGTTTTGGTTTGGTTGAATGGGTTTTGTTTAATTGGTGTTTGTTGATATTTTCTGACTGACATGAGAAGGTGATAAATGAATGGATAGACAGGGACTTAATCGTATCATTTGTTCATTTCCTTGCACCATATTCTTTGATTGTGATTTGATGGTTTTCTTAATATTTGTTTGTTTAGTAAGAAGAATTCTCATAGAGCATCTAGTTGAATCTACTTTTATATGTCATTACCATATCTATTATTGCACAACTAATTCACTCGCAATTTTATCTTCTTCTATTGGGTATGTGGCGTATGTATGCTCGTGTGTGGCTGCTGGTTTCCGCTAATTTTAAGTTTGTGTCTTAGTTACTTTCTAGAAAACATGGATAAAAGTTGGGTTCATAAGGGATCGGTGGGGTAAGGATTACCAAGATGGTGTAAGGTCATTCCTGGACTATGTTCAAGAATGGGTTTGTTATCAAGACAACAAAATGAGATGCCCCGTGTAGAGACCGCAATAATGTTCGCATCGCACTGAAAAGCAAATATTTGAGGACTTAGTATTGCACGGCATGATGAGAAGCTATACAACCTGGTTCCATCATGGTGAGAATTTGAGTTCAACAGTTGCATCAAGTATCAGACCACATAATGCAAGTGAGGAGGTTGGAGATAACAATGATGAAGGGTCTGGGGGATGACATTGTGGGTATGTTGAGAGTCGCATGCGGAGTACTGAAGTGTGTGATGGTGAAGATATGGATGATATGGCCGAGAAGAGAGACGTTTTCAAGGTGATAGTTCAAGCAGCTCGCTTTTTTATAAATTGATTTGAAGAGTCCAAGAAACAATTATATCCCAGTGTCATGAGAAAATTTCTTTGATGTCTTTTCTTGTGAGATTTTGGAATTACAAATGCGTTGGTGGGATGTCCGACAAAGCATTCAAAGATATGTCCAGCCTAATGAGAGATTCATTTCCGATGGGTGTACTTTGCCCTAAAACTACACAAAGTGTAAAAAGATGCTCTCGTGAGTTGGGATTGTCGATAATAAAATTGATGCTTGCCCGAACGATTGTATGCTTTATTATAGGAGGTCACTGATGATGTAGAATGTCGTGTTTGTAAAGCTTCTCGTTATAAAGATGGAAAAGGAAAAACACCACTTAAGATTCTTCGTCACTTTCCTTTGAAGCCAAGGCTACAGCTGCTGTATATGTGCTCTAAGACCGCAGAAAATATGACATGGCACGACAGTGCGTATTTAAGGATGGGGTATCGAGACATCCACTGATTCTGAAGCTTGGAAGCATTTTGATGATATGAATCCGTCATTTGCCGCTCGAATCAAGGAATATCGAATAGGTTTAGCAACCGATGGTTTTAGTCCATATCACTCGGATGCGAAATCCACATAGCACATGGCCTCGTGATGATTATACCATACAATTTACCTCCATGGAATGCATGAAGCCACCTAACATGATTTTGTCATTGATTATACAGGCCCGCATAGTCCAGTACGACATTTTTTTCCTTCCCTTTCAAGATTTGTCGTACTCTTAAAAATTGATGCGGTACTACTATGTCTGGAATTTTAGTTCTAAACATTCCATAAGTAACTTAAATAGTATAAGTGGTCATAATATTGCTAAATGTAGGGGCTTGGTTTTTTTTAGATATTCTACTTTTTAAATGGTAATAATATTGTTAATATCTTGTTACCTCAGGTAATGACATTGATGTGTATTTGAGGCTGTTAATTGACGAGCTTAAGGAGTTATGGGAAGAAGGGGTAGATACGTATGATTCTTCAAGAAATGAAATGTTCAATTTGCGGGTCGGGTTATCAGGACCATAAGTGATTATCCCCGACTTGCCATGCTATCGGGTTGAGTAACAAAGGTAAATTGGCATGTTCAACGTGTCAGGAAGATACATGCCATCAATGGTTGAAGAACGGAAGAAAAACCTGCTACATGGGCCACCGACGCTTCTTGCCTCTTGGCCATAGGTTTCGCTCACTCACAAAGGAATTTGATGGTAATGTAGAATATAGTCCACCTCCAAACCCATTGCTAGGGCCAGATATCTTGCAGAAGTTGAAAGACATTCCACATGTATTTGGTAAACAGTTTGAGGAAAGTTTGAATGGTGGTCGTCCACGCAAGCGAAAAACACGAAGTTCAAACACGACTACAAGTAACATGCCTAGTAATTGGAAGAAATTGAGTATTTTTTATGAACTACCGTATCAGACTGGCGATAATATTCTCAAACACAACTTAGATGTCATGCATACCGAGAAGAATGTGTGTGACAGTTGTTCTTGGTACCTTGGTGGACATTGATACAAAAACCAAGGATGGTCTAAAGGTAAGGCTTGATCTCCAGCTCCCGAATATTAGACCTGAACTTCACCCAATTATGATCGCCAATGGAGCAAATACTTCTTACCAAATGCATGTTATTTTATGGATAATGCTAAAAAAGAGATGTTCCTTAGTGTCTTGAAGAATTTAAAGACCCCAGACGGTTATTCTTCACTCATCGCAAGATGTGTAAATATGAAACAGCGAAAAATTTTTGGATTGAAAAGTCATGATTCACATGTCATTACGCAAAGAGCTTCGCCTTGGCACCCGAAAAGACGTTGTTTAATAAAGTTAGTTCCGATCGATTGAAAGTTCATTCTTCCGTGAACTATGCTCTAAGAATTCTCGTCCGGAGAGTTTGAAGAGTTGAGAAGCGCATCGTACTCATTCTATGTAACTTAGAGCAAATGTTTCCACCCGCATTCTTCGACATTATGGTCCACTTGCCTATCCATTTGGCAGCAGAGGGGATTGGCATGGACTCGTTCAATATCGATGGATGTACCCGATTGAAAGGTATATATATGGTCTAATCTTAGTTTGATTTTTTTTTAATCTCATAGTTACAGAACTAAGAATGTAATTTTCACTGCTAATCTAACCATATTCTTTAAATGTATTTGTACACTCTCAAGAAATATGTGAGGAATAAAGCTCATCCGGAGGGATCTATTGCTGAAGGCTACTTGGCGGACGAGTGTGTAACATTTTTGGCGAGATATCTCAAAGAGGTAGAGTCACGGACTAATAGACCAGTTAGGTATTTGGACGATACACCTATTGGGAATGCTGCACGGTTTGCTCTAAGTACCGAACAAAAAAAAGTTACTGCATGACTACATCTTGTTCAATGATAATGATGTGGATACATACGTAGAGTAAGAAATACTTAACTTATTGTACAATGGTTTTACCTTTCTGCCTTCAATTCTGTACCATACATGTTTTAACACCGTTTAATCAATTGTCCGATTATATCGCTTTGTTTAACTAATGCAGCAACACAAGGCCACTGTTCTTTGTTGCACCCAAAAATGAATAATCGTCAACGCCAGCCTAAAACACAAAAAGGAGTTTGCTGACCGGGTTCGTAGAGCATATCATGTTACTCAATGAGCTCAAGTACCATTTTAAGGATTAGATGTACTTGCCAAGGTCCGTTTACAATCGCGCGAGACGGTTCGGAGGTTATACAACACGTGGTTATATTTCAAAACATTTAATAAGGAATGTGGAGCAAAGACGCAGTAATCCGCTGGTGTCATAATGAGTCAACAAAGACTTTCTTTAGAATGCAGCGGATCGTAACCCAAACAACGATACCGAGCTCACATATTATGGACGACTTAAGGATATAATTGAGCTGATATAGACTAGGTCGTAAATTTGTATTATTCGATCGCGATGGTTTGATGTTGTTAGTAGATCAGCAGAGGTGTAAAGGTTGATGCCTTAGGGTTTACTCTGTTAATTTCAACCATCGCATACCGACACAAGAACAAGAACCTTTTGTTTTGGCCTCTCAAAGGATAAATTTTTTATTCTCAAGATCCTACAGAGCTTGGATTGCATGTGGTTGTGAGGAATAAACCTGTGGATGTTTTTGACATGGGTGAGGGTAATGCTGGTCAACTACTAGATAATGATCCCTTTGGCAGAGATTTTGAGCAAGGCAACGTTGTTGATGACAAGACAGCATTCTTAGAAATGATGGTAGGGGAGTAGTCGTGGATGCTCTAGCAAGTAATAATCAAGATGTACAAGGTGTAAAAAATGGAAGTGTGAATTCTGACATCGATGAAGATGGAGATGATGAAGAAGTGGAAGAAGAAGATGCGGAAGAAACACAAAATATCAAAGATGGGGAGAAATCAGAAGAAGAAGAGTACATAAATGAAGCTACAGATAGTGATGATAATGATAATGATAGTGATGGTGATAGTGGTGGTGATGATGTTGAGATGGAAAACGAGATTGATGATATTTAAGCTCATCATTCTATAACTTAGAAGAAAAATTTGTATGCTTTTGTGCGAATGGCCAAGTGGACCGGTCATATGTTTTGAACCATGTTTACATTTGTTGTATGCAATGATAACTTTTTGCTGCCATATTTGTTGATACAAGTTTCACTAACTTTTCCGTTTTTACAACTATTTTTTTAATGTTTTCTATACTAACATTGCTAATATTTTTTTGTAGGATGGCTGATAATCACCAGGACTCATGCAAAGAAAGTTCGAGGCAAAGGGAAGTTGGGGTTCCTAAATGAGCTCAAAGATGGAGACAAGGTTCAAGTGGAGTTGTACCGTGATGTCCTACCTGGGAAACCCAAAACATCCGGGGGTCATTACATTGGCTTTTAGCTAAAGATGGCCATATGTTGCCATTATCGTATCCAACTGAAATATATGGCTACCGCCGAATTCAGCAAGAATGCAAGAAATTAAGGTATTCAAAGAACTTTAATGCTTGTTTATCTTCAAATGTAAATTTATACATTATCTAACAACGACATTATTTGCATTTATTGCAAGCATATATTTGAATACCCTAAGTACTTGATGAAAAAATCATCGAAAAACTAAATCTATCCCGGAAGGCACACAAAAGTAACATGAAAAAGAAAGGATTTGACGTAAATAGAACCGGGAAGAAAATCTTGCTCACTGACCAAGGTGTTGTGGAAAGTCAAAGGGCTCCATTGGTTGAAATGTGGGAATCAGAGCAAAACCAAGTAAGTTTAAAATCTCTTGTCATTAAAGTCTTACAAACACAAGGCATTAGGAGTTTTACTAATTTCTGTTGCTATATATAGATAATAGCCGCTAAGAATGAAGAAAACAGATCCAAACAAGTTATTCATCACACAGGTGGCTCTAAGCCACATATGGAGTATGCGAAAGAGGTAAAGCTTATGTCAAGTTTGATTCTGTGGTGAGTGCTTTTTCATATGTTGTATACAACATAATAAGATCTTTTCTTTATAGTTGGAAGCAAACTAGAAAATTCCTTAACGGCTTGACATATTTGAGGTGACACGCTCAAAGAGAAGTTAAAAACATCGACTCCATCGAAGCAAAGTGATGGATCCTGTGGCCTCGAACAATATGTATATTGTTATGATCGTTGTTCTTTTGTTCCAAATGAATCATGACTAACATTTCATTCGCATTTCATACTTGTATTAATTTTGAATTAACCTCGATATCTGTAGGGCTCGAATGGTGGAAATACGTAGGCAAAGCAACCAACCTGTGTTCAGGAGTCGCTTTATCCGGGCGTAATGATGCGTCATTCGTGTTGGGACCTGACAACGGGGTCGGGTTCTTTGTCTTGGTACTATGAAACCAAAAGAATTATGGGGTGATGATGCATCGCCCAGTAAGGCTGAAAAGTTACAAAGTGAAAATGATAGCCTTCGACAGGCTTTAGCTGCTACCAAAGAAGATTTTGAAATGGCTACGAAAAGAGTTTCGGAACTTGAGACACAATTTTCTACATTGATAAAGCTGATGGTATGTAACAGTTCCATTTCTTTATCTTTCAACAAATATAAAGATAATGTGTTTCTAGTTTTCAAACGTACTCGCTGAATGTGAGTTTGTTTTCAGATGTCAAGGGAACAACTGCAACCAAACCCGAACAACGAAGGACTTGATGTGCATTATGCATTATTACTTTACTAATTGTGCCTAATAAATTAAAATGGACGCGCTTTCTTTACTACATAATAAGTTGGGAACGGTTGGTGCTATTCAATGTTAGCATTTTTATGTATGAGGAGTCTAAAGATAACCGTATGCACTAGTTGTGATTGACATGTTAGTATAGCCTTTCAAAAAATTTAAGTTATATTATTTTAACAAAGGAACTGTTGAGTTACTACCACGATAAGATTACTACACGGTCTTCTCGATAGCAATAGCACATATACATATTTTCAATTGAGTAAATCTTTGTAGGACTAATAATGTTTGGTTTGAGCCGTGTAAACTAACTTGTATAAATTGTTATGATAGTGACCATCAGAAGAGTTTGCAAGTGAAATTCATATTTCAATCACTTTTGCTTTTGTTGGTTATTTGGTAAGATTGATCTACGAGTGATCCACATTTGATGGTATTTTGTAACAAATTTGATCGATTTGTTGCGGTGGTTTCTTGGATCTTATGGAATGGAACTAATGCAAGTAGACAAGAAAGTGTCGCATGAAAGTATCAAATGATTTATAACCAAAAGCAAAAGGGCACTCGTGATGAATCACTAATTGCAGCGAAGTAGATATATATACACCTTTTTTGTTGACAAGTATATATACACCATCTAATGTCTTACAATGTAAAGAGCCTCGAACTTCTAGCTCTTCACTAGTTTTTTTTTTTTTGTTTTTTTGCTTATGAGTGCTTCTTTTGTAAACAACTTGGTTTTAAGAATATATGTAGAGCCTTTTTTGTTTCTCTTATTATATAGAGTTCTTAAATTTACTGGATGTATGTTGATGGAAAGAGGATGACGGAATGCCGCCAAAGAAATCTAATGTGGTTTAATAGAAACCTAACGCTTTAATTTTAATCAAGCATACGGGTTTAGTGAAACCGTCCATATTAAGCAAAATTTAAATTCGCTTGATGCTCTTACGTGTGGGACCGTACGTGTGGGACCATGTATAAACTTAAGAGCGGCTTATGTTAATGTGAAAACATAAGTTGAAAATCCACCCAACCTTCTATGGACGGATGTTATACCGTCCCTATAGAAAAAAACCGTCCAAAATACTATTTGTTACGGGGCGCATGGACGGACAGCTTTCCGTCCTAACTGATTATTTGGGACGTTTTTGGGGTTTTGGGACCTTATTTAGGCGTCCTTAGATCCTCTCAGCTTGTAGTGGTTTTTTTTGAATTTCACAACATGGGTCGTTAATTATGCGATTAAACCAGTCGATTGACTCAAGAGTAGTTGTCTTCACGACTTAAGGTATAGTCACATCGAATAAATAAATAGATATAACGAACGTTTATTAAAATAAATTGAATATCGATTAAAAGGAAACTTGGAATAATAGCATACTAAATATGAATTAGAAGGTGGAAATTCCTTTTGAACACATTACATGTTATTCCCTGCTTTCTCAAAAGAGATTCAACTAGCATTGCGTCTTCGATGTGATAAAAGGCTCTCCTTCCATTTGGTATATGCGGCCCTGGCAGCACGCCTATCCCCTTTGTGCCTCGCGAGAAACTCGTTGTACTTGGTGCACCATTTCATAACAAGAATCGCCCTATGACCGATGTGGGACTCGCAAGTGGGATATCGTAGCTTCTTGTTGTTATTAACGAAAGGACCCGAACCAACTTGACTCCAAAATTTAGTATCATGTTGATGTTCTTCATGGAGATCCTCGATTTATGTAATAATTTTCAACCCATTCGGTCTCTTCCTCGACTTGCTTGAATCTTTCCCTGAGTCGGGATTGTTCTTTGTCCGCGTTTTTGGCCTCGCGCAACTCTTCTTCTTCCTTAGTAGGATATGGCGTGAAAGTGTACGGTTTTAGTAGGTCGCATGTTTTTTTTGCGCATTCTTCTTCCATTGCCAATATTGATTTGTTGGTCGCTTGCATCGCCTAATTATGTTATCAATTGAATTGTTAGTTGATGAAGGATTTGCCATTTACAAACTAAAAATTTGAGGTGGTTTTCAATTGAATTTGCCTCGGAAGTGTTCCTATATATATACAATAGTTACCAACGGCTATTTTTTGGGAAAAAGTGTATACAAAAAGCCGTTGGGGGTTTTTTTAATAGAGTCGTCCATGTATACACTATAACGATGACGACTCTAGTTCTAAAACATCCAGAGAACTAGAGTCGTTATTTTGTATGTTTATAGATCACGACTCTAAGTATTTAAACATCCGTGAGACCTTAAAATTTTTAATGTTAAAGTCGTTAATGTTTATGTATATATGAATGACGACCCTAAGTTGAAAAACATCCAGGAGACTGTCAAATTTTCAACGTTAGAGTCGTTAATGGTTATGTATATATGGATGACGACCGTATTGCTGAAAAACATCCAGGAGACTGTCACATTTTTATGGTTAGAGTCGTTAATGGTTATGTACATATGGATGACGACTGTATTGCTGAAAAAACATCCAGGAGACTGTCACATTTTTAGGTTAGAGTCATAATGTTTATGTATATACGGAATGACGACTTTTAGGCTTATAAACATACAGAGACTAGCAAATTTTCAACGTTAAGAGTCGTTAAGTTGTATGTATATATATGGATGACGACTCAAACATAATTCAAATTACCTATGAGGGTCGTTGGTGGTTTAATCCAACTAGGATAAACGCATTGTATTCATTAAGCATTCTTCAAGATACAAATATCCGGTAGAAGATACAACCATTATCAAAAAGTACGCTTTCAAAATGCAATGCATAGTTGAGAATAAACATCTTCTCTCATGATTCATTTCCCAAGTCTAAGTAAACCGGTTGGGTCCATAGCATTCCAAATGTTCATTCCATACTCATACTCGGTTTGTCCACTCCTTGGTGTACTCTCCCCAATCACCATACACCCGTGGTAGAGGACATTCTTCGGAAATCTTCAAGCCTATGTAATGGTTATCATTGACGTGTGCCATTACAATTCTTCTTTTCTTTGTCGCCGCCCGCACCTAGTTTTTGAGGGTACGTACATACAAAGAGGCTCCAGTGGTGGCTCTCAATAATACAATTACAACACAAGTGAATGTGTCCGCCAAAAGTTGGCCACCAAAAGGCATTTGCATCCAAAACTTATAACCGGCCTTCTTCGACCCCTTCCTCCATTTCACGCTTTGAAACCAACTCCCTAAACTTCACTCTTTTTGATCTCCTTCCATGAGCATTTTCAAATATAGTTGTTTGTCCCGAACTAGTTTTTCTCGCAATTTTTTTTCTTGCATATTCGATTTGGGTGAGCTTAAGTTCGTCGGGCCTCGCGAAATGCCCTAATTGTTCCGTTGCAACATGGTAACCACAAGTTCCATCGCCGCCAACGCCGCTTCGGCTGATAAAAGGTGATCCAAGATGACATGAGGAAGTTGGTCAAGATACTCTTTATACAAAGTGTAAGCAACACGATGTGGTCTTCCTGGGAATCTCTAGGGGTATGGATCACCTTTTATTCCTCTTATCGTCACCATTCCGCTCGTTTGGCTTTGCTGGGTACCGACCACATGGTCTACAACATCCATGTCTTCCTTTGGCGACCCCCTTGTCTTGGGTACGAAAGAGTTCTCATACTCCGTATATTCCGCCCGACATACCGATGACGTGACAGTCACTTTTGCAACTCTTTGTCTTTTCACGGTTTCTCTAAAAGACTTTTTAGTTGTGGGTCTACCCGGTGGTTTTTGTTTGATTGGCTCTTCTTCTACTCCCAAGCTCTACGGCAGCCTACTACAAATTAGAAACCAAAAGATTCGTCTCTTCCCCGCACACCATTTTTCGATATTTTTCATTGATATACTTGCCAATCTCAAGGTCTCCAAATTGTTCATCACTGCTCCCTGTGGGATTTGGGATGAACCCAAGTTGCTTCCAAAAAGGATCGATATCTTCAATGGGAATGAGCCCTTGTACCCACCGAGCTTATGTTTACACGGAGGCCAAGCCACGTCTCGCTTGTGCAATTACATTTAATGACTTTTCCATCGGAAGCTTTCGCCGAAATTTGTTAAGTTCAGTCATCATATGCTTTATTGCCCACCATGACACTTGGTGCGAAACCCCACATAGCAATTCTTTTGTCTTCCATGTATTGCTTCAAAAACGGTCCTTACTATACTCCATCCGAGTCACTATCTTGCTAAGGTCATCCCTACAAGTGCTCGGTGAATAGCTTCCCGCAACGTAACTACCCCACTGTGTTCTCTTTGAAGAATATTTTTCAAATGCCCATGGATCGCTTCGTTTATACTGTGGACTCATTTTTTGTAGTGCTTGTACTTATGGTCCATGCATAAACAAACTTTTCCTTCCAAGGATTCAACCATGTATCTAGGCAATAATCGACAACTTTCTTATGATCCGTACTCCAATCATCAATAAACTTTTGAAGATTTGCATAGTACTTTACTGTCTTTCGAATGAGCCAAATGGTCCCATCTTTGCGTAAATCCTCCCATAGATCACCATCTTCAGCATATTTTCCTTTCTTTCTTTTTCTCTTCGGCCATCTTTTTTTGAAAGTTTACTTAGACGCCGCCTTCCTCCCTTGGAACGTTGATTACCCTTTGCAGGCTTGATTTTTTGGATATGATTCTTGCAATTAGAAAATATTCATTTGGATGTGCCACGCACAAAGAAAATGTTGAGCATGTGGAAAAACTTGATTTAACGACACTCATGACTGCAAAATCCTTATCCGTAATTATAACCCGCATGTGTGTCTTCGCCGGTGAATCAACCGAACTTGTTCAAAAGCCCAAACATAGTCCTTTATTTCTTCCTTTTCCATAAAGCACCATGCCACGTGAATGATTGCTTATCCGAAGTATGACTAACCACGTTCAACAATGGCATGTTATACTTGTTGGTCTTATAGGTGCATCTATGAACAAGACCCGTAAAAACACCGAGCCAAATCCACCATCCTAGGATGGGCAAGAAAATATGTGTCACTTGTCGCCCGACCCACCCTTGTTTGCATGGCGTAGTTAAGTTTTTCTCGCCAACCACTCGATTGTTGCATAATTAATCTACCATCCCATTCGCTTCTTCTTGATCGTTGCTTTGGCAGCGTAGATTGTGGAAATAATAGACAAGGTTTGTCTTATCTTCCGCCCTTATTGCATTTAGATCCGAAGGGGCCTACATCGTTTCATCTCGCCGTACCTTTTCCATTTGATGTGGTTTCAATCCGGGCATATGCTGGGTGCCCTAAAAGAGTACTAGGTGGAGGATGGTTGTGACGACCATCCGAATACTATACAACCTCCATAGATTAGTTTCTGTGGATGCCTTTGAAAACAACTCAAGGGGCATCGTATCTTCTTCGACGAAGTTTTGTAGACCCTCGTCGTCTTCTTCTCATACTTGTAGTTCTTCCCTTTGTGAATTTCTTCCTTATCCCCGCCTCTCGCATACCATCTCCATTTGCTTATAATCAACGTGTTTGCTTTGAACAACTACGCACATCTTCTTTTGCCTTGGAAATAATCCATTCCTTGACATCAGCCTTTTGTCTCCCACGCCTACATTAAAACCAATGTCATGTTCATGATGCAACACTAATTAAACAATTTTCATAAAGATATACATCGATTCAAACATTAAAACGTATCAAATCGGTCATATAGTGTTGGGAGGTATCCTGACCGATAATGGAGACGGGTTCAAAGCTGAGAGCTCGCCCGCATAACCAACTACATAGAAAAGAAAACATATCATAATCCAATGTTAATTTCGAGAGATGTTAAAATGACGACCCTATCAGCCGTCATCTTTATTTACAAAGCTGACGACACTAACAATTGCCAACATTAATTTTGCGTAACAACGACTCCATTCTCGACAAATGACGACCCTCTTTATACACTGCACGACTTACATTCCCAAATATAAACCATGTCGCCTAGCTTTTCACCTTGGTCGTTATCGTTTATAATCTAGCTTGACGACTCTAGACGAACTTAGTGGAGAATTTGAAAATCAACGGTAACTTTGACTAGTAGAGCAGCTATTGCAGTATAACCGTTTTTTATTAAAAAAAAAACTACGTTGGGTACATTTTTGCTATAAATAGAGACCTATCTCTTCCAAACTTATTCACCCATCACTTTCAATCTTCCTAAATCAGTCACCCATCACTTTCAACCACTAAAAATGGCTTCAACTCCGTTCAATAATCTAGAAGATGTTGCTATTGTCGAGCACACACCACTTCTCACAAAGCACTCGCTGAGGAAGCGCAATGGGTGGCCAGAACGAAGACCCAACAAGAGGGCCTTACTTTGGGCATGATCAAAACACCAATGCTTGGTGGAAACGGGTGTTTAAGGTATTCAAAGCACTAAGCGGAAATCGTTATAGAGGACGCTCCCACAATAAGGGAAAGGTACGCATATTTATACAATGAATGCGCATCGCTAAGAAACGAATTGAAAGCTCGTAAGGATGCTATGCCGAACGAACCTCAATGAGTAGAGTAAGTTTGTGAATCAATAGGCCTTTCATCAAAAAAATTTTATTTGGTTATCATTATTCAACAACGCTAACTTATTTAAAAATTGTTTTTCCAAGATACTTTGGGCCTGAGCCAATACGAATTAAAGTACGCCATGAGTTTTGCACGAGGACCGCTACACTCTTCTGGAGGAAGTTGAATGGCACCGCCCAATATAATTAAACTCGTATAGATTTTCTATGGCAATGTATTGAACAATTTTATGTGTTTTCCTTCTATTTTATTTGAACTAAATGTATGTTTTTTCGGATTCAATAAAACACATGACTTCAAATATCGGTGCAATAACTATAGTTTATAAAGGGTCGTCATGATTCGTTAAAGCAAAAGTGACGACTCTAAAGATTGTTTGAAATTCTTGGCATGAGTCGTCATTTATGGAGAAGAACATATTAACGACTCTAAAGGTCACTTGACACAGAGACTATTTGATAGATTGAGTCGCTATTCAAGCAGAAACATAACACATTAACGACACTTTTTATCATCAAGAGTCGCCACTTGTTTAATATACATAATGACGATCCTTAATGCGCTTAATGTGAATTTTGAATTCACCAAATGTGGTTGAGCGGGCAACGGTTAAAAATTCAAAAATGATTGTTGGGTCCTTAATCTCTATAAATAGAGACCCATACCTCACACATTCTTCACCCAAACCATAATTCTAAACCTTCACATTCATTCTCATACATTTATTATCCAAGAGGAAAAAAGAAGAGGAAACACCATGACTAGTACTTACACTTCTAAGAGAATTGTGCTATTGTGAGAGCTTGGAAAACAGTCACAAACCACTTTGAAGATCTAGGAAAAGACATTGATCAAACATCGAATGCTTGGTGGAACCGTATTCATCGCTTTTGTGGCGTTAGACGGAAATTGCAACTCAAGGTCTTTGAAACTCACAAGGAACAGTTCGAGGAGATTTTCTTCGAGTGTGAAGTTTTCAAAAGAGAAATCAAGGCCGCAAGGGAAGCCATGCCCAATATTTCGGGTGCTATGAGAGTAAGTATTTAAACAAGAGGTAAAACTTATCCAAAGCTTTCAACAATACTAACCGAGTATGTTTATTTCGGGGCCTGAGGAAGGCGATGGCTATTACGAGGAGCCGTGGGAAAAAGTTTGAGTTCGACGATTGCTACTTTATCTTGGAAGGCACCATGTATAATTACGCCATTTATGATTAAGTGTATAAGTGCACCGTTATTATCTATTGTATTTCATTTCCTTCAATGTATCGCTATGAAAGATGTATGCCTTTTTACGATTCAATGAAATGATTCTATGAAATCAAAATTTATGATAATCCAAAATGAAGGGTCGTTATTATATTAAATAAAACACCGAACGACTCTACTTAAAAGTTGAAATTATGGGATAGGGTCGCCATCTTATATGAATACATATATGACGACTCTAAGTGTTTTATTTATCGAGAGTTCGGGGTTTAGAGTCGTTTGTCTCTAAACAAAAAATTAACGACTCCTTTTTGACCTAGCATAAAAATTCGTCGTTGTTTATCACCCGCCCCTAACGATTTTTCATAACCTGAAAGTTGCAGTGTTTGAGTCTCATCGTAATTCCAATTCGCTGACGACCTTTAAGAGTCGTTAATGAATCCAACCCCGACTATAACGACTCACACGTACGACTTAAATAAAGGACCATGAATCGACCCTTGGAGCACCATTCGATAATTTCAAGAGTATATGAGGTTTACCCGATTGTTTTGAGGTGCGTGTTCTTCATTTGGAGTATCGGTTCCTTCATTTTGAGGAGTAGGATCTTCATTTCCACCATTATTCATGGCTTCCTCCATTAACATCTCTTCATCAAACATCCAATCCATAGGATTATTAGAGATAATCTCACCATCAATACATTCATGGTTATTGTTTGAACCTTCACCAACCTCATTCCCTCCACTTGAAACGAATTGAAAGCTCGTAAGGATGCTATGCCGAACGAACCTCGAATGAGTAGAGTAAGTTTGCCGGCATCCCCTGTTGGTAAATCAATCCTTGATGGAACAAGGTAAGTTTCACAGGAGTATTCGCATCCTCTAATTTTAATGAAATGTACCCTTGGTTTTGAAAAAATATTTGTTTCCAAGCCTATAAACTGGTTATAGTTTCAGATATGAACCCTACCAATTTCCTACCGGCGGCACCAAAACAATTTTCAGAAAGAGAAGGAATAGCAAGAAAAGAGAAGAATCCCGGCAGATTTTTCCACGGCGGTGCATCTTTTATATGAAATGATTACAATGTCAGACATTTGAGATTGATACGAATTTCGTGGTGACACATGGTAAATTTTGGGTAGTGTAGCAACTCACTGGCCAAGAGTGTATCTATTTGAAATTTCTCTGTCACGGTCGTAGACTCTGGGTAGCGAATGCATTTCAGAAACCCTTCACACTTTGAGAAGTTTCTTAGAAGAAACCATTCTCACTTGTCCGCGACTTTGTTGCATGAGAATACCTAGCACTGAGTAGATTACAAATTTTGTCCACCATACATCTAGACGACTTAGCTAGAATAATCACACACCACAGCCAGCAAGGATATACCATGAAAAGAAAAAGAGATTGACAGGAGGTCAAATTAAGACAAATTAAAACCAAAATTGACTATATCAATACTAATTGCAGTAAGGCAAAATGATAAAGCTTCGTAGCTGAAATCAGAAATCACAACAAAAAATGTAAAACTGAGTAAAACTAAGCCTCTCGTGGAAAATGGATCTGCGTTTTAATCAGTGATAAACACAAGGTGGCAAAGTAATGTTTACTGAACACCCATGTTAGCAACACCTCCGACAAGTTGAAGATAGCAGTCCCTAGACTAAACGGCATCCTTGGTAAGCAGATAAGTGCGCAGATTTTAGTTCTAGTGGGAAACCAAAAGAGAGCATGTACATCTAAGTTAGTCCTATATCTGTGCACACAAAAGAGGAAGAAGCCACCATCCTCTTCCCTAGAAAAAAAAACTCATCTGTAAACTCTATTTACCTGCATTTTTAACAAGCAAAAAATATATCAGCATGTTGCACAAAACAGGAAAAACAAAATTCATTGAAAATTCCATATTCGATTCTAATTACACCAACTAACTTTCACCGACTCTCCAGATCCTGTGGGAGAAGCTTCTGAACAAGTTCTTGTTGTCCATTCTTTGCATGACCCCATTGGAGAGTTGGTTAAAGAGATAGATGGCGAGAACCAACTGCACAGTAAACAAGCAGTTGTTCCAGAAAACTTAGTTGAGAAACCATTGGTTGATGAACATGTCGCAAGTGCTGGTTTAGCAGTCAAACTTGTGGAGAGTTTAGTCAAATGGGCCTGCCAGCATCCATAATTTTATCATCGTTCACCATTTCTTGTACCATAGTCCTCCCGTTTTGCCTAATTGGGTCCATTACCAATGGGTCATTAACAACCCCTACTCCGAAACTATGAGCCTGAGACTTCAATTTTTCCATCATCTTCTTCTCATCATCTCCTTTCCTTCTTCGCCGCCACGTTCATAAGACTTCGTTTCTTCAATGAATCTGAAAGCTTATCCTGCAGAGTTGCAGACCATTCCTTTCTTAAACTGAAAGAGTATTATCAATACATAACAATAACATCATGTTTGTTTTTTTCTCTGGTAGAAAAACACGAATCCCACTTTTATGGTGTTTGTTTGTTCCATGAACATTACTAAGATGAAGGCTAATTTCTATCTGTATTTAAGGAAATGAAATAGCACCAGCCTAGTGCGCTATCGTTCTCCCTATCGCTATCTATTACGTGAAATGTCCAAGTTAAAGTTACCGTTGACCCACTAATTTAAAAATTACTACTTATGGAGTTAAAAATCACCCTCGCTAACATTGATGACTATCAAAATCCTACACACATATTCTCTCTTTTTACATGTCATTAGTACAAAACAAAGCTAGGACAAGTTTGCCTGTGTTAGTGGTGGTCAGGATTTGTCCTGGCAGAGATAAATCAAGGGCTGTGGTGCTCTGTGCCACCCCTGCCACTCGCACGTGTGGCCTTCATACCAATCTTATGAATGAAAATTCAGGGATACACCCAACCGCACACCCCATCATTCTCTCCCGCTGGTTCAGATCCAAAACATCGTTCTCGCCGCTGTGAAAAAAAAGACGGTCCATCTTTTATTTTTCTAGCCTTTCATTGAAACATGGAACAGGCAGATTTCCTTTTAGGGTGTATTTTGTCCATAACAGCCATTGATTTATCCCATACCACATACCTGTTGGGGATGTTTTCCCTGATTTTGGTCTTTGATTTCTTTACCAGGGAAGATGAATAAGTGCTCTGCGATTTTGATATTTTTGGGAGAACAACAATCAGATTACAGGTATGATTTTGTTTGTCCATGAAGAGATCAAATCTTCTTTCACATTTTTGTTCGTTAGATGGTATTTTTAATTGTATGTGAATTTTTTCATGTTGTTTTTTTTATGTTCAAAATCCGTTTTAGAACTAGGGATTGGTTTTTGGGTTCACTGCCTGGTGATCTCAATTTTGATGTTCTTATGTTTTTTATATGTTTCAAAATCCGTTTTAGACCTAATTGCTAGGTGCAATGCCAATTTATACTTGAGTTGTTTCATCATTGAACGTTTCAGGTTATTTACATTTAAATCTGCCGTTACAAGCCTCCTAATTTTAACCGGAGTAATTGTTATATTCCTTTGGCCTTCCGTCTTCCTTTGTGTTTTTATTTTTTTTTGCTTTCAATACCCATTCATGTTTTGGCAGACGTTTCATTTTCTGGCCATTAATTGTCCTGGCATTGAAAGAATGTAAATTGTAAATCTGCTGCCTATATAAGTCACCAGATTTTCATTTGCAAATCATGCTCAACCACCACATCTTCCCTCTTTTGAAATTCTCCGCTGCAGTGATTCCAGATGTGCAAATTTTGCAGTTTCAATATGAGTTCTTTTTTTTCGCCTCATGTTTTATTCAGTTGCTAACCTTATTTGTGCCGTTTTGTAGGTTTACATAATGGCTACTACAGTGCTTCCCACCTCCGCCTCTGCCGTAAAGACTCCAGGAATTTTAACACTGAAAGACTTTCAGCAAAAAAATGGAATCGGGTCATGGATGATGAGTTCGCATTGTTCGGATGTGGCATGAATCGGACTTCATGAGAACAACTGATGTTACCAGCCTTGATTTGCTCTTGCTGGATGACACCATAAGTAGTAAAGTGAATATGATTCCAGATCATTTTCTTACATATGAGCACTACATAGTATATTATGTCATGAACCGCACTACATAGTATATTCAACCCTAGGGATATTGGTTAACAGCAAAACTGAGTCTTGCAATATAAATTTTTTTGGACCTAAAAATGCTTTTAATTATGTATGAAGCTGTGGTTAGTTATAACATTACTAAGTGTAGATTAGACAGTATTGTAAGCATATGCAGCCTCATTTAGATGAGTCTCATTGAAACCTTAAAAATTCTAGGGCAGATCGTCAACTCTCCATTATGAACCCTTACAAACTGTGATTTACCCAAGACCTTCATTATTGTAAGTAATGAGTCATATCATCTATTTGTCATTGGAAAAGGCATAAAACAACCTTCCTAATTCTCCTTTGAGGCTAGGTTTTCTGATATCTTCTTTCTTCTCTACCTAATTATATTTGTAATCTATTTGAAAATGGGGTTTTACTCTATTCTATTATGAGTCTTACCATGTCCCCTTTTGTAAAGTTTGATTGCAGACTTTACATTTTTTTTAAACGCATGATTTCCATAGTATAGTTTTTTTTTTTTTTGTACTCCTATCATCTGCTTGCTCAAGTGGTCGTTGATGTTCCAGGTCTATTAATGGAGTTCTAATCAGTATTTGTGTTTTTATATAACAGTTGAACCTGAGGCACTTGATGGAGCGGAAATAGTGGAAACAAAGATTTGTAAGCGGATATCTATCTTTTCGTTCTACGTCTTAATCAAAATTTAATGTTAACAAGATTAGTGCATGAGTTAAATTTTAGTTACTGCGTTCAGATCATACATTCCATTTATTACTTAGCTTCAAGAATTCTTGCTTTCTTAGGCTGCTGCTTCTAACGTTTATATCAGTATATTGTACGTTGTATAAATATATAACCCCCTTACCTACGATACTTGGTTAAAACCACTGTTGTGCTTAAAGTCCATGCCTCATAATGTTTCTCTGTCTATTTTGTTTTTGACACCTTGCCCACTTAACCACACAAATCACAGATTATCTCATGCCTCTACTTGAGGTCACTTAACACCGATAGGCCAACCCATTTCCACGCTGTAAGTTTTGACTGGATCTTTTACACTCTTTTAAAATTTAATTAACCTCAAATTCAGTTGGTTTGTTTTGGTTGTTCTATGATCCAACCGCCTTATTTTTGCGCTGTATGCTCTGGCTGCCATGTCCCATCCCATTTTACGGCATAGTCGCTATTTGACTTACAGATTTTTGAATGTGTTACTGGGCATTTTTTGGTGGTCATTGGGCATTTTTTGGTGTTTTAAGATAACATTTTGCAGTTTGTTAATCTATTTCCAAATATTCAATTAAACCTCGAGTTCAATAGATCACTCCACTGTAAAACCACATGTTATGAGTTACTGGGTAAGATGTGTATGTTAGATTTACCGGGTTTAAAGTAGGTGCACAAGATTTTGTTTGTTGCCCGGTTGATTCACTTTTTATCGATTTTTTTGACTTTTTATTGTTGACATCAGAATCTTTAAAGTACATTATTTGAAAGTTATGCGGTATGTTATAGTTTTACAATAGCTTTCTTATCAGCTGTTCCTCTGTTGGTCGAACTTAAAACAGTATAGTTGTCACCACGTAACATTATTCTATTACAGAAGCAGCTAATACAATGACTTACTTTAGACCCACGTTTTCAATGACGTTCTTAGCAGTTTGTGGATCTTTATATACGCAGCAAGAATCAGGAGAAAAAACGTAATGAAAAGGATCAACGTGATAAAGTACGACCAACGTTCTTATTATAGTGCTAATTTTCCAAAGATGTAACAGCTAAAAACTACGTGTGTCTCCGTTGAAACAACTTTTTTTTCCATAGAAACAACTTCCAAGTTGGGTACTGTCAGGCAATTATGGATTGCTTTTTCATTGTTTCCCCATCCTTCGTCATTCACTTTCTCCCTGATTCCATCTGACTTTGTGACGCAGGGAAGAAGCGGCGGCTAAATTTGTACTTTTAGATTATCCATTCTCCTGTCTTGCCAATTGGATAGATTTCTCATCATCCTCAAGAAATTAATCAGTAAGTCCCATCTGTCCATTTCTTTCTCGGTATGAATTATAAAATCCTGAACTTACTTACTCCATCCAAGACTCCAAATGATACAATCAAATTACTTTTCATAAATCATTAATTCTTGAAATCTCGAATATGAACTTCACCACAAAATATTAATAATCAATTATGAGTTTCCATAAATCATTAATTCTTCATAACATTTTTTTGATCAACTGGTTCAATTTTACATTCAGGTTCCAAACCGTGGCTTGGATCGTCGGAACACTTGAAGAGTTCAGTATACCTGCAGGGTATAAAGATATCAATAGTTCTGCTTAAACTCCACTGTATATTCATGCTGATCATAATTAGACACAGTACCTAATGAATTTATCTAAACATTTTTCGGGAATTTAAGTTGCTAGATAGTGGGTTACTTATTCAACCAGCGCAGCGCATTTGTTGCTGGCACAATACAGTAGGCATGTTACTTCCCAAGGAGTAAGGACGTATCTAAGTCGTAGTTTATAATTTCATTGATGTCATGAAATTTGGGTATGTGAAATCGTGAATAGAAGCGGGTATAACCGCATATTGAAGACCTTCAATATTGGTTCAACTATTCACACATTCCTAATGTTGGCAATACAATTTGTGTAGCTGATTTCAACTGTATATGCTTTTTAGAGTGCGAGGAATTTGAAACGAGGGTGATTGACTGTGTCCCAAGCTACATGAGCATTGAGGTAAAAATGATGGTGGCCAAAGTAGTTATTTGGGAGTAGAAATTGGTAAATGGTTAATTATGATAATACTATGATGATTATGTAACAACGACTGTTTTAGAGAAATAACCCTAATACTTAATATTAGGCCCGTGCCGTTACGGCACGGGTTAAGATCTAGTAAAGATACAAAAGAGAGCAGCAAATATCATGCCATTTTTGCTTTAATAATGGTAAAGTTGTGGACAAGATCTTAAAATTATGAAATTAGAAATAATTTAGATAATCATTTGATCTGATGGAGTTGGAGGAAATAACAAATTATTAGTTTTGAGGTTAACAATAGTTCTTGGTATCAAACGAAGATGTTAGGAGGGAGGTTGCAATTATAACTTCGCTGAGAGTGATCAGGGGATATGGAAAGAGTTGTGGTGGATTATCTTTTATGAGTAAAGTGGGAAACATACAAGAGGTGCCTTTTAATAGAATCATAGAACCATACAAAATAAACTGGGAAACATACAAAATAAATCACATTTTCAATAGAATCATAGAACCAATTGAAGCTACAAAAACTAACGCCATTTCAAGAGGTGCCTTTAAAGATGCAATATGCTGTGGCACTTTCAAAGAAGCAGTGGCAGACGACGGTCAAGTGAGCATTATCAAAGTAGATTGAAAAAATAAACATGCTGTGAGCATTTGAACCAAATGCAGCTTGTTTAGTTAGGGTTTCATTTCATGCACTCTTACTTCACTACCACATACCCGCCTCAATTTCCTAAAATAACCTAACACAGGACCCTTCCTACAAATCTTACCACATTGAAGTAAAATTCAATCACAATTAAAAACAAAATTTGAATGAATTCCAAAATTCTAGGGTTCGGTTGTGATCATAATTTGTTTCAAAATTCAACAGTAAGAGAAAGGGCAAAGTTTAATCTAAGTGTTGCTTTGGTTTCTGCAAACTGGAAATCGAATCATGTCTTCAATTAGCTTGATGTGTAATTAAAATATGTATAGAAAAGATTACCTGTTAGGGCTTGGTAGCCGAGAATGGCAGCCATGGCAAAGAGAGAGACAGCAATTATCTTGTTATTAATTGGACCCATAATTTTGTCATCGCTCACCATTTCTTGAACCATAGTCCTCCCGTTTTGCCTAATTGGGTCCATTACCAGTGGATCATCAACAACCCTTACTAGGAAACTATGAACCTGAGACTTCAATTTCTCTATCATCTTCTTCTCCTTATCCTGCAGAGTTGCAGATCCTTCCTTTCTCATCTCATCGTCAACGACTTTCTCCACGGCTTTCTTTTATCTGATCTGAAAGAAATGGAGAAATTTCTGGTAAGAACAAGAGGAAAGGTGGAAATTGTATAAATACCCCTCCTTTTCAGGGGTCTTCACAAATACCCTTAAGAAATTTACAAATACCCCTAAGGGGTTTATTTTAGGTTTTTAGGATCTAGTTTTTTGGCACATCTAAAATTATAATAAGTCAATTCAACCTCCGGAGGAGATCGGGTTGACGTTTTCACGTGTCAAGAACATACTAGTTCATTTTCATTATCCAAAAAAATACTAGTTCATTTTCATTATCCACCTAAAATATACCTCTTAGGGGTATTTAAATAAAATGGAATGGTATTTATGAAGACCTTATATTCAAGGGGTATTTAATGGAGTGAAAAATTGAGGGCAAGAGAAGTTATAAGGGTTTTCGGTTTAACACTTTTCGGACCGAGGAAAGTTTCATGGAGGCCCATTTGTGTATAGACAGCTCATTGACTACTTTAAAGTTCATCTTTTTGATTAGAGGTTTTTGAATGGCACCCATTAAGTTTATTTTCTCTCTCCAATTTTTGCTCTGCAACTCTATCTTAAATAAAAAGCAGTTATCTTCTTCGATTACAAGTAACTTGACGGTTATCTTCATCCTCACCGTTGTTTTTCTTAATATTTCCATCGATTTTCTACACGGATCTTGAATTATTTTAAGATTCGGGTGGAATTGTAACTACTATTATATATCTACATAAAAAAAATTGTTGTTCCAACAATTTTTTGGATTTTCTGTTTATTTTCTCACCGGTCTAATGGTATTTTTATGCTATCTAGACTTGTTATCTCATAGCCATTATCGCATTTTTTTTTGTGGTGTTGCACTCTTATCAATTGTATTTTGGAATGAGACGATCTATTTCGGCAAATCAGAGTAAGACCGATATTGATTGCGATGATATCAATAAGGGCATATTATTTCCTTATTATGGAAGCATCTTACATCAATGATGATGATGATCAAGAAACAAACAATCAACAAACAAAATGGTTTGAAACCATTAGAAAGATGTCAATTTCTCCAATGGGTTGTAAAATCTCTGTACAACTTTCTATTTTCGTCCTGAAATATGTAAATTTTGTACGGATTGTTTTTCTCCGTTTTCAAATGTAATTGATTAATGTAAGCAAAATTTCATATTAATGAAATTATGAGGTGATACCTCTTTCCATAAAAAAATATTATTAGATGTTTGACCTTTTTCAAAACTCTTCGGACAACAACCTCTTAGACAAGTGACCTTTTTCAAAACCCTCCGGATAAACAGATGTTTGGTAGAAGTTTGTCAATCTGGAACCTTCCTTCCTCTTGAGTGCATTTCCAGGATTGAAACTTTCTCTCCTATGTAAGACTTGGTGTCTCATGACAATCGATAATTATTACTAGTCCTTTGGATTTGGCTTTTGGAAGTCCGATAATTATATAAAGGCATAATCATCTTTTCCGCTTGGTATCTTTCTGTATATCATTTATGGTGGGTTTGTTTACAGAATTCACGATTTCGAGGATTTATAATCCCATGGGATTACGAATTCTAGGATTCATATAAATTCCTCGTGTGTTTGGTAACTTGTTTAAAATTCCTAGGATTCATAGAATTATCTTGTTTTAAAGTCCATGTACTATTTGGTATTATTAAAGTTAAAAAATCAATTGATGTAGTACCCCAAGCATTCAAACAATCAATTGATTTCAAGGGCTCAAAGTATTGCTTTACTAGATTATGGTAGAGTGGGTGAGGGTTATACTTCTGTTGGTGTAAAGAATACTGTTTTTGAGTTAAGTGCAGATAATGGGTTTCATTCCTCGGGTGTACCTGACGACCATCAAATTGTCTTGCACAAACTCTTTAATCGATAATGCTTCTCAGGATATTGATATGGGCACTTCTCCTCTGCAGAGCTCTAATCCTAAGGAGCATTTTCAAGTGATGGAGGATCAGATAGTGATAAACATTGGCAATCTGCAAAATACAGACCTAAACTCAAATGAGGTTATTTTCTCCACATCCAAGCTGGTATTTGAGTTATGTTGTAATTTGGGTGGTATTGCAGATAAAGATGAGAAGTGGGCTAAGGAGGTGATTGGTGAAATTCTGTTCAAATATAGAGACAGATATAAATTGAAATTGATACCAAATGATGAGAATCAAACCAAAGCTCTGATACCAAATGATGAGAAGCGGAAGCTTACAATGAAAATAAATTGAAATTGATAAGTTGAAAAGGATAAATAATCAAGCAATTTAGTTTCTTCTACCCTTTGAATAAAAGAATAACCTAATAATAGAGATTATTCTCAAATAACTTACAATTTCTACCCAATTAAATTGGATACTATAAGATTATGAGAGGCATCTAGTTGATACTCTAGAATTATATGATCTAATTCCCCCTAGAGATAACAATTAGGTTTGAAAGAAGAGAACCTCTCATTCTTCACACAATATTCTAAAACCAAAACTTCCTCCTTTAGATCTTATGTCTTCTAATTTATACTAGAACCAAGGGCATACTTGGCATATTCAAAGTAATTCTAGGATGGACTATAAATGGTGCTTCAATATCGATATGGGACATCCACAATACATCACGTAATCATCTTTTCCGGTTGGTATCTCATCTGTATTTCATTTATTTCAATGCGTTCCAAATGGTATCATGTTTTAAGTTCTTTTTATTCACACGTAGTTGGAGATGAACCTGTACTCAGTCGGACGGATGACACTCTGGCAGATTTAGTGTGCCAATTTCCATTCATCCATCGCATATGTTTACTCTTCATGGAATCTTTTTATTACTTTGCATTTGTGGATAATGAGGAAGGCCGAGAATGGTTTATATCCCGCAGGTCATATTCGCGATCTAAAAAACTAAGTGAGGGGGTGGGACCCACACTAAACCCACCCCCTGCTAAACCAACTGGCTAAGGGGGGCCACACCTCACTCTCACTCGGTACACACTCCGGGATCCAACCCGCGGTGTGTCTATCACTTCTGGAGGAAGGCACGTATTAAAAGCAGATTGGTTTAGCGAAACTATTCACAACTTTACATTGTTACTAGTTAGTTATTTGGTCAGATATGATAATTTCTAGCCTCGACTATGTGTTCAATACAAACTTGTTTTTGGCAAGACAAAATTATTTCGATTTTTTATTAACATAAATCAAACGAAAAAAACTAGTACAATAGTTGCTACCGTGGGAGGGCCGACCGAAGAAGAATCCGAAGATTCACTTTTTCTGAAACGGAGTGATATTATTATTTTTTATTAAACGAAACTTTTCATGAAACGGAATGTGAAAGTATCACTTTTCCAGAAACAAAAAATTAGTCGATGCACAAAATAAAATATGGTTGCATGATGTGTTATGCATCCTTTGTGTTGGTTTGCATAATGGTTATGCATTCGATTTTCGAGAATCGTGCTTAGAGTGAAAGTATCACTTTTCTTAAAACGGAGAGAGCATATTGTTTTATTAGTTGCAACGGAAAATTAGTATTATGTATAAACCAAAATATGGCTACATAAAGTATTCGTAAAAACTCTAAATTTGATATTGTTGTTTGTACTCGTTGCGTAGATTTTTTTGTAACCTTTCCAACGAGATAAAATTTGAAAAATTCCAAGGCACTGATTTTTAGATATGTTATATTAAAGTTTGTTTTCCAACTATACCCCTGAAAAGATAGGATACATAAAGAAAAATAGGATAATAGGGAATTATATAAAAAGACTTCACCAAAAAAACCCTCACCAAATCCAATATGTTTATCAAATTGGATATTTGTGTTAGGTTTCATCATTTTACAAAAAAAGTGGTCATAAAAGTGACTTCCTCCCTTCAGGCCCTTCGAGCCTTCTGGTCGGTCGGCCCAATTACACCTTAAAGGAATGTGAGTAAAATTTGACATATAAAAAATAACATTCTCATTATCTAATCATTTCTTTTGGTTCCTTTCCATCAATTCTTCCAATATCGGTTGCACTGGAATTTGTCAATCCAACATAAAATCCACTCATCCTTTTTGTTATTTTCCTCATTTTTGTATTATGTCATCGCGGTGTATTCTTACGTTGCATACTCAATTATATATGCTTTAGAACCCCGAACTTCATGATATGCCCAAGTGTCTTCCCATCCGACCAAAATTGTAGAGTCTCCGCTCGAATAGATCGAATTATGGTGTAGTTGACACCCAAAAACCTCGAACCATGTTGGTGTTATCCACACCGCCTCTTACTGCAGTGCAAAGCCCCATGGTTCCTTCTCCTACTGCTTTCAAACGTAATTGGTTTGTTGATTACGATCACTTCTATTAATATGCTTCTTCCATCTTTAATAAAGAATTCAATCGACGATTATAAGTTTTTCGAATCGCCGATTGATCGGAGACGGTGAAATGATTTTGATTAAAAGGAGGGAAAGATTTACTATTGATGAAGGAGAGGAAGTTGAAGAAGAATATCAGATTTTTCGATTAGAATTAGGTCGTGATTTTAGTTTTTAGGTTTTTATTTTAGTTGAAGGGTATTTTAGACATTTGGTATTAAATCAAGAATACCCCATAACCAATTTTTTGGTCACTAATAATCCAAGTGAAGCCCCTCTATTGGAATGTGACGCCTCAGTAATAAGAATGGACAGAATCAGTAACAGATAAACAACCACGAGAATATGCACTACAACATTAAAATTACGTGACTAGTCTCTGCTATAGGTTGAGGATATGGGACACAAGTTCTATGTGTTAAAGTTTTGAGCAGGGATTATATTGAAAATGCACGAGGACCATTGACATAAAAATAACTTCTTCAGGTATCTCACACATAACTAGTGAACAATGCATGTAACAACTATGAACTTTTATACAATGTTTGTTTTATAGAAACTTTACTTAGACTTAATTAAATGTAGGTACTCGGAATTCAAAAAAAAAAAAAAGAGAGTTATGGGAGAAAACTAACCGTGGTTGAGATTCGAAGATGCAATGCTGATGAGATTTCAAGACCCGATGCAAATAGTATTTATTGACTCCATTTTGTATAGGATATGTATGTGAGATTGAACTTTATGACGAGAATTTGAATCTCATATATACAATACCTAAAACTATGAATTTCAATTTTGGGCACACAAAAAAAAGGATCGATTTTATTCATGAATTTCATACAAACAACACCTAAAATTCCACTTAAAACTAAATCATGAAAAACACATTTCTAAAAATACATAATTCATCATATCAACATCATAATCGTCAAGAAAAAATAACAAATAAGATCACTAAAATCACCTAAAAGAGGCGAAATACCAATCAGTGATATAATTCAATAAAGAGAAACATGAGAAGTTCAAGAAATAAGGAAGTAAACTTGCTGGTGAAAACGATTGTTGAGAAAAGGATTATGTTTTTTTTTTCTTCAAAGTCTGATTTTTGTTTTCCCTAATTGGTTGGATTTCCTCCAACTAAGAGGGAATCAGTAAAAGTGCGAATAAAATTTTAAAAACTGCAGAGTTTATGGAATTTTGAGAGTTACCTTTTTTTTGAAGCAGAGAGTTACGTTATTACCCTTACTCGGTTGTTGTATTTATTCATTTACTATGTATGCAATAGCAGGTAAGCCATCGCTGATACGTATCTGTAGCCAATACGACAAAGGCACTAGCAGGTTTTAGAAAAATAATTGTAACTTTTCTCCAGAAACGGAATAAGTATTTTTTTTTCTTCATTTTTTTTATCAATCAATCAACATATTTCAGTTTTATTCAAATCAAAAGACTGATTATATAGTCTCTTATAAGAATATAATACAAACATGAAAGTTGTTATAGACAACTCAAACAGGTTAACCGTAGATAAAGAGATTCCCTCAAAATACTGGGATAGTTTGTTGTCGGATTGGGTTAAGAGGAAGTATGTCACACCCATCAGGAGTAAAATCATGTGTATCATGACTAGAAGAACAGGTTTCAATCTGAAGAATGTGACAAAATATGAGCTTATCATTGATGTTGACGATGGAGCATCGAGACTAAGGTTTGCATCGACCACAAGGTGAGATTAACTTGAACTGGGTACCTATATTTCGTTGAGGGATCATTATAAGTCGAACTCGGCATTTAGCGCACATCAAGTCCCACAGATTTCTAGAAACAAGAAATTTTCATTGCATTGATAATATGCAGTCATTTTGCAACTCTGACAAGCCTAGTTTGAAAATCAACACCAAATTCATGCATTAGAAGCACATCCCTTTCTCATGGAAAATGTTTTTATGGGTCCCACTATAATTTATTCATGATATTCAATTAGACCTGGATTTACATTTTCTTTGTCGGAGTTGTTGTGTTTTAAAAATGATCAGATATCAGTTTGTGTGGAAGGATTGTTTTTCATTCACCAAAAGAGTATATGGCCGCCAGTTATGGAACCTAATTTGACTCTTTTTTTTTTTTAATGAATGCCCGTATATAAATAAGACAAGGACGAATATTTTTCTAGTACACATATACGAAGAACTAATTAAGCAAATGAGTTCACGGAGAGAGATATGGAAAGAATAACACAGGTTTTTATATTCAACAAATGAAGAGAAAAAGAAAACAATTGGGATATTGGAGGAAACTATGTTATGAATTATGCAAAGGATTTCGAAAGTAAAAACAGAAAAAGAAATGGGATGATGAAAGAGAGAAATTGGTTGTTTTTTTTTGCACCTAGTTAGCTACAGTATGATTAACGTCTTAACTCTGACAAGGGAGGTTAATTTGGTAAAAAAAACAAAAACTCACACGACGGGTTTAGTTAGTAAGCAACTCGTACATAATTGATACCTTTAGAAAAAGGCAAACTATTTTTGATTCTTCTAACGGAATGTGTAATTTTGCTCAATTTTTTAAGTCTGAAAATGTATATCAATACGCTTTTATTTATTTTTAAGAAAATAATTAATATATTATATAAAAACTTAATTATATCGTCTACAACAAGAAAAATTAATGTTGAATAAAGGTCTCCCAACCATAGAAAACATACACAATAGTAACAATCATGAAATTATCCAAGTTTGAGCACCACAATATTAAGGAGGATTTTTATTTTTTAGGTAAATATATTAAATAGGTATTTGTTCTCTAGGCATGGTCGTAGATGATAAAATTAACAAGTCTATAATGTCAGTAGATACCATGTTTTGTGGTTTTTGGGCATTGTTCTTTAGTTTTAATCTCTCAAAGTGGCAATCTAAATTCCGAACTTTAAAGTTGATCTAATATGTTAATTTTATTTTGGAATGTTAAGTAGTAAATAACCAAAAATGAGCAAGCATTTTGTTACATCTGACTTCTATCTCAAGGAACAATATCCTCTTAGAGATGAACAAAGACTCTTCTGTACCGATTTCCCTTGAGATGAATGGTGAAGCAACTACATTTAATCTCCCGCAGTTTCTAAAACCACTACATAAGATGCTCCATAACTTTTGAAACAACCACACTAGATGACTCGTGGCTTTTGAAACTACCAGCGTTATCACCTTAGCGGAATAGAGCCACGAAAACGGATCTTTGTCAACAGAAGTTGTGAAAAGGAGAGGGTACCCAAATATACCTCAAGCTAAATCTTTTTCTACCTATAAGTCCTTTCTTCGAAAGTGATTGTCTATGGGCTGAGTCGAGACAATGCAACTAATCGGTTCACACTTCGTGTGATCGTCTATGGATACAAGATCGAGACAATACAACAACGAAGTATGTTTACTTGATAAACAAGTTCGACTTAACCAAACACAGTAGAATTGCTTATCAAGTAAATAGGAATTAACGTTTGTGTAATTTACTTTAATTATAATAAGACAATTATAATGCGGAAAATAAAAGTAAATGACACAACAAGATTTTGTTAACGAGGAAACTGCAAATGCAGAAAAACCCTGGAACCTTGTCCAGAATTGAATACTCTCAGGATTAAGCCGCTACACAAAATTAAACCAACTTGGAATAGTTGAGACCTAAATTAAACCAAAGTAAATTAAAGCAACTAAACCTATATTTCACCTAGTTCCGTTTGTATTCCCACGCCTCCAACTTATGAATAAGTCACGTACTTGGAAAAATTCCTTTGGTTCGTATTCCAAATAGTAAAGGAACAACAAATCTGTTTGGTAGCAACTCTCTTCAACCAAGTGATGTGAGTTCGACAAAGGCTCTTCTGTTTATCTCAATAACTCCTTCGTCAGGTTCTTAGATCTATATTATTCTCAACTACCGAAGGTAATTGTTAAGATTTTGCAATCAATACTTTTAATCACAAAGAATTGTATTGATGCCGATCTACACAACTAATCAATCCAATCTACCACAAGGATAAACCGATTATAGTTGGATCATCTTATACCGGAACAAGTATTGTGCACACCAAAGATTATGAACCCAAAATCAGAAATCTTCAATATCTTCTTTGTCTTCAAATCTTCTTAGATCTTCAATAAACACATGCACACAACAACTTGAATCTCTTGTGATCAATCACGCACAGAACGGAGTCTGTTAACAATGGATTATCACAAGATCGTCTTTAGAACTACAAACAGTCTAAAGATCCCTGTCGAAACTTCGATCTAGTTTGAGTGAATCTTATATCAAAATAGAAAACTTCGATCTAGTTTGAGTGATTCTCACGCATAAACAAACAAGGTGGAATCAAATCAATCGAAAACACAAGATTAACTGCAATTATCTAGCTTCCCACCAACGGTAATAATAGAGCTTCTCGATCCCAAAGAAGACTTTAAACTAAGCGGCCGTAAGAGATTTTCCTAATTAGGTTACTCTCCTCTCCGAATAGGCGGCTACACCAGTAACAACACAACCGAGGAAGTTTGCTATCACGAAGGATTAGTTTGCTAGAAATGCAAACTTCAAGTATTTATAGACAAAGAAGTTTGGACACCAAGGAATTTCCAAAACCGAAAATATTATCAAGATATGCAATATATTCCAAATTCAATTTCCATAATTCCTGGAAATGCTCTGTCCAAAATAATGACCGAAAATCTCTTGGAAAATCTTTAACTAGTAAATGCACATTACTAATTCTCGTTTTCCTAAAATAAAATTAAAAACCTTAAATAAAAGATTCTTAACTTATTTATCTTTCGATCCTGGGGTTTTCTCCCTTTAGATATTAAGGAATAACTTTGAACAATTAAAGATAAGCATTACAACACATGTTAAAAGTATGTCGACATCCTTACTTTGTAAGTCCTCTTTCATACTTACAACATTGAAACCGATTTGCCACACTTCCAAATAATTTTAGAATCGGTTCATCAGACTTTCAAGAACTATGTGATTGATCAAGAACACTCAATCACAAATCATGGGTTTAACGGTTCTACCAAAACAAGTTTCGGTTCTACCTCCATGTGAGTATTGTGCATAGTCTAACTAGCTTTCCAAAATTTGGTTGACTAGGTACTAAGATCGGTTCCCCACATATATATGGTATCTGACATATATGTGTTGCACATGTCCATAGGATCGGTTTCCATTGCCTAAAAACGTGTTGCACATGTCCATAGGATTGGTTCCCCTTTCTGCTAAACCATGTTGTACCTCACACAAGGATCGATTCCCCTTTGTGATGTGTTGCACCTCTTACTAGGATCGGTTCCCCTTTACCCAGAGTCGGTCATACACAAAATCACAAACTCGATCATACCATCTCAGGTGATTACTTAAGATCGGTTTCACTAATAAAAGTCATGCCAATACATAAGTCAGGCCTTTGTGAATAGTTTTACCAAGAACATAAACAAGTCATGAGCGGTTATACTAAATCACACATATTGTTTGTTCACAAGGTATGCAATGAATAACAATACCAATAACGCCTGTCAATTTCCTTTTCGATTCATAAAACAAGTTTATGAACTTACTTCCTTAAAACACATGTAGAACATTGTTTCCTAGGATGAAATGATCACCTCATACCCATACATAATCACAATAGCATTTAAACGATTATGTCGATGTCTTATCTACAAAGTTCAATGGTTAAGCAATAAACCTCGTATTGTATTCCTTAATACTATGTCTATCTAGAGTGTTCATGCTTCGCAGTTTTGTTTTCAATATGCACGACTTGAAAGATACGTTAGGGAATGAAACAGTTCAAGTCAAATATCACTAACCTCAAGTTGAAGGATGATGTTGTCGTTGTAGCTTCTTACTTCTTCACTTCTTCTAGTCTTCGCAATACTTTTAATGTCTCATATCCTAATACTTTCAATCTAACCTACACAAAGTTGACTCTAGTACATAATCAAGCGACTCTTAAAATGAGTTTTGATTCACTAAAATATGACAACCTAACTTGATATACCAACGCTTGGTGGGTTCAACCGAGCTATGCTATAAAAATCTCCCCCTTTGTCAATTTTAGTGAAAAAACTCTTACATCATATGGATAAACAAATTACAAGAATTCATTACACATACGCTTGATTCCCGAATTCAACAGCACAATAACCTGTATACATTCAATCCTTAAATGCCGTTGTTGACATTATGATAACAAAGTATATTACTCCCCTTAAAGGTAAGATATGTAGATTTTATCAATCCGCATGTCTTTGTTATTCCTTTGTAATGATATGTTACTCCCCCTTAGTCTATGCTTTCACTCTTTCGTTAGATAAACGTTTAAGCACCAATGTTCTTTTCCTTAGTGATACCAATCAATATAAAATCAAAGCCGGTATCACTTGTTTACTCCATATATTTCTCCCCCTTTTTGTCACAAAATGACAAAAAAACGAAAAAATAAAGGACAAACATAAAAGAATCTTACAAATCTCAAAATAGACTTGCAACCTATAGAGTTAAGCATGAGGGTTCCACATACCATTTCTGATAATAAGTATCAAAACCGAAACTACAAAGTAATTTGTTTTGATATGTTATCAAGGAAACAATTGCCCAAAGCAATTTTCCCTAATAGTTTAGCAAACCAAAAATCAACCAAGTACCTTAGTTCCTTTGCTAAACCGATTGTACAAATACAACCGCTTTGTTGGATAAGACCAAAATAAAGATAACTCCATTTTTCTCATCAGGCTCTAATTATCCATATAACTTAGACCTTTCACTTTTAAACAAGACAAGTACTAGGTTAGTTAACTAGTATTTCTTGTCAAGGCATTTGATTAGACTTGAATAACCGAAACCTCCACTTTGATAAGTATAACTAAGATAAACTTAGTTTCTCTTATCCGGAATCGAATTGGACTAAACAATTCATCCCGTAAACCTTTTCTTTCGTTAAGCCATAAACAATTCATACAAACCAAATAAATCAACTTGCATAATTATTCACCTCAACCGGAAGAAATTGAAACAACGTAGACTTTAAAGCACCGCAATTGCACCGAAATTTTGTAAGCCTAAACGATTGATACCACACAAATAAAGCAAGATAACAATAGTTTTTCTTAACCGAAACCAATTGAATCACACACACATCCATACATACATAATGGAATAAAACATCAATTGTACCGAAATTTTGTTAAGCAAAAGAAATAAATATATGAAATAAAAATCAGGCTTTTCTTAAACAGGAAAACAATTATCTAACAAGATTGTTACCTCAAATTTCGCATCCTCTTGTCCAATATGTTTGCATCTTCTTCCAGGGAGAATTGATATCGAAATATAATTATGTTGTCATCCTTATGCAAAACAAAAGAATAACAACAACCAACCTTTTCCAGAGAAAGGTTGAAAACCGGTTTTTAACTATTGTAAGCAAAAGTTGAAAACCCTCGAAAAACATATGCTTTTATGCTAAACCAAAACCGATTCAACATATTGTAACTTTTTCACATATTGTTTCTATAAGAACCCCTCATGATCTTTTGATAAAGCCTAACAACATGGGCTATAACTTAATCCTGCTAAATCAAAAAGTCACCCAAACTATAAGGGTTCACAACATTATAAGATCGAATATCAAGGTAATAAAACCGAAATCAAACAGCCAATAAACATACATAGCAATAAGATATATCATTCAAGCACATGCTATGTAAATCAAAAACTATCACAAGAAAAATTATAAATCAAATAATTTTATTCATAATAGACTTAATACAATAATTGAAAGAAATCAAAAATTGAAGTCTATTTTCTTGGATTAAGTATTACAGTATATAACTTAATATATAGTGGTGCTCTTGTTGTTCACTGAGGTTTCTTCAGTGTTCACACTGTTAAAGTATGTCTCAAGGATTTTGTTGGCAACCACTTAATGTTTTCCAAGGTTTTCAATTTGAAGCTTCAAATCGGCTAGATCACATCTTGCTTCTTCCATTATATCTTTTAGACTATCTCGATCTTGTAACAAAGAAAATAGACTTCCTATGAGTTCTTCAAACCCATGCATAGCTTCATGCATACCATCTGTGGGAAACCATTTGGTAGAATCTGAATCATCGATCGCAAAGAGACTTATTCCATCTTGAGATCTATCAGAGTTGTGATCAGAAATGATTCTTGAGACAATCTTCCTGATTCTTCGTTTTGAGAGAAAACCTGGATAGTTTATAACACTTCGAGCTTCCCTTTTATTACTCCTTGTAACACTTCGGGTTAAAGGAGACATGATTTTTAGTTCAAGAATTTTTCCAAGGAAGATCTAACTCTTAAGAGAATATCTCTAATATAAAACAAAGCATGGACAACTTAGCTTAGATAAAGGACGCTCTGGATTTATTCTTGAGGAAGCTAAATCTATGGTTGTGGTTGTTTGACAACTTAGCTTAGATAAAGGACGCTCTGGATTTATTCTTGAGGAAGCTAAATCTATGGTTGTGGTTGTTTGCATCATTATTGTATCATTAATTTTTTATAATGAATATTTTATTAATCTCTCATTATAAATGTCTTATAATTATGTTAATTAATATACTTTCATTAAATTTCTTATTAATTTTTCATTATAAATATCTTCTTACATCATAAATATCTTAATTTAATAGATGTCTCACAATTTTCTTAATGAATATACTTTCATCATTAATATTTTATTAATGTTTCCTTATAAATGTCTTATGATTATCCTAATAAATACTTTCATTAAATAAATAATAAATTTGTTAATAATCATATCAATTGGGTAGTATTTGTTGGTGGTCCATGGAGCCGGTGATGATGGTGATGAGGTAGTGGTGATGGGCGGTTCTGGTGGTGGTAGTGTAGGTGGTCAGTGTGGTAGTCAGGTAGTGGGGAATTCTTACTCTATGTGAAAATAAGCTGGTTATAATAAAAAAAAAAAAAAAAAAAAAAAAAAAATTGTACAGGCTGACCGCAATTTACCCTAAAAACAACCCGATAAAAATTTAACGTTGATAGTGTAATGTATATGTTATTGGGATGGTAGCGGTTTTCAGTTGGTCCCATTATATGTTTCATTCGGTGGTTTCTTCTAAACACCTATTACGGTCAACCTAGCAATTCTCAAAAAAAAAAAAAAACCATGGAAACAAATTGCATTAACCCAGAGTAATAGGTTAATGCACAATCCATCGCGTCATGTGCTTATTTTAGAGCTCCCTTAGGATGGATTGTTGTTTTCAAGTTCTCTCTTAATTTGCATGTAACAAACTAAGAATAAGAAACTTCACCTTCGGGTTAACCTCCCAACTTCTCTTAATTTGCGGACAACATAAGTTTTGGAACAACAAGGCCCTAAAATGTAATCCAGTCACCGGACGTTACGGTGAGAAACTAACAGTGGAATTGACGTTATTTCGGTCAACTTATCTGATTTGATTCCAGCGATTTCCACATTAGCCTGACGTTAATCCGTGTAGAAAAATAAGAAAAATCAATCAATCCGATATAGCTCCGTGGTATAGCATCGTGCATGATAACGTTTTGGAGTAACAATTAGAGAAGGAGAAGAACTTCTCTAAGCAGATGACATATCATCTATCGGCAGAGTCATTGTGATTACTGCAATTTCATTTTTCCGATAGGTACTGCGGTTGGGTTAAAGAGTCACATAATTAAACATCGGATGGGAATACATGCTTCCCCAGGTAAGGGTTAACATCTAATCGATTCCAATTTTCATACTTATCGAAGAAAAAAAATGGAATCACGAATTAAGAACAAAATAAGAATAAGAGCTCCCTTAGGATGGATTGTTGTTTTCAAGTTCTCTCTTAATTTGCATGTAACAAACTAAGAATAAGAAACTTCACCTTCGGGTTAACCTCCCAACTTTTATTAATTTGCGGACAACATAAGTTTTGGAACAACAAGGCCCTAAAATGTAATCCAGTCACCGACCGTTACGGTGAGAAACTAACAGTGGCATTGACGTTATTTCGGTCAACTTATATGATTTGATTCCAGCGACTTCCACATTAGCCTGATGTTAATCCGTGTAGAAAAAGAAAACAAATCAATCAATCTGATATAGCTCCGTGGTATAACATCGTGCATGATAACGTTTTGGAGTAACAATTAGAGAAGGAGAAGAACTTTTCTAAGCAGATGACATATCATCAATCGGCAGAGTCATTGTGATTACTGCAATTTCATTTTTCCGATAGGTACTGCGGTTGGGTTAAAGAGTCATAGAATTAAACATCGGATGGGAAATACCTGCTTCCCCGGGTAAGGGTTAACATCTAATCGATTCCAATTTTCATACTTATCGAAAAAAAAAATGGAATCACGAATTAAGAACAAAAAACATTGTTATGCCAAAAGTGAAAACGTATTAGTGGCCACCTAAGTGAAGTTTACCTATTGTCTTTTGGTACAAGACCATTTTGGATTTGATGGAGGGCAACCAATGGGTTATGTATCTTTTTTTTTTTTTTTTTATATGATCCGCGGCAAGACATGTTTTGGTGATATAAATTGGGCAATGAACATATAGACAATGATCAACTCCGTGCCTTACGGCACGGGTCAAGGCCTAGTTTTTCTTATAAAGATAAGAATATATTCGATTCACGAACACAGGGTTTCCGAGAATAGGTTACTTTACCGAACTTCTCTTATTAAAGGACACTATCCCCTATTACCGATTAAACGAAACAATACCCACTTGTGCTCTTGTTTTTATGTGCTTCTCTCATCCAGGGTTATGAGCACAAAGAAAAATGGATGAGTTTGCACAGTCTCCCTACAACTAGGTTGTACTGGAGTAAGCCTTTTATGGCTTACAGTGAGTATCAGAAACATAGCTCATGTTTCTCTTTGGTAATTTCTGCCCAAAATATTTTCTCCCAAGACGATGATCTTTTCTAACTCTAGAGATATGATCATGTGGACAAAATATACTGACGTGAGAATTTTCAGAGATAGATAAATTTCTCTTAATTCTATCAATGAGATTTTCATAAGATTTTATCATTCTAAGGACTTCCTTATGATTCACATCAGTGTGATTATCTGAAACAATTATCGGAGATTCCCGATTGTTTCTTTTGGCAGAGATTCTCTCTTTGCCTTTCTTCTGGAATCCTTTTTCATCAAACAAGAATTGTTTCTATAAGGGTGAGGAGGAACCTTTTTCCAGATGCGATTATCAACTCTTTCCTCTGATTCTTTTGAGTTGATCTTATAGGGTAGTGGTATAATGTGTCTTTCTATTGAGGAATGGTCTTTCAGTTTTTTAAGACAAGAAACTTCCTTCAATATTTTTACCACCGTATGTTGAAGAAGTATAAGTTTCCCGTCAAGTGACTGAAAATTATATTCCTTAAGATCACTTTCATGGAATCGGTTCAAAGTTTCCTTCGGATAAGATTTCATTTGATCATCAGTAGATATAGAAGATGGTTTCTTATCCTCTTCTGACTTGATGTAGTTAGGCAAACTACCATCATCTTGATCTGTTTTAGATGTGACTAAACCGGTTTTATCACAATCTGTAAAAGTCGAGCAAGGACTCTTAGTTTCCTCAACATCAGAAAAAATCACAACAACATCATTAGTCAGAGTCATATGATGTGTCTCTTTTTCTTGAGAAAGAGTTTTACCAAGAGCTTCTAATTTGACAGTAAGATCCATATTCTCTATAGCTAGAATATTCAGTTGGATGTCTTTATTTCCGATCTCTTGTTTGTCTCTGTCTTTAATAACACCACTTTAGAAGACAAAAAATTTATAGGCTTTAGGAGTTTTACCAACTCTTTATCAACATCTTATTTTCCATCAGAGATGGACACAGATGTTTTTGCAACTCCTGGATCATGAGTCAACGAAGTAGTAGCATCTTCAACCTTTGAGTAGTCATAATCTTGCATAACGTTAACTGAATCGACCATTAGATTCAATTTCTTATAGGTTGGATCGCACCAAACACAGATTGTTAGATCTTTTCGTGTTTGCCTGCTCTGATAGCAATTGAAAAGGCGAGGGTACCCAAATATACCTCAAGCTAAAAGTTTTCCTACCTATAAGTCCTTTCTCCGAAAGTGATTGTCTATGGACTGAATCGAGACAATGCAACTAATCGGTTCACACTTCGTGTGATCATCTATGGATACGAGCGAGACAATACAACAACGAAGTATGTTTACTTGATAAAAAGGTTCGAACTTAACCAAACACAATAGGATTGCTTATCAAGTAAATAGGAATTAACATTTGTGTAATTTACTTTAATTATAATAAGACAATTATAATGCGGAAAATAAAAGTAAATGACACAGCAAGATTTTGTTAATGAGGAAACCGCAAATGCAGAAAAACCCCGGGACCTTGTACAGAATTGAATGCTCTCAGGATTAAGCAGCTACACAAAAACCAACTCCGTATAGTTGAGACCAAGCAACTAAACCTGTAGTTCACCTAGTTCCGTCTGTATTCCCATGCGTCCAACTTATGAATAAGTCACGTACTTGGAACAATTACTTTGGTTCGTATTCCAAACAGTAAAGGAAGAACAAATCTGTTTGGTAGCAACTCTCTTCAACCAAGTGATGTGAGTTCGACAAAGCATCTTCTGTTTATCTCAATAAACTCCTTCGTCAGGTTCTTAGATCTATCTTATTCTCAACTACCGAAGGTAATTGTTAAGATTTTGCAATCAATACTTTTAATCACAAAGAATTGTATTGATGCCGATCTACACAACTATCAATCCAATCTACCACAAGGATTAACCGATTATAGTTGGATCCTCTTATACTGAAACAAGTATTGTGCACACCAAAGATTATGAACCCCAAATCAGAAATCTTCATTATCTTCTTTGTCTTCAAATCTTCTTAGATCTTCAATACACACTTGCACACAACAACTTGAATCTCTTGTGATCAATCACGTACAGAACGGAGTCTGTTAACAATGGATTATCACAAGATCGTCTTTAGAACTACAAATTACAGTCTAAAGATCCCTGTCGAAAGTTCCATCTAGTTTGAGTGAATCTTATATCAGAAGAGAAGATTCTCAAGCATAAACAAACTAGGTGCAATCCAAGTTCAACCACCGTTAGTCAATCAAATCAATCAAAAACACAGGATAAACTGGAATTATCTAGTTTTCCACCAACGGTACTAATAGAGCTTCTCAATCCCAAATAATACTTTAAACTGAGCTGCCGTAAAAGGTTTCGCCTAATTAGGTTACTCTCCTCTCCGAATAGGCGGCTACACTAGTAACAACACAACCGAGAAAGTTTGTTGTCACGAAGGATTAGTTTGCTAGAAATGCAAACTTCAAGTATTTATAGACAAGGAAGTTTGGACACCAAGGAATTTCCAAAACCAAAAATATTCTCAAGATATGCAATATATTCCAAATTGGGTTTCCATAATTCCTGGAAATGCTCTGTCCAAAATAATGACCAAAAATCTCTTGGAAAATCTTTAACTAGTAAATGCACATTACTAATTCTCGTTTTCCTAAAATAAAATTAAAAACCTTAAATAAAAGATTCTTAACTTATTTATCTTTCGATCCTAGGATTTTCTTCCTTTAGATATCAAGGAATAACTTTGAACAATTAAAGATAAGCAGTACAACACATGTTCAAAGTATGTCGACATCCTTACTTTGTAAGTCCTCTTTCATACTTACAACCTTGAAACCGATTTGCCACACTTCCAAACAAGTTTAGAATTGGTTCATCTGACATTCAAGAACTGTGTGATTGATCAAGAACACTCAATCACAAATCATGGGTTTAACGGTTCTTCCAAAACAAGTTTCGGTTCTACCTCCATGTAAGTACTGTGCATAGTCACACTAGTTTTCCAAAATTCGGTTGAATAGGTAGTAGGATCGGTTCCCCACATATATATGGTATCTAACTTATATATGTTTCACATGTCCATAGGATTGGTTCCCCTTTGCCTAAAAACGTGTTGCACATGTCCATAGGATCGGTTCCTCTTTCTGCTAAACCATGATGCACATCATACAAGGATCGATTCCCCTTTGTGATGTGTTGCACCTCTTACTAGGATCGGTTCCCCTTTACCCAGAGTCGGTCATACACAAAATCACAATCTAGATCATACCATCTCAGGTGATTACTTAAGATCGGTTTCACTAATAAAAGTCATACCAATACATAAGTCAGGCCTTTGTGAATAATTTTACCAAGAACATAAAAAAAATTCATGATCAATTATACTAAATCACACATATTGGTGGTTCACAAGATATGCAATGAATAACAATACCAATAACGCCTTGCGATTACCTTTTTGATTCATAAAACAAGTTTATGAACTTACTTCCTTAAAACACGTGTAAAACATTGTTTCCTAGAATGAAATCCTCACCTCATACCCATACATAATCACAATAGCATTTAAACGATTATGTCGATGTCTTATCTACAAAGTTTAATGGTTAAGCAATAAACCTCGTATTGTATTCCTTAATACCATGTCTCTTTAGAGTGTTGATGCTTCGTAGTTTTGTTTTCAATATGCACGACTTAAAAGATACGTTAGGGAATGAAACAGTCAAGTCAAATATCACTAACCTCAAGTGGAAGGATGATGTTGTCGTTGTAGCTTCTTACTTCTTCGCTTCTTCAATTCTATGCAATACTTGTAATGTCTCAAATCCTAAAACTTTCAAGCTAACCTATACGAAGTTGACTCTAGTACATAATCAGGCAACTCTTAAAATGAGTTTTGATTCACTAAATATGACAACTAAACTTGACATACCAACGGTTGGTGGGTTCAACCGAGCTATGCTCTAACAAGTTGGATCTGTAGTTTTTTTTCTTTGAAAGGAAGGTTATTTGAAATCTAGTTATTGTTGAACATTCAGCCAAGATCACCAAAATTCTTTATGTGCGACCAGTATAAGTCGAATTTGGTATTGCATGCACATTCGTTATAGGTCCCAGAAATTTCTGGAAAAAAATAATTGTCTTGTAAATTTTGCTAGCTACATACATGGGATGCATAGACAAAATATACAGGCTAGCTTTTGCATAATATTTAGGTACATGGTATTTTTTTTTCTTCACGGGTAAATGAAGAATCAGAATGCCATCACCTGACTACTGTCGTAACGAGAACCGTCAAGTGGTCTGATGGTTCTCATGCTCCTTCTGGCTGCAGAGGTAGGGGTTTGAACCCCGTAATTGCCAGAATCCGCTCCGATTTAAGGAGTTTCGAAGTAGTCTAGGGTATAAAAAAAAAAAAAATTGTCACAACAAAAAAAAAAGATAGAAAAAAAAGTATTACTTATTCATGTTAAATATGTCAATAGTTTGTTTTTTATCAGTTGATAGAAATTATGATATTCACTAGTCTCAAAATTAGTTCATATTAATATCTTAACAACATTACTACTCGATTACACAAGCATTTAGAAATTCAAGTTGTTAATCTGTTCAACAAAATAAAAAGGAAAAATGGACATCAAATGAGTACTTTTACTTTGCCTTCCTAAATTGGGGCCTAGGTAGGGCCTAGGTAGATTAATTGGGCCTATAGCTACATGACAAAATAGGGTCATTGAGTAACAATTCTTTGAAACCCCTTATCCAATATATATGTTAATACCTAATATTCCCTTCTTAAATTAGTGGTAATTCGGATAATTAAATATTGTTTAATCAAGTTAATACTGAAATTAACTATGATTAATGCATAATCAACACTTTTAAAAATTTAATTATTTTTCCAAAAGACTCGATCCAGAATCGGTTGATGTTAGTGCATTTGTAAACCGATTCTGGGTTGGGTTTATTCCGAATGAAGATGTAAACCCAGAATCGGAGTTTAATCAATACCCACATAAACCGATTTCAACAATCGGTGTTTATATATATCTATATAATCCGATTATAGCTTACTTTCAGAAACAAAATATTCATTACATAGTTTGGGAAATTACCGCAGTACATATATATGATTCAGTATTGGAATTCTAGAATTTGACACATCAAATGCTCGTCAATGAACCTCCGAGCACGTCGGTACAACGTCGTATATTCTTTGTGGTGAATGAACTTAGTTTCTCCATTACGGATTCTCCATAGCCTGTTGAAACGTTCCAGCTGAAATTCAATGAATTCTTAAATGTTAGTATGTGAACTTTTGACATAGGTATAAAGATGATCACATTACTCACTTTTTCCCTAAGAGGAGCTCGTGGATGATAGTGGTACACCATATTTCTAACTTTTACGTACTCTCGCATTGCGCTTTTTATGTATTGGAATCGAAAAGCCAAGTCTCCATTTACGATTATTGGGATTCGCGGTACGTCCGTAAAAGAACTCTTTAACTCTTTTCCAAAACATTGAATAGATTTCATTCGGACGTTCACGGAACGTATTAGCAAACGATTTAACGAGACACAAATCTTCAAACGGTTCCCATTCCATTTTGTAGGCTAAGTGTGTCATGTGGGACTGGCTCAAAAAAGTTGTCCTTATATAGATGAAGTCTCAACGGCTATTTTTTTTTTAATTCAATTTAAACAATCGGATTTTATAGATGATCACATAGACAGATTGTTTCCTTACAAAATCTTGTAAAATATGCCTCTCACTAAATCGGGGTTTTGTAATGCATATGTTAACCGGTTCTAGGCAAAAAAAGATACATAACTTTTCTTCAAATTAATCGGATTTAATGTAGGTACATATTAACCGATTCTAGGCAAAAAATGATAAGTGCTACATCAAGCATCTCATTTGTGATGTAACTTTTCTTCATGATAATCGGATTACATATTGGTACATGTAAACCGATTCTGAAACTGAACCTCTGAGAAACTATCAGAATCGGATTACATATGGGGACATGTAATCCGATTCTCACTGAAAAATGCCAGAATATGCATTTTTTGCACACACACATTGTAATCGCGTTACAAACAATTTTCAAAAGAAACCAGAATAAGTCATTCATAAACTAGGAACATAACAAACATAATTCGACAATAAGTTTAAGACAAGACATAAGTTTTGACTCCCTAATTATCCATAGTTAAATACATACACATGAATATAACCATTCATTCATGAACATCCCTACCACGACCACGTCCACCGCCACGACCACACCCACCGCGTCCTCGTTTACCAAGTTGGGCGCTGCTCGATGCACCTTCATTCATCCTTTTTGGGGGTCCTCTCTTCCTCTTCTTCCTTGGCTCCTCCTCCTCCACCTCCAGCACCCCAAACTTTGCACTAGCTTCTACATCTTCGAGATTGTTCTATTTATCGATCAGCTTTTTATTGGCGATAACATTTTTCCCTTCCCTGATTTCTAGCTTTGCTTGGGTCCGACTCGTCTTCTCTGTTTCAATTTTAAAGAACAAACATTCAATATATAATGCTAAAACCATTAACAAAACCGTAGTTGAGTAACAATACGCACTAGGAATTCGAGAGCCGTATCTTTGTCCTCTATCTTGGGCCTCTCATCTACTCGTATCACTCGAGTATGCGAAACATTCAGGTACCACGGCATGTAATCCGAAATTGCATCATCATATGTTCGAGATGGACCTTGCAGAGGATATTTGTGAAAAGCTCTGTCTTCCCAATAATCACATGATGGTAAAGTCTTGTGAACAATGTCGATATCATTATCATATGATTTGGTTTTTTTCTCATTGATTTTGAACATCTTGTGCTCCTTTGGGATTATTTGTACGTAACCGCATTGTCTTGCGACTCTCGACGGGTTGTACATTACATATCATCTTGGGTGAAACAAAGGACCCCAATAATCACTTTGCTCTTCGCACCCAACCTTCTTTCCTTTTTCTTTATCCAAATCCTTTTTGTAAGGATCAAAGACAACATCTTTCATCGTCAAGTTGTCCAACTGGCGTCTCAACTTCAGATAATCCCTTTTTTGGTGCTTCGGCTTACTTCTGTAGGTGTACATGTCTCCATAATACCTTTCGTCCCATTACTTGTTCTCAAAAGCCCTTTCAGCAAATATTGGGAAGTGAAAATATATCCACGCTTGTAGAAATGCCATATTCCCTCCGATTTGGATCCTTTGAGCCCTAGAAGCCTTTCTCAACTCGTTCAACGAGTGTGCAACCATGGCTGTGCCCCAAGAGTATTCGTGAATCTTGTCAAATGGTTGCAACAACTGGATAAAATTGGCGCTCACACGGGAACTGGACACGTCGGGGAAGATAATAGATCCCAGGACGTAGAGGACATACGCATTGGCCGTGGAGATGATACTTTCCATGGTCAACACACTTCCCTCGGCACGAAGCTTCTTTGTTCCCATGAAGTTGTCCCTCAGCTTTGAGAGATGGAATATCCTCTGCTTTGACTTGCCTACCAGCATCTCTGACTTGGTCTTCTCCTCATCCCATTGGAACACATCCTAGGTGAACGCGTTAATCTTATCCCACTCAAGATCTTACGCGTACTCTTTGTGCTTTACTGATTTACCTTCTATGCTTAGCCCGATAATTAACTTCGCATCATTTGGAGTTATCGTCAGTTCTCCAAACGAAAGATGCAAAGTATCTGTTTCCCCGTAATATCTCTCGGCAAAGGCGGAACAAAGAGGTTTGTCGTAACCAAGGTCCAAATTCTCGACCGCGGGCATCAAACCCGTTGAATTGACTAGATCGATTACTTCGGGAACTTCTCCAACAGTTGATTCTATTGCTTGCAGTGGCCATTGCCTCATCATACTCACTGACGTTCCTGGCTTCATAAGACGAACGACATCCTTGTGATCCTATAAAACAAAACAAACCCGATGGACAATATTCAAAACACTACACGAATAATAATTTTTATGTTACATAACATAAGGTTTAGGTACTTACTATTGTATGGCAAACGACAGCGGCCCAACTGTCTTTCTACCCCCATAACATCTGTCCTCCATCACCGGGTAACCTGTGAACGGGATCCTTAGGACCGCGAGAAAACATCTTCAGTGGGTCGGGCATGTGGTCCCCTTTCTTCTTCTTCTTACCATCTGTCTTATCTTGGTTTTTAGCGTCTCCTCCTTGGACTTGTTGTTGAAATTCGCCTCCTTGGACTTGTTCTTTAACTTCTCCTATCTCTTCATCACTTTCATCCTCACCTTTTTCTTCATCACTTTCACTCTCATTACTTTCTTCTTCACCACCTTCCTTGCCACCAATTTCTTCCTCATTAACTTCCTCATAAATTTCTTCTTCACCACCTTCTTGTTCAGTAGGTGCATCAGAATCAGATTCTTCGTGTGTTGGTTGCTCCGCTTGAGGTGGTGGGTCATTGATGCTGATCCCTTTGGCTTTACTACCCGTGTCCCTTCGGTGCGAAGCATTCAAATTTTGGCCGTCTTTTCGATGAGGTGCCAAAGGCTTAGGAGAAGCAAGGTCATGTTTCCTCTTATATTTCTTTTCGGCTTGCTTTCGTTGGTTTCCATTGTTTGGCCTGTACAATACAGAGTTAAAAAGTAAACAACAATGGAATCGAATGCATTTTTTTTTTAAGTCAAGGTACTCAATCGGTTTACTCGACATACATATAAAAACTGATTCAGAACATAACAAATACACAATCGGTTTACTAAACTGCTCATTTAATCTGATTCTAACAATAAAACAATCAATCGGATTTTTCAAGTGCTAATGTAACCCGATTCTAACTATAAAACCAACAATCGGTTTTATCGATATACATATAAAGTCCGATTATTGACTAAGCAGAAGAATTTTAAGGCTACATAATCGGTTTTTGTGAACACAATGTAATCCGATTCTAACAAAAATTAGTTACAGAAACAATGGCTACAATAATCAGACTATTTATACATTAACGTCTTCCGATTCTAATTTACATGCAAAACAATCGGTCTATAAGTTTAAGAACATAACCCGTTTCTAAAATAAATCGGGTTACTTAGACATTAACGTAATCCGACTCTGTGAACAAGCAAATGTTTTGATTTCAAAAATTTCGATTTCTAAGCGATTGCATGTTACTAAAACCTAGTTTACAGGATTGGGTTCATAGAAAACTACCTGATTCGACCCATTTCCTCCTGTTGTTGTTCGATTAGAGATGCTTCTTCTCGAGCAACCGTTTTCTTCTTCGGTTTGTTTCCAACTGCTTTAACAATTCCGGGGTTACAGTCACTAGGATAAGTGATTACAGTTGCTTGTTTGTATCTTGATGGTTTCGACATTTTATAGAAGAAGAAAACGATTAATCGTATTTGGATCGTCGATAATCCACGATGTTTTGGTTTCAAAAAATGAAAAAAAGAGGGAGAAGAAGAAGACAAGAATCGGTTTAGGAGATGGAAATGATAACTGATTTTAGTTTTAGGTTTATTATTAAGAGTTGATGGGTAATTTAGTAATATTAATTTTTTTTAGGGTAATTTTGGAAGTTTCAATTAATTTAGACACCCCTTATCATTGTTTGTGGTGGAAATAAAATTTCGATACCCCGATTAATCTACCTAGGCCCCGATTTGGGAAGGTTACTTTGATTTGTGTATTTTTACGACACTTTGATTCACGGGTGGCGGGGATTTTTAGGCAACGATTTTTTCATTGCTTATTGATGGCATATTTTTTTATGCAGTCATTTTTCATAATTGTTTTTTTGCAAGCCTACTGCTAGAATCAACACCAAGTTATTGTTGGACATGAATATCAGAAGCATAACCCTTCCCATCGAAAATGTGTTTGTAGGTCTATTCCAATTTGATCCATGATACAGTTTGACTAGGGTTCATGTATTCTTTGATGAAGAATTGTTTTTCATTCGTCGACAAGAATACATGACCAGTTAGGAAACCGATTTGACATTCAATTGTCACGAATGTTCATCTATAGTACACATGTATGATGTATTGAGAAGAACTGATATTTACATGAGTTTGTTTATTTTAATAAACTTGTATATGACAACGCCCACAAGAAATGAATCATGCATCACATTGATTTTGAAGTTGTTCTCATCTTGTGTGTTTTTCGTGACACTTGTAAAATTATTAGTAGTAATTCATGTAGAATATATACTCAAGTTTTTGTACAGTAGTTTATACACGTGGAATCAAAGCACACAAGTTAAAGATATTCAAATACTTTCTTACAAATTATCTTATGTGGCACCTTCGAGAATGCCAGTGAAGTAAACAAGTTGATGGTAACTTTATTAAATAGTGATGCTCCACATTTGACAGCGTAGTGTGAAAATCTATCCCGAGTTATTAAGAAAAAAAGAAAAGAAAAAAGCTAACATGTTCAATGAAAACCTTAATATTGTTTACAACAAGAAAATCAAAGTCGAATAAAAGTCTTCCACCAGAGAGCAGAGACCGTTGAGACATTCACAAATTATCCAAGTTTGAATACCATAATATTAAGGAGGACTCGGTGATTTGAATAATTTCTTGGTACTTTAATCTTCCCATAAAAACGATCTTATTCCATTGATTTCAAATATTAAGAATCCTTCGAAATTATTATTTTTACAAGCCACTAACCCGGTGCATACGCACCGGATATGCATACTTGATATACTTAAAACTTTAAAATCACCCAACTCAGTTCCTGCCGCATCTCAGATATACATATTTGGCTTGCGGATATCTTCTCCACTCGTTTTTGTTAAATGAACTATTAATTTTAGTAAAACTTTTTTGTTGTACACTTGTACCCACCCTACTCAATTGGGGTATTGGTGTTTGCTTAATCTCTTGGGCTTGACATTGTCTTTTTATGAATCTCTCAATTATGCGATTGTAAAACCATTACATGGTAGAGAGAAAATGTGTCTTCATCCATGAAACAGGTATATGCATGTATCTATAAGAAAATCAAACGTACCTCTAGATGAGATACTAAAATTTAACTGGTATAGGAATTAAAATGTACCATATCTTGCACATCCGAAATTAAAAGCATAGGAAACTAAAAACATCAAAAATGGTTAGCCTTCGGTGTCTCATATCTTTCTTTGGAAACCAAGAACATCAATGTTTTTGTAAATAAAAACTATCAATCAGTTTAAATCATGGTTGAATTTTTGTGGATTTTATTCTCAAAGATCTGTAGAAATTTGTTCAACGACAATTATTTTAAATGATCATCACCATAATTCTTCTGTAATGCTCGTCGGAACTATTCCTCTCTATTATACAGTTATCAACTGTTGTAATAACCAGTTGGACGCAACATTTCTTAATCATAGTAAGATACCACTTGTGTATCAAGAAAATCGATCCCAACAAATATTTTGTGAATCATGCAAAAATAATGTCCTGATAGGAAATTTTATATTTCATTTCTTACTTCATTTGGTTTCTGATTTGGTTGGTCTTCCACTTCATCCAATATATATCGTCTTTCACGGGTCCACAAGGAACTTTAAATATTTTTTGGGCCCTACGTTATGTTTAACAATTTTTGCACTAGTATATACTCGAGGTTTACATTGGGAGGATCCGAAGTTTCCACCGATAGAGACAAACAAAATGGACCCCACTTGCCACGCACCCTTCCCATCATAGAGCAGTTGCACACAACTATTGGATTTTTCTTTGGGAGAAATTTCAATGTGTCTAGCACACTTGCATGAAGTGGAAAGTATATGGATGCCAAATATTGTGAACGAAATATAAAAGTATAAAAGTAAAGCTCAAAAGATTGTTGATAATCACTCACTTGTTCTTTTTTTACCATAAGTTTCACAGTTGATGTATAACAAATTCATTTCATGTTTGGATCTAGCACTACTTTTGAATTAATGAAGTAATCTGCGGCTGATGGACCATCTTCCCACAACGAAGATGAATATCGCGTGATGGATCATATCTAGGAGGGTCCATCGTATTTTGTTTAGTTTTTTCTCATTTTTGTCTCATATCGACGAATTTGCATACAAATTTCAAGTTTCACTTTTTATGTTAGGTATGTTCCATTTATTAACCAAACTTAAGTATTTCACTTTGGAACAAACTTTTTGATAGAGTAAGTTGAACATAACTTTCTAGTTTCACTAAAAAAATATATTCTTATGGATTGCATTTAGACAATCAACAACTCTTCTGCAAATCTTTTTCAATGAAAAGGCTTGAAAAGATTCTTCCTTTTCGCGCATCTACCCGCCTGCAAATCTTCCTAGTTTACTCAACTTATCAATCTATTTTATGCTCATTATGGTAGAGATTCGAAAGTTGCATGTGTTCCTTAATTAAACCAGAAACTTAAAGCTGAATTTTGCTTCCAATAATGGTTCCATCATCCATGGATGTTTTACAAATTGTCCCACATTATCTTCGTATTTGTAACGAAATTGATGGCAAATGTTCTGTGAATATTGCAAATATAATGTAAAAAAAAGATATCGATCAATTTTTTTTCCAACACGACTTGGATTTTATGGTTCCACTGGGGATTAAAGAGCTGGGTCATGCTTTAGTGAAAAAGTGTGTGCGCCTCCTTTAGTGTAAAGAAAGTGTTGTACTGTACATAATATCTTGATATCACTATTCACATTATCATTCGACCATTAGAATAATCTTTTAGTGTGTATTCGCAATGAAAACTTTTATCTTAAACATATTTTATTTTAGTTGAATAAAACACTTGAAATCATCAACTTTTTTGGAACTCTAATTTATTGATTATTTATATTCGTTACAAATTCCAAAAAAATAAAAATAATGTTGTTGAAAGGTAGTAATTTGAGTATCATGATTTCATAAACCCCATGTAGGTGTAGAAAAAATGATAATTGTGAATACAGTCACTAGTTTTAATAGGATTTGACTAAACTATCAGATTCATTCTTGGCATATGTGCTTATAAGTCTTCTTAGTTTACTCCAACATCTGAGTATCTCCTCAAAATTCTTCTTAATTTGCTCAACCATAATCATTGATGAAAAAATATTTGTCCAAAATAATGCACAACTTCCATATCTATCATATATATGTCCTTCTGAAACACTAATGAAAATGTCGTGATCACACTTTAAAAGAATGTTCTAAACTGTTGGAAAATGAAATAATTTTCATACGAATAGAGAATCTTTTATCCAAGTTGAAGCCTTTCTCCAACAAACCTAAAATAACACTCATTTAATATAAGTTCAAATAAACACAAAATCAAACTTAAAATCAGACGTCCAATCAAAATTATAATAAAACTCATTTAAGGAATCAAACGGTTCTGGGTTAGGCTTCCTCTTGGCATATGTAATGGTTTGGAGTTTTTGGATCTTCAATTTCTTCATTCATGGCGGTTAGCTGCAGTTAGTGACTATTGATTTTCATTCAATTTTATTTTTTGATCTTGGTTGATTTTGTGAAGTAAATGACAAAATAAGAAGATAATGACATCACATGATCACGTACAACATAGAAACCCTAATAAATTTTACTCATAAGATAGATAATTAGAGTGATAATGATGTTACAACAATAATCACCATGATCACTTACAAACACAGAAACCCTAATAATGAAATATATCCTAAGACACACAAACCCTAATATTGAAATAAACCTAGACTAGATGAAACAAACAACAATATTGAGAAACTTAAAAACTTCAGAGAAACAAACCCTCAACTGTTCTTTCCATGATACTTGAATTTTCATCAGCAACCCTTACACACCACCATTTCAACCCGTTTCTACAACCTTGGCAAAACCCACTTTTGTCTTTTAAAGTTTTAGTAGCTATGAAACATGAAACAGAAATCAAAAGTGCCATTGCAGTGAGATAGATATAATGATCTGACAACCCACATAGATAGAGACCATATGTGAGGATTTGCTCTGTTAAGTAACTCAAGCTAGTATCAGGAAATTTAGCATTCAAACTGTTGACCAGATGAATGAAAGGATTTGGATTTTGGAGTTAATTAGATTTGGTACAATTAAATTCCTGGTCCGGTTAGTTAGTGTAGTTTTAATTTGGAAACCGAAAGAAACGTATCTAGAAACATGAAATAATATAACCTTCCATGGGAAACCCTTGAAAGGTCTTCATGAAGCATCATGATGTAACATGAAAAATTATTCAAATATTTATATTTCTTTTTCCTCTTTAACTTACTATCAATCAGTTGAGTTTCATTTTGGATGCGGCAAAAAATATTACTTTTAGCTGCACTTGATAGGAGGTGCTGCAAAAAACCTTTTTTTGATGCATATATTGTTGAGATGTGGCAATGTGGTATAACAATACATAGTTTTTCCTTTAAAGTTAATATTTTTCTATTTCTAATAATTACAAATATTTTTTTACCTAATTATTTCATTTTATTATGTTTTTGATACATGTATTGTAATCTTTTATTTAAAAGGCGAGCGACATTTTCATATGTAACTTCGTATTAATACGGAAAGTAAATACTTTAAGATATTATTATGAAAAATTATTCAAATATCTTAAAGTAAACCCTTGAAAGGTCTTCATGAAGCATTGTGATGTAACATGAAAAATTATTCAAATATTTATATTTCTTTTTCCTCTTTAACTTACTATCAATCAGCTGAGTTTCATTTTGGATGTGGCAAAAAATATTACTTTTAGCTGCACTTGATAGGAGGTGCTGCAAAAAACTTTTTTTTTTGCCGTATATATTGTTGAGATGTGGCAACGTGGTATATCAATAGATAGTTTTTCTTGTAGAGTTAATATTTGTCTATTTCTAATAATTACAAATATTTTTTACCTAATTATTTCATTTTATCATGTTTTTGATACATGTATTGTAATCTTTTATTTAAAAGGCGAGTGAAATTTTCATATGTAAGTTCGTATTAATACGGAAATTAAATACTTTAAGATATTATTATGAATACGTCATCATATTCTGTCATGATTATCTTTTAAAATATCTTTTAAAACGCTTATATAATGACACATATACTACTATCAAATAATCATATGTGAAAAGCAAACTTTATATATCAATGTAACCTGAAATCAGAAAAAAAAAAATGTTCATTTGTAAATAATTGTACGCAAAAAGGAGTATTCATTCATATCATAAACTTCGTACGTATTAACTAACTTAGTATATCATTTTTCATCATAAGTTCACATCCAGCTGGACAAAACAAAAAAGATTATGATAAATTTTGTTTATTTTGTGTTTTTGTAGATAATGATGGAATTTTTTGCTTTGAATTTTTATGTATAAATTTCAACCTATCTCTCTCTATAGTTCCTAGGTGTTTTTCTTTGTTTTCATTAGTTGATCAAGAAAATGATTTGCACTTAGCACCAACTATCGACACATATGGGTGTTTTGCATGTACCGGAAATAACCCTAAAAGAGCACATGAGTGTCAACTATCGTCATGGGTATGCATCTGGTGATAATATTAAAAAAAAACAGTACATAAAAAAGTGTGTTTTAAGTTATAATTATCGTCAGTTGTGAAGGAGTTATTTATGCCGATAGTAGCTGGACGAGAGAAACTTCTTGGATGTATTTTTGACTTCTAAATCATTGAAACATAATCCCATTAGGAATTTAACACCAAGATTTGGTGAGCACTATATAAGAAGACTCACAAGAAAATATCTTTATCATCTTTTATCACATCTTAGTCAACACCCAATATTTTACGGAAGAAATCTAGGGTTTTCCTTTTATAGGGAAACTATTTTTCCTCTACTTTTGTATATTTTTCATGGGTTTTAACAAACTCATCACTAGATAATTTTCATATTGATTGGGAATATAGTTGGAAGTCCTTAACATGTGAATTAATTTGTCCGGTTGTTATTGATGTTCATGATCTCTTTTATCGTTCACGTTCTACTTTTGATATTTGCTTGTATGATTGAAGGTGTGTTTGTTGATGATGTATACTAGGTGGACACGTATTCATATCTAAGGCTAAACTATGGTTTGGAGATACAAAATAGTCGATAGACCTGGTTGCAAGTAGCGCATAATGTGATTATTGATTGTACTCGAAACGTTCTTCTAATTATATGTGGAAGTGACCAATTTTACATAGATAACTTATAGTACTTTTATTGTATTGACTAGCCTAATTTAAAGAACCTAACCCTCTTAGAGGATTAAACTTGATACCATGTTGCTTTAGGTTGTCCACTGAATAGTATTTTTATATTATCGTCATGGTATGTGATGACATAAAGAATTTACCAGAATATTCTCTTAATGTGGTGCTTTAGGATTATTGGTATGAAGAGATAGTGAATTTTTATTTTAATCGATTGAGGAGCATGACTGGCGATGAAAGATGAAATTATCAACTAGTATTTTCTCACCTTGATCTCAATCTTTACTTATTTCATTTTTATTTTAGTTTCGTTTGATTAATTTAGTTAAGTAATTATATTATCCCATTGGTCACATAAGAAAAACAAATAACAATTACACAACTCCTCGTGGAAACATATGGATTTATTGAATCTATTTATATTCAACACTAACCCTACTGAAAGCATATGAATTTAATAACCCTCACATTTCTAAACTAATTATGAAATTTATGTTCATCCTACTGAAAGTATACGGATTTACTGAATCTCGCATTTAAATTTAAGTTTTTGTGTAGAAGCAGTAATAGCTTCATATTCATACAATGCACGTGAATTAAGCGGATAAGAAAATACAACTAAATAGAAGAATCAGAATAAGTAATATTAATAGAAATAAGTGCCAAAAGAGGTGTTCTTTTTTTTTTTTTTCAAAATGGAAAAGAAAAGGTCTATTGGATATCGATTAATCCAATCTTGGGGTTGATCTGCATTTCCTCAAGTTGGCTAACTCAAAATATGGAATAACGAGGGTACCAAGTACACCACAATCTTTCGATATCAACCTATATGACAAATACCTTGCGTGATCTAATACATAGACAAGGACTTTCAAGAAGATAGCAACCACAAGGTATACACTTGGCATATAGAATAGGTATTGAAACCAAACCTAACTATACACTTGGTATATATGGACTATGCTTTGCTTGCTTTGGCCTTGAAATACGAGTTGGCATTAGTTGCTAGTCCCGACGCGGATGAACTACGATTGATACTTCATCTCTTTGAGCTACATAGGCATCCACAATGGGTTATATCATTTGTGGCCCAACACCTTGTCGTTCATATCATATAATTTCGAGTTCATTGCGACATTTTGGTTACTCATATCATCTAGGCTCGACAATGCGATGCCAGAGATGATTATTTCCATACTTGATGAGGTAGTTTCCTTAAATTCCTTGGATGATCATACTTCCTATTAATCCATTCAACGTAGGCATGCAACAACTGTAAATTGGGCTTTTCTATGAGGGAAGCTTAACCAAGATTTCAAGTTAGGGGAGCTTACAGAAGCCACTCGCATCACAAAGATGATGTAGCAAGAATGCCATGATCCCAAATGATACACCCTTGGCATGAGCAATATTAGTGCATGTTTTCAGTTCGATGCCGAAGCAAAGTAATTAAGGAAGTTTGTAATAAGATTGCAATGGCCTATGCGCGACTCAAGTCATGCCCTTTGCCTAAACAAGACTCGGAAGTTAGTGATGCATGTAATATACCTTAGCTTTAGTCTTTATACCTTAATGCATCACAAAGGTAAGTTAAATGCTGATGAGCTACATAAGGAAACTACGTTGAAGGAATCATGCTTTCAAAGGAAAATCATCGGTGCATTTTTCAGTTGAGAAGTGAAGTTTTATGGCCCGATTACTGCATTTATGAGTGAAGCGTTAGGGAGTTTCGACTTGTGCGGCTTGGTTTCAGAGGCATAATTTTCTGGTATGTCACAATATGTTAGATATTGGTGAATGTCTTATGTAGAAATAAGTCACATGTGATGTGGCTGGTGAATATCAAGCTAACAACTAAGGTTGAGTCTATAAATGCAGGTTTTACACTTCCATTTACAATAAAAAGATATGTTTTTTTTATAATAAAAGATAATAATATTTACATTTAGAGTTTACAAATATTAGAAAAAAGTATTAATCCCTCTTGATAATCTAAGTAATATATATAAAGGGAGATTAATAGATAAGAAATGGTTGTTATTGAAAGTTCCAGTACAACATTATTCTCTCTACTTATCCAAGGGTGTTCATATATATATCATATATTGTGGCTCAGAACATTAAACAAAAGGAAGTTAATTCGATTACGGTGAAGAAGCAATCCAGTTCTTTCCGAAATTATCGTAGGGGCAAAAAATATTTATGCACGTGGATACATCGTAACATGAGGGATACAAAAGTAGAATAAAGTTAAACACCAGATCTAACCTACAAGTCCAACACTGTAACCAAAATGTCTACCACATTTGGTCAAGATGACGACACATACAAAGAAAGTGAGAATATCAATGATCAAGTTTAAAGGATTGGACTAGGCATTTAGTGCAATTGGTAAAGGACATAATAGGTGAACAAAGCGTCATTACAAGGTGGGAACCGGTCGTTTGGATGCTAGCGAGACGAACTCTGCGTTGGTCCATAATAAGGAGCATATCAGGAGACAACAAAGAATATACCGGAAACATCCCCTACAACAAATCTGTCCACCTTCATCGTTGAGGAAATAAAAAATCAGATACACATGCTCAACACTGTAATTTTAGTTGCATCATGGCTTTAAAAATTCAGCATTGAGTTATCAGAAAAGAGGTTAAGTTCTTTGAATGAGAAGCAATTGTATAATGAGATTGAGAGGGTTGTTGAGTTTAATAACTTATCCCTTGATCTTTGTGACCATAAAAACAATTGGTATCACTGTGGACATAGTAATCATGTTGAACCACTAAACCACGAGTGTTGTTATTATTATTTTTTTACAGTTAGTTGTGTTGTTTGAGTTCGTTAGTCCATGATGCGTTTAAAGGTTTTATTGTATAGTTAGATTGTTAGCTACTAAAACTATAATTATACTTTTTTTTTTTCTAAAGTTTCTCCCCTCATGATACCTCTCACTCTTCCTCCTTAGTTGAGTAATTTTTTTTTCAGAAATTTCAATCTCATATATAATTCTACCATACCAAGTTACCAACACTATCTTGGTCAGGCAGGCTGATAATATTTTCAGCCAAATTAAGCTCGTCGGAAATAAAAATATCTTATCTTTTCTTATATACTATAATAAAGAAAAGGGGTCTTTTCAACCGCGGCACAGAAAAAATCGAAAATGCCCTTCCGTGTTTTCTCACGCTGTTTTGGATTTTAAACAGAGAGAGGACAAATAAGTAACTGAAGTTTCTTATTTCTGAAAACTCAAAATCAAAAGAATAACTTCATTCTGAAACCCAAAATCAGACAGTAAATCACACAATCGAATTCCAAAACCCAAAATCCAATCGGTTGATGTTTTGATCAGAAAGCCGATCGATATTCCCTCATTCGAAAAACCTAAAATGAATCATTCTTCTCCTGTCAAAATCATAATTCCCTATTCTTTTCCTATACCTGAGGTGAAGAAGAAGATTGTAATGGAGGTGATGCTGATGAGAAAGTGACGGATGTGGTAGTACGTGAGGTGAAGAAGAGGAGTCAAAAAGGAAGCAAACAGAAAAAAGAAAAGAAAAAGAATAAGGATGAATCAAAAGGAAATTGTAAGTATACTGTTAAATTAGTGTCGTGTTGAATAATGGATCCTTTATATTTCTGAAATTTGGTTCGATTAATGTTTTGTGAAATGTTGGAACCCTCATTTATTATGAAATTTATCAATTTCAATTAGTACTGAAGATTCAGTGATGTTTGATTTATCAATTTCGTTATTTGTATAAATGCTTAACAGAACATTGGTAGTAGTAGTAGGACCGTTAGTTAAGAATTTAGTTATCTTTACCGTTTGAATGAACAATAACAACAAATGCCTCAGGGAACAAATTCTAACTCCATGTATTTGAATGCAGCATGGGTTTTTAGTCTCTTTTTCAATTTCTTCGATCAAATAGCAGTAAATTTAAATTGAATTTGTATACATTGGCTATTGGATGATACCGACACGGATTAGCAGCAGTGGTGAGGCCGGTACCATTAAAATAGCAATCCAAGTATGTATACTAGCAACTCTCTCATGAAGATTCATGACCATTGATGCATGAGATTATTGCATACGTAGTGGGTAAAAAATGACCCTTCTCGATCTCTAGGATTGCAATGAACTCCCAACTATGTGCAACCAGAATTAATATTATTGCATAGATATCTCTCTTCTGTTGATGGATTAACATCACACTATCTATCGACATCTGAATTTCTGTATGTCTACATCAATTAGTAACTGTAAATAAACACTGCCATGAATTACAAGAAAAATAAAGTATTGTCAATGCTAAATATCGTGCTACATTTGTATGTCGCCAATATGCAATTTTATCAATATCAGAATCATTTGTCAAAATATATATTGCTTTCGTCCTGTTTGGAAGATTATATATACCCTTTCAAAGCTCATAAACGATTATTTCTTCTTCTATAAGAGTATATCCAGAAAAAAGAGAAGTCATATTACAGCTCCTTCAGTGGTATCTGACCATGCCTCTAGGAAGACATCATGTGAAAGTTTGGCACTTATTGATGCTTCAATGGAGGGAAACCAGGCCACCAAGATCCCAAGACTTATTGACTAGACATATATCCCCTTAATTTGACTATCTATTAGGCTATTCGAAAGTCCGCAACGGTGAAATGATTCCAAGTTGAAACTTTTGATGAGATTAAGGTACAATTGGAGTGCAGGAACGAAGATACATTATTGGAGGTTAATTGGGGGTCTTTTGGTGCATGAGAACATACAACTATGCTGTTTTTCAAAGTTGAGTTTTCTACAAGAAGTATTTTTGTTCGTTACTCCTAAGTTTTGTAACGGAGAGGCATGTCGGCAGGTGCATCGTGCATGCGTCTTTGCTAGTATTGTATTAAGAAAAATATAATTAAGGAAAATCAATAGTCATACCCCATCGTTGGTCAAATTAGAAATCCTTATTCAATTTCATCACAACTACTTACACTTCCATGATCATATAAATCAGATGGATCATAATTTGGAAGAGTATATATATCCAACTCCAAGATATTTTATAGGAAGGTTATTATTGGGGCGTCACATCCCAATAGAGGGGCTTCACTTGGATTCTTAGTGTTCAAAAAAGTGGTTATGGGATATCCTAATATAAATACAAAATGTCTAGATTATCCTTTAACTAAAAAAAAACTTAAAAACCTAATTTTTTATATTCTAACTCAAAGAAAAAATTGCTCCTCTTCCTCTCCTCAATAGCGGACGATCAAATTCATCACCAACAACCGAATCAAGAATTTGAAGAATCACGATTTTTAACTCCTCAACAAGAACCCATGGTTTATGTTAGGTATTAATCGATAACCCATCTTGTTTTTACTCGTTTTTGTGCTAAAAATAGGTTAGATTGAATGAAATCGAAATCAAATTAGGGTTTTAGTTGCGTTTCTAAAGGTGTTACGGCTGGCTTCGCCAACCGTAATTATAGTTTTTGAAGATATTACGGTTAGGTTTGGATGATTCCAAACCGTAAATCTAATTTGCATTGGTATCCCAGCCGTAAAATTTATATTTCCAACCGTATGAACAAAATCTAAATCACAAGAAAATTTACGGTTGGTAATGAAAAATTCGAACCTAGACGTAAACTGAGTTACGGTTTGGAATTGTGTAAAACACAACCGTAATCTGGGTTACGATTGGGTTCGTAGTCCCATTTTCCCAACCGTAATGGTTCTACGATTGGGTTTTGTCTCATTGATTACCAGTTACGGTTTGGAGTTCATCCAAACCTAACCGTAAATAGAGGTTACGGTTGGTAACGAAGCTCAAACCCAACCGTAATCGAGCATGTAAGTCGAAAAATCTGAATTTTTTTTTACGTACTTTAGCTAATTTTGAGCGAAATTGAACTCATGGGAGATAGTTTATAGGCATAGAAATTTTTTTTTTCCTTCTCTCTAGTTTTTCTTCCCACAAAAACTTTGTCCCAAAATTCACCAAGTATATAACAAATTCATTAATTTAATTATTATCTAATTAAATAAAATTAACATTAACTAAATAAGGGTTGTTTAGTCATTACAAAATTATTTGAGATAAGGGGGTTTTAATATTACTTATGGATGACCCGTTTTTGTCTTATTAGGTGACGCCCCTCTAATGGAATGTGACGCCCCAATAATAGCCTTCTTTTATAGGTCGAATATCATATAAAATGTCGAGTGTCGTCTTTCAAAATTAATAATCTAATTCAACGACATACTTCATCTTTCACTAATTGAATCAATGATTCCTTAATTTCCGTGGCCAGAAATCTATTATTTAGTTTGGCTTAGTGGAAATGTGCATAATATCCTTGTCTTTAAGGTATCCTGGGGTGTCAGTGTCATGGATCCCCTTGCCAGGGATAAGAAGAATTGGATGACCATTTGAATTTAAAGACCACACCTTTATTAGAATGTTTATTTGCAAAGCTGTCAATTGTATGCTCCTAACAAGGGAAAGAGTCCGAAGAATTCTAAATTACATTGATGGCATTTACGAAATTCCAAATGCCAGCATCAATGGTTCAAAATTCATTGTTTGTTTCTTATTATTTTCAGAGAGTTGTTTGTTTCTTATTATTTTCAGAGAGTTTAATTTCAATGGTAGTAAATATTTGCCTCAATGGTTTAAATGGTAATCCAACAAACTTTTATTCGGAGTGGTTTCTATAAGAACTAGTAATGTGCTAGACACCGGTAGAAAGTAGTACTCATCAGATGTACCTAGTTTGAGATTTGTTTTATCAATAACTCTAGTTACACCGCAAGAATTTTCCGAAAAAATCTCTCGAGAGACAATTCCATTGGACCCTCTTTTTCTTCTTCTTCTTCGTGATGGGTCCTATTGGCTGTGTTTCTCGGAATTTTTCCTGAAAAATTCTCAAAGAGGACCTAACATTACTCTTGTTTTACCTCTTCTTTGTGGACCTTGCTACAGTTGGGACAATAGCTGCTGGTCCAGATTTGGGACAAAACGTGGCACATCTCTGAGTGACGTAGAGGCAAATATTTCTAACATCGGGATTAATAGCGGGTGGAGAGGGGAATGATCAACGTTCCGGATTGATTTTCCCAAATTTAGCCCAGATTTGGCCCATATACTTGTCCCAGCTTTAGCATTTTCGCTTTTTAATTTTTAAAGTCGTACTTTGCTTTATCGTTTCCGTCGCCCCCGATTTGATTAGAAATACTGAGAGACAACATTTCTTTTTAACATCAAGGTTGAGAAAGAAGAAGGCTGAAGGAGGAGGAGAGATTTTGGATAGGTAGACCGATCTTTCCACCACCACCACCACCTATGACCAATTTTCTCATCTGGTAAACTCCTTTTCTCTTGAAATTTCTCGTTTATCTTGAATGAAATAACGATTCAATTTTTAGAAGAAAAAAAAAACCTAAATCGGTGCTCTCTTCTTAATACTGATTCAGTTGGTTGGATGTTTCAGTAGGAGGATTACAAGGTTGATATTACAAGGCCTTCCCTCGTCGGAAAGAGACGAAACATCCGGTTAGTTTTCCCTCTTTTCATATGCTTAGGTAAAACAACTTTAACAAAATCATTAGATTGCTTAAACGACATTTCGAATCTGCATGTTGAATTTTGTAGCGGCTAATGGTGCATTTCTCTAAGGCCGGCAACACATGCTCTCTTTGTCACTTGCTTGTTGTACTTTTGGCTTTGGGTTAATTATGCCTGTTTATGTTAATCAGCTGATGATATTTATATTATTTTGATTCAAGGCAACTACATAACAGACAGATCATTGCCAGGTTATTCAGCCAATGCAAACAAACATATCGACGGGCGGGAAGAAACCCAGATAGCACGGATACAGACAGAGATGGAGACGTGACATATGGCAACTTAGGAAACATCTGGTTAGTATACTTGGATTGCTTAAACGGCATTATGAAGTTTCCACTTGATTGAATGCACCTGTGTGAATTTCAGCTTTGCTTTTGTTGAATTTTATAGTGCATGGCTAGGATATCATGCATTATTCTCTTGGCTGTCAGCATATGCTCTCTTTGTCACTTCTGTATGCCCGATTATCAACTGATGAATTTTTTTTTATCGATGACCCTGGAAGTAAAAGTTTTCCATGTTAATTTCATCATTAGTATGTTTATTAGGGATTTGGACACGCAGTAGGTGGAACAAAACATATGGACTCTTTTTCTAAGACTTGCTTGAAGCGATAAAGAGAGCAGACGTTTAGTTTTCTCATTCTTTGTTTAGTTTTCTTACAAATTTATTCTTTGGTATTTAGCAGCAGCTTATTTACGCGTTATTAAGAGGTATGAGGCTAGGAATGAGTACAGAAGAAAATTCTATGAAGAGCAACAGCTTAAGAAACTAGAGGAGAATTAGCAATCTGAATGTTGAAATGGATGCGAATGTAAGAGATCAGCATCATGGGGTCAGAGTAGATGACAACAAACAAATTAGTACGTATTCTCACCAAGTATTGAGCTTCTTCTCATTTCAATAAACTGTTCATGGTTTATTGATTACTATGTGGATTAACTGAATGGCAAATCAGATACCCAATGTGTGGGTTTATAGGTCTAAATTTTGGCTTCTTCGTTGTTTTTGCTGAATTTTGGTGGTTAGGGTGTGATGATCCTGATCTAGGACTTTCAGATGTCCTTGTCTGATGACATCAAAATTTATTGCATCTATTTAGCACTATGACATTTTGGTTTAGTCATAATGATCACTCCCTCGTGACTTGAAAATTTTCCACTTATTAACTTGTTAACCTTCATGTGGTTCTGTCATTATGGTGCAGAACCGTTACTCTTTTTGCATGAAACATATACAAGATATGCTTGACTTTTAAGCTCCTACACACACACACATTAAACCCACTTATCAAGCAAGCTCAGCTACGTATAGTTTTTCTGTTCTCATTCATTTTCTTCGTTCATTACTATATTATTAATGTGAAATCTCCCGAGGGATTTGTGAGCGAGAAATCCTTTAAAGTTGAGCTTGGACCAACTGAGGATGCTGCAGATGATATTCCAAAGGTCTATATGCCACCTGCACCTTGGTTTACCCAAGCTCCGAAGGCTACCTTGTGTACTACATGGTAGTTTGACGATTCGAAGAAGACATTAGGAAAGAGCTGCTTTTTGGTGAGAGAGTTAAAATAGTGGAACCCTTTTCATGGGTAGACACAGACCTCGCTATACCTCCTATTTCTTAATTGTTTTTCGTTTGATAATGTCATGTACTTTATTTGAGATCCCAAGAAGAAAACAAAAAAAAGAAGAAAATATGGTGCGAGAGTCAGACTAGAGGGAACTTGAAATTTTAAAAGTTTTTTCCCTATGAAATGTGTACGAATTTAAGCTTAACTTGAGTTTAAGATTAGTCATTTTTTTACAATTGATTAGTCTCAAATACAATTGCAGTGGTTTGGATACATTTTGTAAAACACTTTAAAAGAAATAGCGACCATACATTTGTTAGTCACTTTACGTGTATGTTCCAGATGAATTACACAGTATAGAAAACTGACCTAAACCCACGGGGGCTCTGATATTGTGACCCAAAATTTACCTGTCTCTCTATCCCCCACTATTCATAGTTTACCATCATCCTTGGTAAGTTCTTATTAGTAAGGATAGAGAGACAGGCAAATTCTGGGACAGAAGATCCCTAAACAAGAAGTAGGTCAGTTTCTTATATAGTGTAAGAAATTCATCTGGAACGTACACGTGGAGAAATGTATGGTCGTTGCTTCTTTTTAAGTGTTTTAAAAAACGTGTTCAAACCACTGCAATTGTATCCAAGACTAATCCGTTTTAAGAATATGACGAATCTTGAACTTAGTAAGATCAAGTTAAGCTTAAATTCATGACAGCAAACCAATTAGTATGTGTTCTCACCCACTATTCAGCTTCTTTTCATTTCAATGAATTGTTCTTAACGGTCACTACTGAATAGTAAAATAGATGCCCAATGTTTGGTTTATAGGTCTAAATTTTTTTCCTTCTTCGTTGCTTTAGCTGAACCTTTGGTGGTTAGGGTGTGATGGTCCTGGTCTAGGACTTTCTGATGTCCTTATCCGACGGCCTCAAAAATATGTTGCATCTGTCCAACACTATGAGTCTATGATATTGGGTTTCAGTGATGGTCACTCCTTAAATCGTTGCTCTCTTCTTATACTGATTCAATTGGTTGGGGTGTTTCAGTAGGAGAATTACAAGGTTGATATTACAAGGCCTTCCCTCATCGGAAAGAAAGAATACGGCATCAACTGATGAAACATTTGGTTAGTTTACCCTGTTTTGATTGCGTTTCTCTTTGTCAACAGACCTGCTATTGTTTGGTTAAGTGAATATGGTGATGACGCATCGTTGTTAACCCTAACCAAACAATAGCAGGTCTGTTGACAAAGAGAAACACAATCAAAAGAGGGTAAACTATCCAAATGTTTCATCAGTTGCTGCTGTGTTCTTTCTTTCCGATTGCTTAAACAACATTTTGTATCTGCTTGACTGAATACACATATGTGAATTTTGGCTTCTGTTGAATTTGGTCATTTCTCTAGGGCCTGCAACACATGCTCTCTCTGCCACTTCAATTACTTGTTGTACTTTTGGCTTTGGGTTAAGTATGCCTGATTATCAGCTGATGATTGTTTACATTCCGACCATTGTGCAGGTTATTTAGCCAATGCAAACAAACATATTGACCGGCGGGAAGAAACCTAGGTAGTACGGAGTCAGATAGAGATGGAGCTATGAAATACGGCAACCTTAGGAACATCTGGTCAGTATCCTTGGATTGCTAGGATCAATTTTAAATGTTTGGTTGAATGTCATTATGAAGAATCCGCTTGGTTGAATGCACCTGTGTGAATGTCAGCTTCTGTTTATTTGCTTTTGTTAAATGTTGTGGTGCATGGCTAGGATCTAGTGCGTTATTCTCTTGGCCAGCAGCATATGATCTCTTTGTCACTTCAATTAAGTGTTGCACTTTTAGCTTTGAGTTTTATTATCAACTGATGATTTTTTTTTTTTTATTGATGTAAAAGTTTTCCATGTTGATTTTCATTGTTAGTATGTTTATTAAGGTTTTTGACACAGTAGGTGGAACTAAACAACACTTTTTTCTGAAAACTTGCTCGCATTAAAGAGAGCATATGTTTATTTTTCTCATTCTTTCTTTAGATTTCTTACGAATTTATTCTTTGGTATTTTGCAACAGCTTATTTACGCGTTATTAAGTGGTATGAGGCTAGGAATGAGTACAAAGAAAATTCTATGAAGAGCAGAAATTAGAGGGGAATTTGCATTCTGGATGCTGAAGTGGATGCGAATGTAAGAGATCAGCATGATGGGGGCAGAGTAGATGACATCAAACAAGTTAGTATGTATTCTCACCAAGTTTTGATCTTCTTTTCATTTCAATGAATTGTTCATGGTTTATCAATTACTACGTGGATGAACTGAATGGCAAATTAGATATCCAATATGTGGGTTTACAGATCTAAATTTTGGCTTCTTCGCTGCTTTTGCTGAACTTTGGTGGTTAGGGTGTGATGGTCTTGGTTTAGGACTTTCTGATATCCTTGCCTGACGTCCTCAAAATTTATTGCATCTATTTAACACTATGACATTGGGTTTCAGTGATGATGACCACTCCCTTGTGACTTGAAATTTTTCCACCTATTAACTCGTTAACCTTTATCTGGTTCTGTCATTAGTTTGTTTGTAAGGGTTTCACATGTTTCTTACACTTGTCTAAAACTGTGACTCTTTTTGCATGAAAGAAATACAAGATTTGATTGACTATTAAACTCCTATACATATATGCACACACACATTAAACCCACTTATCAAGCTCAGCTAGTTTTAGTTTTTCCGTTCTCATTCATTTTCTTTGTTCTGGGAAATTTCCAGAGGGATTTGTGAGCAAGGAATCCTGTAAAGTTGAGCTTGGACCAACTGAGGTAGTTGCTGCAGGTGATATTCCTAAGGACTCTATGTCACCTGCACCTTGGTTTATCCAGGCTCCGAAGTCTACCTCGGTACCTTGTTGTACAGTACATGGTAGTTTGGAAAATCGAAGAAGACATTCGGAAAGAGCTGCTTTTTGATGCGAGAGTTAGTGGAACCCTTTTCATGGGAGGATTGCATCATGGTGGTAAAGACTTTCAGGCATCTTTTTGTATTCGCTTCTAGATGGGTTTCAAACATTGTAAGAGCTTGTTTTGAGAGAGATTCTCTATTTTGGAAACACATCTAGAAGCGAATACAAGAAAGAAGAGCCTTTATCAAAAGGCACTTGGAAGATTTTGTATGCTGAAACCTGGTGGCGGAATGGGCTACGAGGAAGATAAAAACCAACCAAGAGGTAAGATAGCCAACTTAATGGTATTTTAGCCCCTCAATTTGTTATCTGCTGTTTGGAGTTGAAATCATAGGTTTTAGTTAGATAGTACATGGGTGTTACACTTGCACATTTTCATTTGTTCACAGTCTATTCAAAGTCTCTTGCTAGACATTGTATTTCTTTAGCCATCTCTTCATAGGTAATATGAACTGCCTTAGCTATGACATATCTGATCTTGTCATTAACAAGGAAACACAAACCCAGAAACTCAGATATCTCATAATATTTATCTTTGCAACAGATACACAAGAGGATACAACATTACCTTATAGTATACAGATAAAATAACGTCAACATAATCTACCTCAAGTTTGTTAATAAAAGCAAGAATTAGGGCAGAACTACCATCCAAAGGACTAAGATGCAACTCCAAACCCCCAATTCCGCTGATAAAGTAAGATCGCCTAAACTTACTTCTGCGGGTCCAGAGAAATTGAAATTAGTATATTTATTTTGGTGGTGTTAGGCAAATCCTTAAACCGGAACATAGATCTGGGTGTTGACTAGATAAAATTCTGGTCTGTGCTTCCTGAAATTTAATTTGGAGCTTGCTTTAGAATGTAATGGGTTCTTGGAGAAACATAAAGACAGACAAAATAGTTTCCAAGGATGAAATTTGATATACAGACTTAGCAATTATCATAACTGCCGTATCAAGTATGACTTTAACAACAACCGATAACAAATACTGCGACACACACACACACACAAGCTTAGATCATCTCCTTGAATAAGCAACACAATAAAATTGTAGTAGGAAAGCAAAATGATAGATGCATTCCCATTGCACAAGTTTATTAGCATCGTACTTTGCCGTTGTCTTGACAAGCTGGGAAAGTGAAATTTTCTGCAAATCTGGCAGTGCACAAAGTCTGACATCATCTTTTAAATAAATTAGGTAAAATCTAGAGAAATTTTGATGAATAAAGAGAAATATATAGGTTGTTACTGATAAGAATTTATTGGTTTTGATGAGAATATCGCGACCTTGATAACTTGACCAAACAATTTGTTGAAGCCCATTTAAACTTTAGTAACTGTCTCATAATTTTCTTATTGAAATCTTCTACATCTTTTGCGGCCTGTGTCTTTTTCTTTGAGTTCACCAAAGAATTTGATGAAATTTCAATAGTCACTGTCTGGAGAACTCCTGCATTCTGCAAAAATAGTTTAACCAAATCCAGCTCGTTCCGTTGTCCTTTAAAGTTTTGAAACTTAATTGACTTGAGGTTCATCAACAAACTATGAGGCACTACATCTACTGCCAAAGCATCCTTATTAGCTTTATCAATTATCAAAACCTGTGAACCATGCATGTTGTTAGTTCAACATCAAATGATTAGTGCAACTGCCCAAAATAATTTGAATTATAGTAGAGCTAGCATATCAAAGAAACTTCATCTTCTTATTAAAAATTAACGGCATTATAAAAATAAAAAAGGTGAGCTAGTTTGAATTATAGTAGATAGCACGAAGTTTACGTACCTCGCCAAAGATTAGCGACTCCAAATTTGGTGAGAACTGTAAAAAGGTGAATAATGGTCTAACTTGCTCAGGCTTGATAATAGACACTTCCAAAGTGATCAAATTAGTAAAGGCAAGTAAACTTGTAGATAGAAGATTTGCCGTCTCCAGATCCTATTAATATGACATTCAAAGTACAATAATCAACTTACTTTAAATTGTTAGAAAAAAATAATCATCCAAAAAATGGAAGCAACTACCATACCTCAAAAATGTAACCTGTTACTCTCAAGCGATTTACATTAGAGAGCTTGTTCAAAAATTTTAGAACAACATCCATCCCGTCATCATCCATAGTATGCGCGAGGCGTATATCTGCATCCACTAGTGATGGAAAGCTATGCACCACTAAAGTATTTTCTAGATTATCGTCGATTTTGAGAGACATTAGATTTGGTGCATCAATCTTGGTTATGACAGGAAAATCAGATTTAAAATCAGATCTGTTTAAACAGCCGACCAGAGTTAATACCTTCAATGTAGACGATATGAAATCTAAATCCTTCCAGGCACAATATTCCAGAGTTAATATCTGGACCTAATAGTTGGTTTAAATGTCAATTGTTGAAACATTTTATACATTGGTTAATGTTAGGTTCGCATGTTGTAGCTCTGCCTTGGTATGCCCTGTCAGATATAGTATATATGCTAAAATAGCTCAAAATGATTGCCTCTACCTATATTATTTTGCTGATAACATTTCCAGACAAACTGTGGATAAGCAACATGTTGAACCAATAAATATCTTGAAACCCCTTTTGTTCCGTTTAGAAACCTTAGTCATGTATGACCTAGAGTCCTCGAACTTCGTAGGGTAATTTTTCCAGGAGAAAACTAAGAAAACAAACAGAGAACATCGGTGTCTATTCTCTGTTATTTGTACCCAAACTGAGTTCCATTCCAATTTATCCTGCCAGCAGATTATGGAAATCTGGTGGATAACATCAGTGGACTCCAGGTTCTCTTATGCTGTGGTTCAGCTTATATGAGTGTGCTTGTGTACCAAGTAGCGTCATTTCTCTTTCCATGATAACCTTGTACACTTGTAATTTTTGCCGTCATCTAATGCGTTATGACTATCTGCTTCGCCATTTATGTTACCATAATATTTTCACTTTCATTCATTGCTGATGAAGTGCTGATATTTGGTCATACTACCATATTAGTTAAAAGAAAATCTGATCTGGAAGGTTTTTGAGTTTCGTTTGAATACAATCTCGTGGATAATTTATTTAGATTTGCCTTTGAACTGTGTTAAAGCTATCTTATATAAGGAAGACTTGCCATTGCTTCACTTCTCTTTTCGTTAGTACAGCTGTTATGACTAACAACACTCTTGTATTAAAATTTGTGCAGAAAATGCTGCTGCCCTGCGGTCTTCCCCAGAACGAGAAGAAGATTAAGAAATAGGAAGAAAATGAAAGCTATGATTTTCTCCATGTTCGACTGATGTTACTACTCCTCCTTCCCATGATTAATTGACCTATTTTGAGATTTAGCCAGTAGGAGAGTCAGAAAGGAGGTTTCTGCAGACATGTACAAGGTCCATAGCCTCTTATCTACTAATTACAGAATGATCTGAAACTGATTTCTTAAAGAATGCACAAAGTTGGTCTTTCTTCTTTCTTTATAGGATCCTATTTTTCTTGGCACCTTTCGAGAACTTGATGTGAACTTCCTCGTTTAAAACATTTCATTTCCTTATTATCGTCGGGAGTATATGCCTGCTCCGATGGGGCAGCTGGCATTTGATTCTGAAATATATGCCTGCTGTGTTCATCTATAATGATGAATCAGAAACGGATGCAAGTTGATATGTTGCCTTTTGTGAGGTCCTGGTCCTCCTGGATCAAAGGTATAGATACTGGGCCACAGTAAATCAGGTTTTACTGGGCCTATGATCAAAGGTGTTGATTCTGAGCATGCATTTTTTTTCTTCTTGTTGTGTCACGGTGCAATGATGTGGATTTTGGAACCAATGCACATTTTGACTCAAATGACAAGTGCAGGCTTTGAGTTTTGATGCAGATTTGGATCATGGGGTAGATATAAATTCACAGGATAGGGTTCAGATTACTGCACCAATTTTGGTCCTATCAACAAGATATAGTCACAATCGTAGATTTTTTAGTCATCAGAACTTGATTGATGAGTATAAGTGGATGCCAATTTAAAACTCAGACTTTATTTCATTGATAAAAGATTGGTCAATATGCCTACTGCTCCCCAGTACATAAAATGGTTTCTCAAGTAAGTATGACTAGATCACCGCTGACACGGTGGGGAGGGCCGACCGAAGAAAAACGAACACTGTTATGCGTAATGGTGTTATAAGGCTAAAATTGATATGCATCCAATTTATGGTAGTTTATATAAATTTCCTCTTTTTTAATGCACCTTTTGTGATTCTCTCTCCGTTACTTTTTAATAGGCTGGTTTTGTTTTTAGAGAAAATTAAGGAAATGAAAAGAAGTAATCATTGAAAGTGGTCCTCATGACACTTGTCAATAAAAGAAGTGAAGTGAAATGGTCCTCATGACACTTGTGAGCAAAAGAAGTAAAATGAAATGGTCCACATGACACTTTTCATCAAAAGAAGTTGAGAGAAAAGTGGTTCCAGAAAATTAAAGTGACATTTGACTTTCCCAATTAGGAAACCAGCCTATATTTTTGAAACATTTATTTATAGAAACCAGCCTATTAAAAAGTAACGGAGGGAGTACATTGTATCAATTTACCCTATATGCTATGTATCCTTTGTGGTGGTTTGCATCAATTTCCCCATGTATTATGAATTTTTTGTGGTGCTTTACATAATGGCTATGCATTAAATTTCGAAAGTCACCATCGGATTTTTCGTAAAAACACTAAATTTTATATTGTTATTTGTGGTCTACAATTCCAAAATAGTGGTCTACAATTCCCTTGACGTATGCATTAAATTCCCTTGACGTAGCGCCACAAATAGTGGTCTACAATTCCAAAATGTCATGATTATCCTTGCTAAGTAAGCTAACGAAAAATCAAGAACAGAAAAAACATCACCTGATTATACTTGGGTAATTGTCCACTTCCGCAGGGAGTTCCTGTTTTGATTTGTAAACGCAAGACAGTTTCAGAAATATTATCTTAGGGGTTCAATAGAAGTAAATCACAAACCTATCCATTTCCTAAACCAATAGAGAAACATGCAATGGGCGGCTAACCATCACACTCCATTCATCAGCTTTAGGGTCAAGTGTTGATATAATTAATTTAGTAACTGTGTCTCTCATCCTATCCCGCAATGAATAAAGACTTATTACTCAGAAGAGCATGAGTAAGTACCGAACAATGTTAGATATCAAGAATGATATTTACCTTAATCGCATATTGTTTTCCATCACTAATGCTTCCGCTAATTATTTTAGAGACTTAAGATGCAAAACTATATGCAATTAGAGAAATGCACATACACACGTAGAGAGTTGAAAGTACATAATTTGTAAAACAAAAGACCATTAACTACTACCGCCAAGGAAGCAAAAAAAAATGAAAAATAAATATCAAGATAAAATACAGTTAATGGCTCCACCTTACCCCTTTTCCGAAACTTCTAAAGCCAATCTTACAATCTCGAATTTACCGATTAACCATTTTGTCTCGTTTTCATCTGAAGCGTGCAATCAAACTAAATTTTAATTTGCAGGTTTCATTCATGCATGATGGTGTCCCCGCTGTGTTATTGTACTAAGAACATGGACTTTATGAGAGATATGTTACTATACAGCTCACGTAAAACTGATAAGAAAGAATCAAATTAAACAGAAAAGTGATAAGGAGCAGACCCTGCTTGCTATTTTGTTCAGAGAGAATAACCATCACTTGAAAAGTTAAAACAATAATTAACAAAAAATTAATTATCAAAAATCGTCCAAAGAGATACCTGGTAGACCCTCGTGTGCAAATCAAGACACATCAAATTTATTAATATAAAAGAAGCAAAACCCAATTTTGGCTAGTAATAACAGGATCGATAAACCATGTTTTTTTTTGTTTTTCTTCTCTATCCATTTATGATCACCTGGGACATTAGAAAAAAAGCAAAAAGAATCAATACTAAAGCAGTCTTCAACGTTCCTCTACTAATCCAACTTAGCAAAAAGGCTAGCTAGGCAAGTAATACTTATAAGCATTGGACTTTCGGCCGATGTTACCAAGGTAGCGATCTTCTCCGCACTGTTATCGAGACCCGTAATAAGATAAAAATATCCAATTATCAATGTAATACAATTGATTAGGATGAATAGGTGAATTCTCAATTTAATGAGCAGCAAAGAAAATAAAATCACAAAAATGAAAAAAGAAAACTAAAACTAAAATAAAATAATTATACCCGTGCACAGATCTCAACGTGTATACCCGCCAAAGATCCCACATGAGTCAGTGACTTGATTCAAAAAAAGTAAATGTATTTTACAAAGTCACAAAAATATGTAATAGTACATTTTCACATAACAGTCCATCAAAATCAACTAAAATATAAAGTAGACTACTAACACGGTGAGTGATGATTGAATCTCAATCTCTTAGCAACAAAAAAACAACTAACTTATGGTTGCAAGAAACCATTGCTGGAGCAGGCTCTTTCCACCTGGAATCATTGCCAACGTCAGCCTATAATTTCACTGTACAAATTTAAATTGAACATAACAGTACACTGCATGCATATAAATGCTCATAAAGATTATTTACTTAAAGAAATCTTGTAAAATTTTATACGTAGATTTAACACATACCAACTATTAAATCTAGACAGTTAGTTACCATTCGATCATTTTATGTTCATACTAAAAATGGAGTTGTTAGAAAATTAGTTGAGGAAGTCACAGACATGTATTATCTGCATATATGCACTGTACATGAGAAGTGGAATAACAGTTAGCTAGCATACATGTTTCAGAATGCTTAAAGTCGGTATTTTAAGCCCAAAACATCATATGGAATCATGTATCAAGACTTTAGACCGTAGTTCAAACCCAATTAGTACATGCGTCAAGGACTGATTAGGCAATATCTTTAGAATATATAGCTAAACCTTCAAGTACAATGAACGACGATTGGAATCATTTAAGTCAACTTTATCATCTTACAAAAGTTATAGGTTTTTCATAAGTTGGTGGCCCTAGCACCTAAAAGCATTGTCATCCTACAAAATTCATATCAATAAATAAAATTAGAACTAAAAAAACTAATTAACAGGTTAGAACAATTTTTGGATTTGAGTATAAGCAAAAATGGCCATGGTCTCGTTCAATTTTTTACTGAAATTGTTAATCAAAAATCACAAAAGGTTACCAAATCAAGTAGTGGTTTCTATGTTTGATAATAGGCTGCGATGCATAAACAACATGAAGAGCCTACAAAATTACAGTAACAATTTGGAGGACAAATGAATCACTTGCAAGGTAGGAATACCTTCTTCCTGCAATCCTCCAGGTTGTGTTCAGGCTTGTGAATTCATTTATGGACACAAAGTCTACATCTTCCCACTATCGGGAGATTTGCATCTCGAGTAGTCCACGAGTTATATCCTCCTATCGCAAATTTCATTGAAAGTCCTGTAGATGATGGCTTGGATCGCGTTTTCTTCTTCTTCTTTGAGGAGCCATTAAACTGTTTTTCCATCTTCTTTTCCTGCATTTAGAATTTTTAAGTGTAAGACATGACCAGCGGGAGTTAACTAATTTGCCCAAATCAGTGGTTAGTTAATTTGGTTAGCAAGGAAAATGGAATACGTATCATTGAAGGTAGCGTTAGCTTAATTGTACCTGAAGTATGATTATAAGATTAAGCAAAATCATAGTTTCATTGAGACTGGATGAATACAGATACAAAAATTAAATTGCGTATTTGGCATCCTCCTGCTACACAAAAAAGAGTAATATACGGTTTATCGTATACTATATGAAGTGAAATTCCTTGAACACCAAGAATCAACACCAAGAAAACATACTATGAAAATCTAATTGAAATGTACATCCACGGTAAACTGACTACTCTTCTTGCACACCCAAACCTCACATTTGGTGGATCTTGAGTAATACATAGGAGAGAATGGAGATCAACTTGGGTGATGTATAGCAATCGGTAGCTATTTTCTGATTCATGTTGAGTGCAAAAATCTATAAGTCGGCATGCAATTTATAAAGAATTAGAAAATTTCAGACGGAGAACATACACGTCGAATCGGATTGGAGTGATGATGAGAGACTCCAATTTCTTACGAAATATAAGTAAAGAGCAAAAACAAAAATGCATTCACTTGCCGATTAGCTGCCCCTGATTTCCATACATAGAATACCACCTGTTTCTGCTGCTGCTTCCGAACTACTTTCGTATCCCCAGTGAATATGGATGTGTTGCAAAATTAAAAAACCCTGTCAATTCCCCTGTAAAAAAAATCACAGTAGAGTTTAGAGGGATTTCCGTAATCACCTCCAAAAATAGCAAATCAACTTCATCCTCTCCAATCATCCACTGATAGCGCTTTTTCTCTCGTAAGGTTACGCATGTTAAGTTTAATTAATGGACAGTCCCAAATAATTATTCGGATGGCACAACCTTTATTATATATTCTGAAACCGTTCATTATCACATTCTAAATAGCCATGCAATAGGCTTACACAATTTGTAGTTAAGAAAGGCTTACTCTGAAAGACTTATTGATCTGCAATCACAAAAAAAAAAGGGTGAGTCTTCTTGCACCTCTTTAGAACATAGATAAACATAATTATGATTTCCTGTACCATCTTGTCGTAGCATGATCCTGCAATCAATACCATTACGTCAACAAAATATTGTAAGGTACTTAACTCGATTCATACATAAAACATTGAGTAACAACAATTTGCTAAAATCATTGAATTAATTACACCATATTAAGGTTTTTGTTATAAAATAAATCCATCACTTAAAATATTTGTTATGGATTATAAATGTGCTAAATATGGTGTTATAATTAGTGTCATAATTTTAATATGACAACTAATATCCATTACGGAAATCAATTAATATATAATTAATATTATAACTAAAATCCATCACATTAAGTTTGTTATGGTTTAACCTAAAATGATATATTACGCTTATCATTAATTTTGTGATGATTGTAATTGTTAATAAAATATATTGTAACGGGCTTGACCGACCATTGAGGAGATGACACGTGTATTTTTTTATATTATGGTTGTAGTTGTCATAAAATTTTGTAACGGGTTTAATAAAATTCAACTGACCAATAAAATTATGACACGCGGCCTCTTTTGTTACGGTTGTTATTGTCACAGAGTGTTTTGTAACGGTTTTAACACAATTTAGTTGGCCATTAAGAAAGTGCCATGTGGCTTCTTGTTAGTGTTACAAATTTACTCACGCACATATAAAGTTACAAATACGGTACCCCGCAAATAAAAAAAAAAATGGATATCAGGTTACCCGCAGCTGCAGATATGGTGCAGTTTCAGGTCATCCTGATCCAACAATTACTGATCAAACAGATTTATGATTCAACGCACAACAAAACCAAAGTTTTATTATTGTTCAATTAATATCATCGTTATACTGTTTTGATATCTTCTGGTTGCTTTGTGTTGTTTCCAGCATGATTCTTGTAATTGCTTTCTTTCGTAGAGGCTTCTACTCCTGTTTATTAGTCTTCGTCTTCTAAGCTTGACAGAGCTATCTTTAGCATTGTCTTGCAACTAAAGAAAACAATCTATTAGAAATTCCTAAAGAAAACATAAGGGAAAAGGGTGAGGTGTGACCTGTTTCTTATACATACCTCATTGTCTATCCCATGTCCTAGTCGACCATAACTTCAGAAACTTGACTACAACCTGGACATTGCTCGAATTCTGTAGAAACTAATTTATGTGAGCTAATCAGAATGGAAACAAATTAAAAGAAGAATGTTAAAAAAAAAATCTAAAGATAAAGAAAGTGGTAGTAAGGTTGTCGTTCACTCGGACTTGACGAGATCGATTTTAAGTTTCAATAAAATAGAATACTAAAGATAAAGAAAATATATACAAATATTGTCACAAGATGGAGAGAGTTACTGGGACTCGGGATTCCACTAATTCTTACATTCATGCGGTTCATCTATTAATTCCGGACAATTAAGGCTCATAAAGTAACAAACATCGACTCTAATTCTTTGCCAAGGTAGATTTTATAAAGAATTATATGTAACTCACAAGCATGGCGCATCTAAAGTACCTAAGACTAAGCATGCGACATCTAACGAATTCACAAATAATCAATAAAAATCATAAATCAATTATAATAATGCAAATAGTCATAAAGGAATTAAATAGAATTACCACATGGGTGAAAAACAGCTTCCTCCGTCGTCCCAGTGATGGGTTCTAGCTCATCATGGTGTAAACACGCTCAAAAATCATTATTAATGCTCAAAAATGGTTTACAAATGATAAACAAGGAGAAAGATGAAAAGCCCCGATTTGTAATGATTTTAATTGTTACAAACAGATCATTAGAGAACGATACATCTAAAGTGTTGTCTTTATTCTTTGTTGATTTAAGTCTGCCAAAACTACGACCCACACTTGCGGGTCACAAGCACCGTTGAATAACGATTGTCCCTAGCCGTCTTTTCTTCGTGTTCTTGATGATCACAAAGCAAAGACAAAAATATACTTGCAGCTCTCGATTTCTCGGCTCCGTGACGTTCAAAATCGCTCCCGATCCTCCTCCATCCCCTTTATGTGACTCCAATCGCCTATTTATATCTCTCAAAGACCTTAATATCTCGTAGTAAATGCGGATAATCTCCTCTTATAACCACGGATATTTCTTTCCTTTTATATCTCTCGTTTTGCGTTAAATCTCTCGCTAACACGTTCCAACACGTCTCGTATGACTTAGAACACGGTGCGGTCATACGAAAACTCTCTCCACTCATCCAAATCCCATGAATATCTCCAACCAAATCGTGCTTCCCTGTTTTCTTCAAACCTGCCAGTCGCGGGATTATTTGCTTCACACCCTCTGCTTCACTCCAACATGATTCTGCGGCAAATTTAACCAAAACGATCATCCATATCATCCCTGTTTAGGCTTAACAGGCCCATTCCAACAAAATCCAGCGATTGAATCTCTTCACAAATCCACCAAAATTCGAACCCTAATCTGCTGCCTATTTTCCCGCCAAATTCCATTTCAAAAGGTAGGGGTGACCTCCCCTATCCAGTTCGTGTGCCACTAGTAGTTGCCCCGTGAGGTTACCCCTTATCATCCGGGTGCCCCTTATCCAAATTGAGAGTTCGAATAGTAATTTTCTCCCACGAGCGCAAAAAACCACTTTTTGAGCCAATTTCACCATAAAAGCTTATTTCTCCAAAAACACCTACAAAGACATAAAATACCAAAATAAATACAAAATCGAGCACTAACAATATATACAATTGAGATTATATCAGACACAAAAATGTGTCTATCAAATACCCCAAACTTATTATTTGCTCGCCCTCGAGAAAATCAAATCTAGAAAATAAAATCCTAACTCACTGTCGCAGCATCGTCGATTGCATTTAGCGTATGCAATAAGCCTTTAAACCCCTAGGTGGCCCTAGTGGCCGAGTTATAGTCTCGGGAGGGTTTACCGAGGTGTACCCACAAAACCTTTACACCTGCACCCTAACTATCTACGCAAAATCTTGGAAGGCCCTAAAGATTCTCCTTGGTTGGCATACTTATTGATTACGGGAGGAAGTACCCCGATGCGAAATTCCAATTCTTTGTACACGAGTTTGCACTCAAGCATACTAAAATTCATATATAAGTCACAAAGCTCTACCTCGGATAGTTGCACTATGGACATCAATACCCTGAGTCAAAACTAATCACATGGATAGATCAAGAAGATGGAAATAGAGAAAATATAGATGGTTTTGATGTTTACTAAGTGAATGGTGTTTCCCATATATCTGTCTGAAGGCCTCCGCCAAAACGAACCTATCCTAATGGACCGAGATACTAGTCGACTAATATCAACACACTGTGGCATATACAAGGGAAGGTGGGCGATAATCCTAACTCTAGGTCAACACAACCGGCATATACAAGGGTTCCGGTGGTCGACTTTATTGAATTTATTCCGGTTGGTCTGATGGTCTGGCCTCATCATTTTTTTTTATTTATTTATTTTTTTTTTTTTTTTCAACTTTTTTTTTCAACTTTTTTTTTTTTTTTTAAAATTTTTTTTTGGTGTCTCAATCACTCTAATTCACCCTAGCATCGGTAACAACTTGATTCATGGGCCCCACCTACTCACTTAGACGAACATAGTTTTAAAAACAAAATAAAATAAAAACAGAAGTGAAAAGGACTCAACGAGATTTGGTGAAACTATCATGTTATTTCTAACACCTGAGCTTTGTGCTTTTATGAATAGACTCTTTAGATGTTTCCATCTAATCAGATTGGTTCCTCAACTCCTACAACCAAAATGCTTCCATCCACTTAGATTGGTTAGTGCCATCCTTAATAAGCATAAATTTCTAAGCTCTGGAGTTTAATAATGCAACTAAAACTTTCTCCCATACCCCCAAACTTAAATCTAACATTGTCCTCAATGTTCTAAAGATAAAATTAAAAGCATGAACAAGGAGAAACTATTACCATTTGAAGCAAAAGAGATAAGGAAAGATATTACCGTGTCGCATGAGAATGGGTTACCTCCCAAGAAGTGCTAAGTTTAAAGTCTTCAGCCAGACATTGGAAAGGATTAGTCACTTCGAAGAATCATATAGCAACAGTCGGAATAACTGCGGGTCATCTGGATCAAAAATTGCTAACCACAAGAAGAGGAAACTGCAACAGATCAGGAAGATATCCAACACACCCTTATCTATTTTTAAGACCACTACATCTAGTTGTGGTTCGGGTTCAAGCTTTATAAAAGGGTCTAGATAACATATTTTCATGGGTTGCGTTTCCTCATGAGTTAGATCCGAATGTTCAGGTTCTAGAGTCTGGAAAAACTCAAATAAAAACTTAGAAGCACATAATAATAACCTGAATAATTGAGGATCCTCTAAGTCAATCGGTTTTGAATTACACAAGGTGACCACAATAAGATTGGTGGTCTTCCTTACAAATGTGTCGACCCTAATATCCTAAAGTAATTAGGTTTAGTATCAAAACTTAATAATTGACACATCTGAAACTTATACGTACCCACAATTGGAAGGAAGGTTTCTGGTGGGAAAACAAAGTCAATCGTGGTATCATAGCCTGGGTTAACCGCATCAACCAGAGGATGGGTTCTTAACAACTGAACTTCTTTATGGACACAACTAGGTTCAGGAAAAAGTGTATGAAGATAATCTTTTGAAATGGTTGAGGCACATATGTCAAGTCCCAAGTTAGGGACCTTTTAAGAGTTAAGGCACATGGAGAATGATAATCACCCCCAAACTTAGAATTTTCAAGGTGTCTCTAGAAAGACTAGTCACAACTTCCCTAATTTCAAGGTCATCCGATTCTGAAAATGGTCAATTGATTCTTCTAAGTCAGGTACATCCTCACTCATCTCTACGAGTTCATTTTCTTTTTCTAAGTCTATTGTTTCTAAATCGCTAGACTCAAAATATACTCGTTCCTCTAAACCATCATTGGCTTCGTAATCAAAAGGAAATACTACATCGTCTAAAACGGTGGTATCTCTAGTCAAATCCTCATCCTTTTGAATAGGTGAATAATTATTAAAATTATTTGGATTTGAACTAGAAATATTATCATCATTAAGCTCAATTGGAGTAACAAATTCCTGATCACTATGCCTACTGATTTCAAATTCTTCATCAACACTATCCTCATCATAATCATAATTATAATAATATGAAAATGGTTGAACCTCATCTAGACAAGTAGTGTTACCAATTTTATCCTCGTCATCTTGATTATGTAAATAACTATCCTCATTTTCAGGGGTACTATTGGAAACACTAAGATTATCTCGAGCAGTTCCATTCTGGGCCTCAAACAAAAGCTTTCGAATCGACTCATATGACTTCATTATGGTATCGTGACTCGACTCACATGACTTCCTTATTGAATCTAGGAAAGAAATTTCACTCGTTGCATTGCTTTCATCCATAACTAAGTTATTCATTTCTCGCAAACTTACGTGTCGTCTCGCCTAACTTACATGTTGACTCTATTAGAGAGGAATTTCGCTCGTACGACCGGTTGGTGTGTGGATAGTAATTGGGCTCACCATGGTATGACCCATAACCTTCAAAAGTTTGGCGTTCCCAACCACTATTCACACTATGGTCATAAAAAGAGTGATGTCCATATTGTTCGGTTGGATAATCATATTCATTATGATGGCTATTGTAATACCAGTTTGACATTCTAACTGCAAGGGAATTCTACACAAACACAAACAAGGCTGACTCGACCACAGCAAACCTACTGATTTCTAGCAAACAAAAAGCATCCGGCTCCACTTAGATTGTTTTCTAGACCACTTCTAATCCTTCGAAAGGGAATTCGTTACAACCGAGCAAACCCCCGAAATCAATCCGAGTTTAAGTAAGTTGAATAGAGGCGAGGGAAGTCGCGTGGAGCTTTGATACCTGTGGCCTCACCGCATTACAAGGCGGCGAGTCATGCATTCAACTCACGAAACCATCATGAACTTCGAAGTATGTTCAAAAGAGTAACCAATATTTTTCGAACGACTTTCCTATTAAGCTCGTTACCTATAGGTCTCGTTCTAGTCAAAATTTTAGGCTTAGGTTCGTGTTTGGTTTCGTTTTCCTAAGGCGGTCAAGAAGAGAACGGTGATGAAATCCGAACTCTTATCTTGTATGGCCAGTCCTTGCCCTTTACTAGGAAATTAAAGCGGCGATTCGGTTCCTCGACATATATTCACACGAAATCATCCCGGTAAACCCGCCGATGGGGATTCGCGGGTGTTTAGAATTCTTACCTCCCGTTCCAGACGGGGGATGAACCGTTGAAGTCGACTCAGGCCACGACTCCTATGTCGTGTACGAACCCGAGGGGCCGAGACGATATCGTAATCGTCGTCCTTCCCCGTGCGCTTTATATTTAAATAGCCCTTCCTTAGGGTTTAAAAAATGTCCAACAGTCCAAAAATAAAGTCCAAAATTAAGAAGTCCAAAAATAAAAATTACAAAAATAATTACCTAATTACAGTTTCTAAAAAAATAAAAATAATAATTACACTATATACAAAATTTTCTTCTTCACTCCGTTCGGATCTCTCTTTTCTTTCCTATTTTGGCTTTGCTTTTCTTTTCAGCACTTTCTCTTTTTTTTTCGCTCCACTCCAAATCTGAAAGCAAACAGAAATACCAAAACGCGTAAAAAAGAACAAAAAATAATAATAAAAATAAAATAAAATAAAATAATGAAACCTAAAAACAAATCTATACACAAATCCGCGTCGGCGGCGCCAAAAATTGATGTGACTCAATAATGTTGTAGAAAGTGGTAGTAAGGTTGTCGTTCACTCGGACTTGACGAGATCGATTTTAAGTTTCAATAAAATAAAATACTAAAGATAAAGAAAATATATACAAATATTGTCACAAGATGGAGAGAGTTCTTTGGGACTCGGGATTCCACTAATTTTACATTCATGCGGTTCATCTATTAATTCCGGACAATTAAGGCTCATAAAGTAACAAACATCGACTCTAATTCTTTGCCAAGGTAGATTTTATAAAGAATTATATGTAACTCACAAGCATGGCGCATCTAAAGTACCTAAGACTAAGCATGCGACATCTAACGAATTCACAAATAATCAATAAAAATCATAAATCAATTATAATAATGCAAATAGTCATAAAGGAATTAAATAGAATTACCACATGGGTGAAAAACAGCTTGCTTCCTCCGTCGTCCCGGTGATGGGTTCTAGCTCATCATGGTGTAAACACGCTCAAAATCATTATTAATGCTCAAAAATGGTTTACAAATGATAAACAAGGAGAAAAGATGAAAAGCCCGATTTGTAATGATTTTAATTGTTACAAATGATCATTCTGAGAACGATACATCTAAAGTGTTCTTCATTGTTTGTTGATTTAAGTCTCGCCCCAAAACTACGACCCACACTTGCGGGTCACAAGCACCGTTGAATAACGATTGTCCCTAGCCAATCATTTCTTCGTGTTCTTGATGATCACAGCAGCACAAAAATATACTCTGCAGCTCTCGATTTCTCGGCTTTGTGACGTTCAAAACTGCTCCCGATCCTCCTCCATCCCCTTTATGTGACTCCAATCGCCTATTTATATCTCTCAACACCTTAATATCTCGTAGTAAATGCGGATAATCTCCTCTTATAACCACGAATATTTCTTTCCTTTTATTTCTCTGTTTTGCGTTAAATCTCTGCTAACACGTTCCAACACGTCTCTGTATGACTTAGAACACGGTGCAGTCATACGAAAACTCTCTCCAGCTCATCCAAATCCCATGAATATCTCCAACCAAATCGTGCTTCCCGTTTTCTTCAAACCCGCCATCTGCGGGTTTATTTGCTTCACACCCTCTGCTTCACTCCAACATGATTCTGCGGCAAATTTAACCAAAACGATCATCCATATCATCCCTGTTTAGGCTTAACAGGCCCATTCCAACAAAATCCAGCGATTGAATCTCTTCACAAATCCACCAAAATTCGAACCCTAATATGCTACCTATTTTCCTGCCAAACCATTTCAAAAGGTAGGGGATGACCTCCCCCTATCCAGTTCCGGTGTGCCACTAGTAGTTGCCTCGCGAGGTTACCCCTTATCATCTCAGTGTGCCCCTTATCCAAATTGAGAGTCCGAATAGTAATTTTCTCCCACGAGCGCAAAAACCACTTTTTGAGCCAATTTCGCCGCAAAAGCTTATTTCTCCAAAAACACCTACAAAGACATAAAATACCAAAATAAATACAAAATCGAGCACTAACAATATATACAATTGAGATTATATCAGACACAAAAATGTGTCTATCAGCAGCCCACAATCGATCTTTCTACATGGTGTAGAGGGCCAGAGGCCACTACGAGTAGGGCAGTCCAAACTCCAAACAAATGAAATCATTCAGTCCCTTCTTCTTCTTTCTTCATTGAAGCTCGTCAACATAGAAACAGTACTAAATCCATCTGTTTTTCTCTATCGGTTCCTTTATAGGGTTTGCTATCTTATCTTATATTGAGATTTTTATTCGATCCATCAACTTTGGGTATTTCATCATCGAATAGGGGTTCCTACGGATCATCTCCTAGCGATTGACCCACCCCATGATGAAGAACAAGAAAAAGATAGGTATTTTTTGATAATGAAGTATGAGCAAGATTTCGAAATTCAAATCTAAAAGTGGTGTAAACAGGAGACAAAGCAAGACCTTGACATTTCTATATGTTACCTATTCGGTTAGGGAATCAAGAGGTTGGCTCGGCCTTCGGGAACCCGTATTAAGTGAAACAAGGTCGTCATTGCTTGTGCTAAATTTGATTGGAAAACGGTATGGCTTTTTATTGCCTGGCTTGATTGGGGTATACTCAAACTAATTGGGGTATACCCAATAAGACAAAATCTGGTCATTTTGAAGTAAAACCAAGCCACCCCTTAACCTTGTTTTTTCTAAATGGCTAATATGCCCTTGGTTAATTAACACTAAAATTCTGATTAGGTTAATTAATTGAGTTTAGATTAAAATTTTGAAATTATGAATTCAGTAGATTAACCTTTTGATCCGTCTTATGAGTTCGATTTCGATCCAAAAATTTTTGTTTTGAAAATGCATAAAGCCGGCAAGGTCGTGGTTTGAATAAGTTGTCGACCAGATATCCTCCAGAATGGTCAACTTTGAATAAGCTACCGATCGCTCTTCCTCCGGCATTGTCAACTTTGAATAAGCTGCCGACCGGATATCTGCCGGAATGGTCCTCAGATGAAGAACACGCCAACTATATTGGGCAGCAATCTTACGGTCGGCATGTAAATATTTCCTACCCTTCCGGCTATATTAAACTCGGCATGCAAAAAAAAAAAAAACAACATTGCCGGCTGACATAATATGGAAGAGGTAATTTACTTTATTCATTTAATTTTGGTTACTACATTGATTGAAACATAAAACCTAATCCTTGTCGACGGAAAAACGAATGCACTTAGCATGTGCATCAAGCCTTTGAACCCCTAGGCAACCCTATTGGACGAGTTATAGTCTCGTGAGGGTTTACATAGAGGTCTACCCACAAAACCTATACAAAAACTTCTAAAGCCATCAATCTTCATCCGAGGACGATACACCCTCCATCATCTCCGGGGAATACTCCGGATTTTGGATTCCATGAATTGATAGCTTGCATCGAATGCGAATGCTTCCCCCTTTTCCTCCAAGTAGCGCTTTGGCGACTTCATGCTAAAAAAACACAAAAACAAACTTACATATGTTAGTGGTGTTTCATTGGAAGATAAAACAACATGGTTTGCGTAAAATATAACCACAAAAATACTTACAAATTATTCAATGGACAAGTTAAAGTGGGGAGCGTTGAAAATTGGTTTTTGGATAGCTAAATAAGCAAGTATCGCATTTTCAATGACTATGTGCCTATCGTGCACTTGTTGAACACTTCTTGAGTTAGGATTCCCACACTCTTGGCTAAAAGTGTTGTGAACCCTAGCCCAAAGGTTGTGGAATCCACCCTTACGGAGGACTGCCTTCGAACTCTAGTCTCCGCATACCAAGCTTTGATGATTGTCAAATTTTCATAGAATCAAATGAAGCCATTTCTTGTGTGATGATATGAGCTTTGGAGAGTATATGCAAATAGTTGTGTGTTGTTTTGTGGAGATATGTAGTGCATTTATAGGATGGTGCCCAAATTTGGCCGTTATAGTGTCCAAGTACAAGTGAATCAATGCAATTGTACTTGCAAAATTTGAATTTTGAACCCGCCGGCGGGGTCGTAAATTTTCTACAATGCCGGGGTTACAAAACGGCCGGAAATGTATGGGTTCATTAGCATGCCGGCCAAAATACAGCCGGCATTTTCTTGTTTTGTTTCCCTCCCGACCTTACATGATTTTAGGCATCAGAAGAATGTTTTTTTTTTTCAAGATATGGCCGGCAGGGTCTCTATAAAATGCCGGCTTGGTAGGAATCGTATTACCTTGCCGGCCCTGGTAACTAAACAATTTTTGTTGACAGGGCCGGCAGTCTGACATTTTACAACATTGCCGGCCTTGGGACAGCCGACAGGGTAGCTTCAAAAAAGCATGCCGGAAAATGTATTGACACTTTATATAGCTAAACAAACCATTCATTCAACAACTAGAAATCCAACATTTTTTGTCCAAAATACGAAAACATGTCCCATAAACCGTAAAAAAACCTGGTAAAAACATTTGTCCACACCATTAACTTAAACATTTGTCCACCACAACATAAAGAAATGAACTAGAAAAGCATTCATTGGCCAAGACCACGACCACGACGACCACGACCCCGTTTTGGAACACTACCTTCACCACCACGACCCACCTTTGCTACCTTCACCACCAGGACCACTGCTGCTACCTTCACCACCACGAGCACTACGAGTTCTCTTTTTACCAGCCTTTATCTTGGCTTGTGCATCCTTAATAGCTTTTCTTCCGCCTTTACTTCAGCCTGAAGTTGCTTGAACAATAGCTTGGCATCCTCATTGTCAACATTGCAAGCATAGTCAATGTGCTTGCTTTGCATGTGTTCTCATCATCTTTCGCGCAATACAACACCCTCACAAAGGTCTTCAACTGATCCTTCTATATTCAATTAAACAACAAACAATTAATAGAATGATTCGGTAATGCAATCAATCTTAAAATAGTAAGAGCAACTCTAAAATACTTACAAATATCTTAAGCAATGTTGCTGGGTCTTTCGATTCGATCTTCTTCTTATGATCCAGTTCTTCAGTAGTCATTGGCCTAATCACAATAGGACGAGCACAACCCAAGTACCACGCCATGTATTTCTCAATAGCTTCATGACCGGTGGTCACCTCGTCCAAAAGACTCACATCAATTTGACCGCGATGCCTATCAGCCCCAATGTTCTTAAGTTTGTCTTTGGAAGGTAAGAGACGTTCATACCTTTTTGGGAGGTGGTGCAATCACTCATATCCACAGTAAAGGCCGGATTTGTCGCATCGAAATGAGGTTCTTCTTGACGTAACCCAATTGTCGCATTACCCGATGTGGATCGTACATTGAAAATCCTTCAAACACAGTCATCAAGGGTCCATAGTATAATGCAAAAACTTCATTCCTTGGGATTTAATCTTGATTTCTATCCTCTCGATACATATCAAATATCACCTCTTCCGCAGTCAATTTGTCGATGGAGGCTCGGAGTTTTATAAGATTTTGCGGCATTTCCTTATCCTGAGTACCCTTAAAACTGTACCTTTGCGCTCTTGGCAAATGAACCGGAACACAGTTATCCACTTTGACGTAAGAGTTGTCTTTGAACAAAGAAGGAAAGTGTTCATATATCCAAACCTATGAAAAAATAAAAAAAAGTTTAGTAAGAACCTTATCTTATGATAATTTTGCGAATATAAATGTTCTAGACAATAAAATTACCTGGAAGAGACATGTGTTTCCGTTAACTTGCTTAGTGAGTTCCCTAGAACATTTTTTCAACTCATTTTTCAAGAAGGCGACCACCGCAGTACCCCAAGAATACCCACGCATCTCATGTAAGGGATCCAATAGTTGCAAGTAATCGGCCTCGACTTGGTTTTCGGGCTGTCGGGAAGATACATTTGCCAGGGTGTATAGCAAATAAGCGGTCGCGATAGCATTGATTCGCACGGGTGCACCATTCCTTCCATATCAAGGATTTCCGAGTCTTCCATAATCCGTCCCTCAACTTCTTCACATTAAACTTCTTGGTTAGTCGACCATCCTTCTTGTCAAGAACATCATCCGTCTCGAACTCGACTCCAACCGAACAATTTCTTGCTCAATTCGTAAATCTTCCCGAAAGAAATGGCATTATCGAATCCCTCAGTGACTGCTTTTCCATCAACCTCGAGGCCTAGAATTTGTTGAGCATCATAGGGAGTTATCGCCATCTCACCGAATGGGAATAACATAGTATCGTCTCTCCGTAGAACCTCTCACGAGAATGCGAGAGATGGTAACTTTATCATGATTAATATTCGAACTCTCCACCATGAGACAACAACCCGGAGTTCCTCACAATCACTTTCACCCTCCTCACATTCCAAGTCAAGATTCCAAGTATGCATCATCGAACACGAAGCTTGGTGCCTCATGATACGGATGGCATGCTTGTGATCCTAAATACCAAAAAAACAAAATGAAAAGAAATACAAACACTTGACGCAAATTTAATTAAGATAGTTACACGCTTGAATAAATAACAAAGACGGATTAAGATTACTTATGATAGTATTATGGACCGTACATGCCCATGAGTGTTTGTATCCAAAAAGAACATCTCCACCATCCGCCGGGGTCCCTTTTGGAGGCTCACCTTCTTTCAAAGTGCAATCATCAAGTGTTTGGGAGGCATGTGAGAATCAGCCGGTTTAGTGATCACCCTCTTCTTCGTTCCGGTTGAAGTTGAAGCCGAAGCTTCGGTGGCTTGAACAATAGCTAGAGTTTGTTCTCCTTCTCCATCTCCATCTTCTTCTTCTTCTTCTTGTTCCTCTTCCTCTTCAACAATTTCATCTTCGATGATATTCTTACCTTTATCTCCATTACCATCATCATCATCACCATCATCACCATCATCATTACCTCCTCCAGCCTCAGGCATGTCTTGATCACCATCATCATCATCATTGTTACTTCCTCCGGCCGGATTGGTTTCATCAACATCATCATCATCACCTCTTCTACCGGATGGAATTGATTGGTCTTCATCCTGGAGTCTCGTCCGAATCATTGGGTTCGGGATAGTGGTTCTAAGACCTTTGTCGTTCCCGGCACAACATATAGAGTTTATCACCAACACGAGGAGGGTTTGAAGGAGGACTAAGAGCTGCTTTCTTCTTTGCCATTCGCAATCTTAACAGGAACAATTCAGAAAAAAAAACATTACAGGCCGGCAGGTTAGACATATACAACATATCCGGCGGAACAATGGCCGGAAAGGTTGACCAAAAGATGAGTGTCGGCTAAGACAAAGACGGCAGTGTATCATAAAAATAGCCTTCCAGCGCACAAAAAAAATATAGGATTTTTCACTAAACTGGTCGGAAAGGTCCATTTACCACACATCGCCGGCTGACAAACAGCCGGAATGGTTTTATATAAATACTCTTCCGGACGAAAAAATTCTAGGCATCAGGAAACATTCTAAACAAGTAGCCGGAAGGGTAAACAATAATAAGATGCCGGCTTCATTAAAAAAAAAAAGATGCCAGAATGGTATACGAATGAATAACCTGCCGGCCCTGCTAGTAGCAGTTACAGAAACTATACAACCGTCAAGTACTTCAACCTTATACCCTCCCTGCCAAACCCTAACTATGAAATCCCAGAAAGGTCGATAACAAAAAACCTTGCCGGGCGTCATGTTGCCAATTCACAAATTCGAATTTTCGACCTAATTTGACATGCAAACATGAAATTGAAGTACTAGAGTGAGTTTAAGTGTGCCCTTACTTTTTAAGCGGACCATTTCACGTGTTTCAGCGGGTTCAATTTCTTCTTCTTCAACCTTCACTTTCTTAGCAACCAAACTTACAATTCCAGGGTTATATTCATTGGGTTTTCGATTAGTTTCTCTCATATGAGTTTCCTTCTTCCGTGGTAGATCCATTGATGAAGACTAATCGGAGTTTTCGAATCGACGTTTTTAACGAATTGATCTACGATTTTTGGTGGTGGTGGGGGTGATGGAGACGGTAAGGTTGTGGAGGAGAAGAAGAATAGAAGAAGATGAAATGAAGAGAATGAAAACTGATTTAGGTAATAATTAGAGTTATAATGGGAAAGGCTAATTTTGTAACTTCACACATAGAACTCCCCCTTTGCTCTTAAAAAAGAGTCCCTTTAAAATTGGGTATACCCCAATTAGTTTGAGTATACCCCAATCAAGACAGGTTTTATTGCACGTAGATAATAACTTCAGTACGGTTTATAGTTAAGTTACTAATGACATTTGTTCACTCGGGCAACAACTACTAACACTGTGTGTGGTTGATGTGTATGCGTAGGCATTTCCAATTCTTTGAGGTTGTTATAGGAGCGGCAAAGAAACAACTATATGAGGACAAGTCCTCGTTTTGGATAGCAACAATGACAAATCTAAGATGAGTATCTGTTGGATATTTTCAATATCTTAGAAAATAAAATGGTTTTCTGTTATAGTTTGCCGCTATGACGGGGAAGAGTTATGTGTTGGCCTCACCATTGATGCACATGCACAGTCCACGCCTTGGCCAAAGCTTAGGACCAAGCCAAAGTTATTCCATGACTTTGCATCTCATCCTTTATTCCTTCCTTGATCTTGGCTAACTCTGAATAAGGATATGCAACACTATCGCATAATGTTGCTAATGCCAAGTAACCTTTCTTGTCTCAGCCATCTTGGCGCTACATCGTCGGATTGTGCACCTCCATCTGCCAGGTTACGTATTCCGTAATGCGCAATGATTATGCGTCACTATGCGGACCGGTCATATACCTCCCCCACCCAATCTGTTCAACGTCCTCGTTGAACGCAACATCAGTTCAGTCTCTGCTGAACATTCCTTGGTCTTGCACGCATCAGAACCATCTTCAGAAATTAGCAACTTTGTTTGGCATTTAACCTTGCCAAAACTTTTTTGCCTAGTGCTTTATGCCGTCACTTAGTTTCTTTGCCTTGCCATTGAGCCTATGAATTCCTGCATCATTGTCACATCGTCGACTATGCTTCAATCTATACTTCATTCACATCTCAACACCCAAATGCTACTTGCAATCTGTCGCTATGCCTATTGCATCAACACAAATTTTTCCTTCAAGCCATTTCGTGCCTAAGTGTACACTTCAAACAGCTAACATATCACTCTGATATGCATGACTTAGCTTACTTGCCTTCAATTCCGACTGACATTGCACCTTTGCAATTCAACAAGTCTTACTGTAGACTAAGTGTCCTTCAATCTTCTTGCAACAATCTTGCGCAAACTCGACTGAAATGCATGACATTAGCCATGACTTAAGAAACCCGTGACGTCACAACGTCTCTCTAGAGAACAGGCTCCTCTTCACGCGCCCTTGAAACTAACAAGGCCTCACTTGTTCTTTCAAAATGCTACGCTTTAATGTAGCGGAAAAACAGCATCATGTTCTTCCTAACTATGAGTTACTCTTAACTCATATGCTTGATGGACTTACATCTTCATTCTTGATGCGTTACTCCATGCTATCGCTGCCAAATACTGTCGCACTTCTACGTAACTCTCCCAACAGCAAACTTGCCTATGCCACCAAATTTACTTCTTGCTTGGTTTTGCTTTCAGCGTTTCTTATTGCATACTTTGGCTAAGTATACTCGTAGTGCTTCCCCAATGAACTTAGCTTTACATTAAGCAAAAAGAGACAAGGTTTTTGCTTAAACACCTCCTTCATTCATTACACTATCCTTACATAAGAAACATAGGGACCATTCCCATTACACCAGTGGCCAACACTCGGCCTTACCGAAAGCAAATACATTACCAAAGCAAATACACCAACTAAAGTGTGCTATCTTCAAATACCGTAAGATTAGCAACACCCAACTTAACTTAAAAACAGAAACAACAAAACAGATAATATGCTAAAGTCTCCATACTTGCAACCTTGCATGTTCAGCACTTGCAAACAAAGACAGGCAATGCCCCCGCTTCATACATGCACTAATCACGGCGAATAAGGGACACTAAGATCCATAGGACATCCAAATTCCATGTGAATCTCAGCTAAGCTTTCTTGAACGATCGGACAGGCAAACTCACTTGCCTTTCCCATGTCACACTTCATATCAACCGGACTAACTTTCCTTACACCTTTCACGAAACAAGGTGCACTCGGACTTTGTCCGAAAAATTCCACCAAGGTGAGGCATCACCGTTGCCTCTCCGCTTCTTTGAAAAAGTTGTTACCAAGGATCATCTCAAAGTCATTGAGATGCATCACCATTATACTGATCTGGCCACGCCAATCTCCAACTTCAACATTTGCCACTGCTATCCCCTTGATTGGCTTAGCTATATCATTCACTGTATTCATGCAGTGACCAGCCTGATATACTTCCAAACCCAGGTACTCTGCTAATAACAAGCTCATAACAAGTTATGTGACGCTTTTTGTATCCGCCATGCCCTAGAGACGATGATTATGTATGCCAACTTTCACATAAACTAGGCCGGCGCCACTCGGCCCATATCTTTGTCGTTCGCCGTTTGTGCTACTATGTTGCATAGTTGAATATGATTTACATGCTCCACTTGATCAGTTTCTTCTTTATCACCACTACACTCAGTGACGATTGTGGATAATTTTTCTTTCTTTGGACAATCACATGCAAGGTGAGGACCCTTGCATAAGAAATAGCCACCAGCCTTTTTCTTCGCAGCCAAACTATCATCCCTTTGATAGCTTTTCTCCTTGGCCTCAGAACCTTTCTTATCCTTGTCCTTACTCTTCTGGTTTTTCTTGTCCTTTCCCTTCTTATTAGCATTAGTTGAGGTATTGACTGACCTAAAATCAGCAAGGTTGTCCACGATTGCAATGGCCGAAGGTAGGTCTTTGGCACCTTGCCTTCGCACTTCGGCCTGAGCTTATGCTTGCAAACCAGATGTAAAATTGAACAACTTGTCTTCCTCAGACATGTTGCGAATATCTAGCATCAGAGATGAAAACTCTTTCACGTATTCCCGTGGTGTACCGGTATGCCTCAGCTTACGCAAGTTCTCTCTGGATAACCAAGCCGCATTGCTTGGCAATAATTGACTCTTCAATTCATCTCTCATGACATCCCATGTCACGATACTTGGACGACCAACAAAAGTAAGGTCATCATTTGTTCTAGTTCTCCACCATAACTTCGCATCACTCTCCGGGTACATGCTAACGAGAGTAACCTTTTGTTCTTCCGGGGTTCTGGCGGCCTTGAAGTATTGGTCCATGTCCCACATGAAATTCTCCAATGCCTTCACATCTCTTGCTCCAGAAAACGCCTTAGGTTCTAGGACTTTAATCTTCGTAAAGTCACTGCCGCTACCACCTGCAGTAGCTTGATCTGCACCAATTACACCCACCATTCGCCTCAAGACACTAATCTCACGCGTTAGTTCTTTCAAGGCACCTGTGAACATGGTCTTAATGACATCGATTTGGCCTTCCAAGTCACTATGCTTATCGGTTGTATCTTGGTTTGACTCAAAGCATTCCCGACGACATACTCATCAAGAGCCTAAATGCGAGCCATAACCGTTGCTTTATAATTGGCATCATTAGGATGGAGCACCTCTCCACCAATCCTATCTTCCAAGTTAGCAATCCTATCGGTCAAGGTATCTCGCCGAACTCTTCTTACCAGCCATTATCTCTAGCAATTCAACAACTAAACTCGAGCAAAACAGAGAAAATCTTCCAACAAAAGCTAAAACAGAGCAACCTTTGCTCTGATACCCGTATTGTCACGCCTTCAAACGCTCCAAGCATTTTTTCGCGAAGGTATAACCCTAAGCAATACAACGGTTCGGTGATCTCTTATCACCCACTTGTATTTCACCTTATAAGATTGCACCAATGCAATGTAACCAACTCTACCAAGAGTATGCAACGGAAGTCTTACTCAGATTTTCTCTACCAAATAACGTAGCCCATAGTACAAAGAGGTTCATGCCATGTTTATGCTTCACAGAATTTAGGGGAGTATAATCAAATAAACAGGGAACCAAAGCCAAACGCATAAGCCAACAAACTCATTTTTATTAGCTTAAGGGGAAGATACAAAAACGTCCAACCAATGGACTTACAAGCTTATTATCTAAGCCTACAACAAACTCACTCTCTACTGCAAAATGGTTCCTCAACACTCGAACTATTGAACAACACTGATTTGTGTAGCTTCTCTGGCTATTTATAATGCCAAGAAGCCAGGGCCAATCCGTATGCAACTCTGTTGCACGCCCCATGAATATCCATCTGTCCATGGGAAGTTCCTTAACCGCCAGTTCCACTTTTTAACTGCTAGCTTTGTGCTGGCTTGTACAATGGCGCCACACCTGTCTTCAACGGTTAGGATATGCCAAACTCGGTTATAAAGCACTTTATAACCGTCTCTAACTTGCTCCTCAACTTTGGCATGCGTGTGATGCACACACTCTTCGCATCTGGCACTTGCACTCAAGTTTCGCAACATCGCAACATGCAACTCAGCTTGCCCTTCTGCCAAATACTGTTATTATGGCTTGCGTTGTGCTATTATAGCTTGCATTGCACTATTATAGCTGCGTTGCACTATTATGGCTTGCGTTGCACTATTATATCTTGCATTGTACACTTAGCTCATTTGGATGCCAACATCCAAATAGTATGCCAACTGAGTCTTGACTTGCTTAGTACAATCTTCATGCTTCATATGCATCACTTGCATCTCCTTTGGCGAGCAACTATCACCAATGGCGTGCTTGGCCTCACCATTGATGCACATGCACAGTCCACGCCTTGGCCAAAGCTTAGGACCATGCCAAAGTCATTCCATGACTTTGCATCTCATCCTTTATTCCTTCCTTGAGCTTGGCTAACTCTGAATAAGGATATGCAACACTATCGCATAATGTTGCTAATGCCAAGTAACCTTTCTTGTCTCGACCCATCTTGGCGCTACATCGTCGGATTGTGCAGCTCCATCTGTCAGGTTACGTATTCCGTAACGCGCAATGATTATGCGTCACTATGCGGACCGGTCATACCTACTTATAAGCTTAAGAAATAAACGGGACCTATTGCCGAGAACAACGGCCCACCAAGCTACCATAGTGTTGGGCCTAACAAATTTATCCCGAAGTCGAGTTTGTTCTTCTTCCACTTCACTTCACCCTCTATTTATTCTCCACCACCACCACCACCACCGTTCCAGACCAGCATCGCCTTCTCCTTCTTATTCAACCTCTGCTACCTCTAAGTCTAACAGCAACATAGAGTTTCTTTGGGAATTAATTTGTTCTAGTTCTCCACCATAACTTCGCATCACTCTCCGGGTACATGCTAACGAGAGTAACCTTTTGTTCTTCCGGGGTTCTGGCGGCCTTGAAGTATTGGTCCATGTCCCACATGAAATTCTCCAATGCCTTCACATCTCTTGCTCCAGAAAACGCCTTAGGTTCTAGGACTTTAATCTTCGTAAAGTCACTGCCGCTACCACCTGCAGTAGCTTGATCTGCACCAATTACACCCACCATTCGCCTCAAGACACTAATCTCATCAGTTAGTTCTTTCAAGGCACCTGTGAACATGGTCTTAACAGCATCGATTTGGCCTTCCAAGTCACTATGCTTATCAGTTGTATCTTGGTTTGACTCCAGCATTCCAGCGACATACTCATCAAGAGCCTAAATGCGAGCCATAACCGTTGCTTTATAATTGGCATCATTAGGATGGAGCACCTCTCCACCAATCCTATCTTCCAAGTTAGCAATCCTATCAGTCAAGGTATCTGCCGAACTCTTCTTACCAGCCATTATCTCTAGCAATTCAACAACTAAACTCGAGCAAAACAGAGAAAATCTTCCAACAAAAGCTAAAACAGAGCAACCTTTGCTCTGATACCCGTATTGTCACGCCTTCAAACGCTCCAAGCATTTTTTCGCGAAGGTATAACCCGGCAATACAACGGTTCAGTGATCTCTTATCACCCACTTGTATTTCAGCCTTATAAGATTGCACCAATGCAATCAGCCAACTCTACCAAGAGTATGCAACGGAAGTCTTACTCAGATTTTCTCTACCAAATAACGTAGCCCATAGTACAAAGAGGTTCATGCCATGTTTATGCTTCACAGAATTTAGGGGAGTATAATCAAATAAACAGGGAACCAAAGCCAAACGCATAAGCCAACAAACTCATTTTTATTAGCTTAAGGGGAAGATACAAAAACGTCCAACCAATGGACTTACAAGCTTATTATCTAAGCCTACAACAAACTCACTCTCTCTTGCAAAATGGTTCCTCAACACTCGAACTATTGAACAACACTGATTTGTGTAGCTTCTCTGGCTATTTATAATGCCAAGAAGCCAGGGCCAATCCGTATGCAACTCTGTTGCACGCCCCATGAATATCCATCTGTCCATGGGAAGTTCCTTAACCGCCAGTTCCACTTTTAATTGCTAGCTTTGTGCCGGCTTGTACAATGGCGCCACACTGTCTTCAACGGTTAGGATATGCCAAACTCGGTTATAAAGCACTTTATAACCGTCTCTAACTTGCTCCTCAACTTTGGCATGCGTGTGATGCACACACTCTTCGCATCCGGCACTTGCACTCAAGTTTCGCAACATCGCAACATGCAACTCCGCAACTTGCCCTTCCGCCAAATACCGTTATTATGGCTTGCGTTGTGCTATTATAGCTTGCATTGCACTATTATAGCTGCGTTGCACTATTATGGCTTGCGTTGCACTATTATATCTTGCATTGTACACTTAGCTCATTTGGATGCCAACATCCAAATATTATGTCAACTGAGTCTTGACTTGCTTAGTACAATCTTCATGCTTCATATGCATCACTTGCATCTCCTTTGGCGAGCAACTATCACCAATGGCGTGCTTGGCCTCACCATTGATGCACATGCACAGTCCACGCCTTGGCCAAAGCTTAGGACCATGCCAAAGTCATTCCATGACTTTGCATCTCATCCTTTATTCCTTCCTTGAGCTTGGCTAAATCTGAATAAGGATATGCAACACTATCGCATAATGTTGCTAATGCCAAGTAACCTTTCTTGTCTCAGCCATCTTGGCGCTACATCGTCGGATTGTGCAGCTCCATCTGTCAGGTTACGTATTCCGTAACGCGCAATGATTATGCGTCACTATGCGGACCGGTCATACCTACTTATAAGCTTAAGAAATAAACGGGACCTATTGCCGAGAACAACGGCCCACCAAGCTACCATAGTGTTGGGCCTAACAAATTTATCCCGAAGTCGAGTTTGTTCTTCTTCCACTTCACTTCACCCTCTATTTATTCTCCACCACCACCACCACCACCGTTCCAGAGACCAGCATCGCCTTCTCCTTCTTATTCAACCTCTGCTACCTCTAAGTCTAACAGCAACATAGAGTTTCTTTGGGAATTAATTTGTTCTAAGTTTTTATCAAAATTAATGAGTAGCTGCAGATATTAGTGATTAATATCACTTGACTAGGTATGAATCGTTCTTCAATGTTGTTTTAATCTTCAATATATCTTTAATTTTCACAAATATGAAGCCTAGAGGATTTTTTTTTTTTTTTTTTTGGGGGGGGTCAATTGAGACTCTGATATTAATAGGGTTTAGGTTTAAGTTGAGTTATGTTAATTCCGTTGTTTGATTTTAGTTTTATTAAATACTAGGGCATCCGTAATTGAAGGATTAATTTTCCATTGTTCTTTTAATCTTCGATTTTTCTAATTTTCACAAATATGAAACCTAGGGTTTCATAACATTTGGTAATTTTCCATGAAATCCACAATGGTTAGGGTAATCATATCTGTCTATACTTGAAGGATTATGGTTCAATGGAAGTATTAATTTAAACCACCATGTATAGGTTTTCTTTTCTTGGTACAACTGGTTCTCATGAAATCCACAATGGTTAGGGTAAATGTGTTAACCCCTTGATTGAATCTTAGTTTTGGTACCATATTCATATTACATTTCAGCCTTTAAATTAGATTCTGGTAAATGATGTTTAGTTATGTCGAATGCTGTACTTAGAAGATCAAAGTGGTTGCTATATGGAGAACGATATACCGCATTGACCATATATGTTGTTGTAAACACTAAGTAAGGAAGTAATTGAAATGGTTGCATAGTTAGGTCTACGGCTCTTGTTGTTGTTCAAGATTTGATTGTTGATTGTTGGTTTCTGTAGTTGTTTAAAAATGTCTAGTGCAACTGCAATTTCTGTAAATGCTTTAATAACTGATTTAATGGTTATTGTGTTACTAACACTTGGCATGTCTTTGTTTGATGCAGATTACTTCTGTTGATAGGAAGGACTAAAGGTTGAATTCTTGAATTTGGATTGGGGATTCTGGGCCTTACTACTTCAGTTTTTTTTTGGAAAAGGTACTTGGTACTTAACCCAAGTGCTGTCGTTTCTGTAAGAATTTCAGCTATTGCGAAGCATCTCTACCGTTTTCTTACTTTGAGGGTTTTGTTCCACTTCCTCTGGTTATTCTGTGTTTGATAAGTTTTAGGGTATTTGTTCATGGCAGGTTGTTGCAGAATATTGAAACTGTTATCTGAATTTTCTCAAAGAATCGAATATGCAGGTGAGCTTCGATTGTACTCTTCTTTAGCTAGACTATCATAATATTGTTCGAACTAAATATGATATTTTACTCTAAGATTGTACTTATTAAAGCCCCAATCCACTATTGTTCTAATAGATAATCATTTCTTTTTCATGATAAAAGAAAAAGATGAAGAAAGATTAGAGAAGAAAAGACTCTTAGATTTTTAGTTTAAACTCAAACTGGTTACATGGGTATTTTTAATGCGTTAGTATTATTCTCGCATTTATTTGTTGCTTCCCTTTCTATCGAGTTGTTAGCAAGAAATGTTCTGTTACTGAATGGGTCGACCACTATCGAGTTACTGGAAAGCTTGAATTGTAATTGATTAGTTGTCTTTGTGCGTGTAATTGAGTCTTATTATTGTTATTAACTATCCGAGCAATGTGTAGTATTGTGGTTGTCTGTGAATTTAGCTTTAATCCTCTCCACCCTTTCTCGATCCATGAAATTCCATCAAAGACAAGAAAATAGACCTTAAAACTTGGTTACTTTGAAATTTCTTGTTCGCTTCCCCAATCTATGACTTGCTTAAACACTGCAAGCTTGTTATGTAGATGTATGAGTGTTACCGCTCTGAAATGAGGCAAAATATATGCATGCAGATTGGTTATGTAAAAGTGGCAGAGAATCCAAAACAAGAATACTTGGAATTCCATCAATTTTTTTTTGTATGTTCCTAATTTTTATACTCAATGTTGTATGTCATCCTCTCCGTCTTATTCTTTTAATGATCTCCTTTTTTTGTTTGTTTATTTGGTTCAGGCGAGTGATAGGTTCAACATCAATTCCCAGCTTGAGCATCTTCAAGCCAAATATGTTGGAACAGGCCACGCTGATTTGAACAGATTGTAAGTTCCAAACTTCCTCCAAAGTGTATTAATAGCTCTTTATGTAAGACTTATTTGTCTCCTGTTAATGGTTGTTCCTTTTGTTTTGTTTTTCTTTAATTAGTGAATGGGCAGTGAATATTCAGCGTGATAGTTATGCATCTTACGTTGGTCATTACCCCATTTTGTCTTATTTTGCCATTGCGGAGAATGAATCGATTGGAAGAGAGCGTTACAACTTTATGCAGGTATTTACACAGTGTTTGAAGTTATCTTGTCTTATAATTTTTTTAGTCTCTCCTTATGTTTGACTTTGTTGATAGACGGTATTCAGTATTACTTAAAAATATGTCTGAGGCACACCTCTTGTTTGCTACTACATCTTTATTTTACTGCCCACTTTATTCTTCCAGTTTCATCTGTCTATTGTTGAAACACTGCTACATCTTTATTTTACTGCCTACTCTATTTTTCCAGTTTCATCTGTCAATTGTTGAAACATCATATACATAATTATTCTTTATGTTATGTGTGCACGCTGTTGTTTTACTTGACGGATGCTAGCATGGAAAGGTGCATAATCGGTTGACAAAACAACTTTCCCTAGCTCTGTCTTTTATATCTAGAATGAGTTTTATTTCTAGCTGTAGTCCTAGCATATGTAGGATACTGGTGGATAACACCTGTGGACTTGTCAATGAGTTTTCTTACTTATCGTTTGGACCATTTTCAAATAAGTGTATGTTTTATTCATTTGTCTGCGAGCCATTACTGTTTGTCCATGTAATCTAAGCTTTTATTTAACCTTTGTAATGGTCCATCTTGAGTACTACCAACTTACATTAAGTTTAACTAATGTCAGAACTTAGACCAACTTTGGTTAGTCTTGGCTGAGTATTCGTAACCATAAACTGATTCCATCTGATTCCATTTTGGGAAACATCTGGACCTAATAGTTTGTTTAAATGTCAATTGTTGAAACATTTTATACTTTGGTTAATGTTACATTCGCATGTTGTAGCTCTGCCTTGGTATGCGCTGTCAGATATAGTATTATGCTAAAATAGCTCAAAATGATTGCCTCTACCTATATTATTTTGCTGATAACATTTCCAGACAAACTGTTGATAAGCAACATGTTAAACCAATAAATATCTGGGACTGGAAACCACTTTTGTTCCGTTTAGAAACCTTAGTCATGTATGACCTAGAGTCCTCGAACTTCGGAGGATAATTTTTCCAGGAGAAAACTAAGAAAATAAACAATGACAAGAACATCTGTGTCTATTCTCTGTTATTTGTACCCAAACTGAGTTCCATTCCAATCAGTCATGCCAGCAGATTATGGAAATCTGGTGGATAACATCAGTGGACTCCAGGTTCTCTTATGCTGTGGTTCAGCTTATATGAGTGTGCTTGTGTACCAAGTAGCGTCATTTCTCTTTCCATGATAACCTTGTACACTTGTAATTTTTGCCGTCATCTAATGCGTTATGACTATCTGCTTCGCCATTTATGTTACCATAATATTTTCACTTTCATTCATTGCTGATGAAGTGCTGATATTTGGTCATACTACCATATTAGTTAAAAGAAAATCTGATCTGGAAGGTTTTTGAGTTTCGTTTGAATACAATCTCGTGGATAATTTATTTAGATTTGCCTTTGAACTGTGTTAAAGCTATCTTATATAAGGAAGACTTGCCATTGCTTCACTTCTCTTTTCGTTAGTACAGCTGTTATGACTAACAACACTCTTGTATTAAAATTTGTGCAGAAAATGCTGCTGCCCTGCGGTCTTCCCCCAGAACGAGAAGAAGATTAAGAAATAGGAAGAAAATGAAAGCTATGATTTTCTCCATGTTCGACTGATGTTACTACTCCTCCTTCCCATGATTAATTGACCTATTTTGAGATTTAGCCAGTAGGAGAGTCAGAAAGGAGGTTTCTGCAGACATGTACAAGGTCCATAGCCTCTTATCTACTAATTACAGAATGATCTGAAACTGATTTCTTAAAGAATGCACAAAGTTGGTCTTTCTTCTTTCTTTATAGGATCCTATTTTTTCTTGGCACCTTTCGAGAACTTGATGTGAACTTCCTCGTTTAAAACATTTCATTTCCTTATTATCGTCGGGAGTATATGCCTGCTCCGATGGGGCAGCTGGCATTTGATTCTGAAATATATGCCTGCTGTGTTCATCTATAATGATGAATCAGAAACGGATGCAAGTTGATATGTTGCCTTTTGTGAGGTCCTGGTCCTCCTGGATCAAAGGTATAGATACTGGGCCACAGTAAATCAGGTTTTACTGGGCCTATGATCAAAGGTGTTGATTCTGAGCATGCATTTTTTTTCTTCTTGTTGTGTCACGGTGCAATGATGTGGATTTTGGAACCAATGCACATTTTGACTCAAATGACAAGTGCAGGCTTTGAGTTTTGATGCAGATTTGGATCATGGGGTAGATATAAATTCACAGGATAGGGTTCAGATTACTGCACCAATTTTGGTCCTATCAACAAGATATAGTCACAATCGTAGATTTTTTAGTCATCAGAACTTGATTGATGAGTATAAGTGGATGCCAATTTAAAACTCAGACTTTATTTCATTGATAAAAGATTGGTCAATATGCCTACTGCTCCCCAGTACATAAAATGGTTTCTCAAGTAAGTATGACTAGATCACCGCTGACACGGTGGGGAGGGCAGACTAGAAGAAAAACGAACACTGTTATGCGTAATGGTGTTATAAGGCTAAAATTGATATGCATCCAATTTATGGTAGTTTATATAAATTTCCTCTTTTTAATGCACCTTTGTGATTCTCTCCGTTACTTTTTAATAAAATTTGGTTTTGTTTTTAGAGAAAATTAAGGAAATGAAAAGAAGTAATCATTGAAAGTGGTCCTCATGACACTTGTCAATAAAAGAAGTGAAGTGAAATGGTCCTCATGACACTTGTGAGCAAAAGAAGTAAAATGAAATGGTCCACATGACACTTTTCATCAAAAGAAGTTGAGAGAAAAGTGGTCCCAGAAAATTAAAGTGACATTTGACTTTCCCAATTAGGAAACCAGCCTATATTTTTGAAACATTTATTTATAGAAACCAGCCTATTAAAAAGTAACGGAGGGAGTACATTGTATCAATTTACCCTATATGCTATGTATCCTTTGTGGTGGTTTGCATCAATTTCCCCATGTATTATGAATTTTTTGTGGTGCTTTACATAATGGCTATGCATTAAATTTCGAAAGTCACCATCGGATTTTTCGTAAAAACACTAAATTTTATATTGTTATTTGTGGTCTACAATTCCAAAATAGTGGTCTACAATTCCCTTGACGTATGCATTAAATTCCCTTGACGTAGCGCCACAAATAGTGGTCTACAATTCCAAAATGTCATGATTATCCTTGCTAAGTAAGCTAACGAAAAATCAAGAACAGAAAAAACATCACCTGATTATACTTGGGTAATTGTCCACTTCCGCAGGGAGTTCCTGTTTTGATTTGTAAACGCAAGACAGTTTCAGAAATATTATCTTAGGGGTTCAATAGAAGTAAATCACAAACCTATCCATTTCCTAAACCAATAGAGAAACATGCAATGAGCGGCTAACCATCACACTCCATTCATCAGCTTTAGGGTCAAGTGTTGATATAATTAATTTAGTAACTGTGACTCTCATCCTATCCCGCAATGAATAAAGACTTATTACTCAGAAGAGCATGAGTAAGTACCGAACAATGTTAGATATCAAGAATGATATTTACCTTAATCGCATATTGTTTTCCATCACTAATGCTTCCGCTAATTATTTTAGAGACTTAAGATGCAAAACTATATGCAATTAGAGAAATGCACATACACACGTAGAGAGTTGAAAGTACATAATTTGTAAAACAAAAGACCATTAACTACTACCGCCAAGGAAGCAAAAAAATGAAAAATAAATATCAAGATAAAATACAGTTAATGGCTCCACCTTACCCCTTTTCCGAAACTTCTAAAGCCAATCTTACAATCTCGAATTTACCGATTAACCATTTTGTCTCGTTTTCATCCAAGCGTGCAATCAAACTAAATTTTAATTTGCAGGTTTCATTCATGCATGATGGTGTCCATTTGTGTTATTGTACTAAGAACATGGACTTTATGAGAGATATGTTACTATACAGCTCACGTAAACTGATAAGAAAGAATCAAATTAAAAGTGATAAGGAGCAGACCACTGCTTGCTATTTTGTTCGAGAGAATAACCATCACTTGAAAAGTTAAAACAATAATTAACAAAAATTAATTATCAAAAATCTTCCAAAGAGATACCGGTAGACCCTCGTGTGCAAATCAAGACACATCAAATTTATTAATATAAAAGAAGCAAAACCCAATTTTGGCTAGTAATAACAGGATCGATAAACCATGTTTGTTTTTTTTTTTTTGCTTCTCTATCCATTTATGATCACCTGGGACATTAGAAAAAAAGCAAAAAGAATCAATACTAAAGCAGTCTTCAACGTTCCTCTACTAATCCAACTTAGCAAAAAGGCTAGCTAGGCAAGTAATACTTATAAGCATTGGACTTTCGGCCGATGTTACCAAGGTAGCAGTCTTCTCTGCCTGTTATCAGACCCTGTAATAAGATAAAAATATCCAATTATCAATGTAATACAATTGATTAGGATGAATAGGTGAATTCTCAATTTAATGAGCAGCAAAGAAAATAAAATCACAAAAATGAAAAAAGAAAACTAAAACTAAAATAAAATAATTATACCCGTGTACGAGATCTCAACGTGTATACCCGCCAAAGATCCCACATGAGTCAGTGACTTGATTCAAAAAAATTAAATGTATTTTACAAAGTCACAAAAATATGTAATAGTACATTTTCACATAACAGTCCATCAAAATCAACTAAAATATAAAGTAGACTACTAACACGGTGAGTGATGATTGAATCTCAATCTCTTAGCAACAAAAAAACAACTAACTTATGGTTGCAAGAAACCATTGCTGGAGCAGGCTCTTTCCACCTGGAATCATTGCCAACGTCAGCCTATAATTTCACCTTATTGAATTTAAATTGAACATAACAAGATTAATCGCATGCATATAAATGCTCATAAAGATTATTTACTTAAAGAAATCTTGTAAAATTTTATACGTAGATTTAACACATACCAACTATTAAATCTAGACAGGTTAGTTACCATTCGATCATTTTATGTTCATACTAAAAATGGAGTTGTTAGAAAATTAGTTGAGGAAGTCACAGACATGTATTATCTGCATATATGCACTGTACATGAGAAGTGGAATAACAGTTAGCTAGCATACATGTTTCAGAATGCTTAAAGTCGGTATTTTAAGCCCAAAACATCATATGGAATCATGTATCAAGACTTTAGACCGTAGTTCAAACCCAATTAGTACATGCGTCAAGGACTGATTAGGCAATATCTTTAGAATATATAGCTAAACCTTCAAGTACAATGAACGACGATTGGAATCATTTAAGTCAACTTTATCATCTTACAAAAGTTATAGGTTTTTCATAAGTTGGTGGCCCTAGCACCTAAAAGCATTGTCATCCTACAAAATTCATATCAATAAATAAAATTAGAACTAAAAAAACTAATTAACAGGTTTGAACAATTTTTGGATTTGAGTATAAGCAAAAATGGCCATGGTCTCGTTCAATTTTTTACTGAAATTGTTAATCAAAAATCACAAAAGGTTACCAAATCAAGTAGTGGTTTCTATGTTTGATAATAGGCTGCGATGCATAAACAACATGAAGAGCCTACAAAATTACAGTAACAATTTGGAGGACAAATGAATCACTTGCAAGGTAGGAATACCTTCTTCCTGCAATCCTCCAGGTTGTGTTCAGGCTTGTGAATTCATTTATGGACACAAAGTCTACATCTTCCCACTATCGGGAGATTTGCATCTCAGTAGTCCACAGAGTTATATCCTCCTATCGCAAATTTCATTGAAAGTCCTGTAGATGATGGCTTGGATCGCATTTTCTTCTTCTTCTTTGAGGAGCCATTAAACTGTTTTTCCATCTTCTTTTCCTGCATTTAGAATTTTTAAGTGTAAGACATGACCAGCGGGAGTTAACTAATTTGCCCAAATCAGTGGTTAGTTAATTTGGTTAGCAAGGAAAATGGAATACGTATCATTGAAGGTAGCGTTAGCTTAATTGTACTCAAGTATGATTATAAGATTAAGCAAAATCATAGTTTCATTGAGACTGGATGAATACGAGATACAAAAATTAAATTGCGTATTTGGCATCCTCCTGCTACACAAAAAAGAGTAATATACGGTTTATCGTATACTATATGAAGTGAAATTCCTTGAACACCAAGAATCAACACCAAGAAAACATACTATGAAAATCTAATTGAAATGTACATCCACGGTAAACTGACTACTCTTCTTGCACACCCAAACCTCACATTTGGTGGATGCTGGAGTAATACATAGGCAGAGAATGGAGATCAACTTGGGTGATGTATAGCAACTGGTAGCTATTTTCTGATTCATGTTGAGTGCAAAAATCTATAAGTCGGCATGCAATTTATAAAGAATTAGAAAATTTCAGACGGAGAACATACACGTCGAATCGGATTGGAGTGATGATGAGAGACTCCAATTTCTTACGAAATATAAGTAAAGAGCAAAAACAAAAATGCATTCACTTGCCGATTAGCTGCCCCTGATTTCCATACATAGAATACCACCCATTTCGTCGTCTGCTTCCGAACTACTTTCGTATCCCCAGTGAATATGGATGTGTTGCAAAATTAAAAAATCCTGTCAATTCCCCTGTAAAAAAAATCACAGTAGAGTTTAGAGGGATTTCCGTAATCACCTCCAAAAATAGCAAATCAACTTCATCCTCTCCAATCATCCACTGATAGCGCTTTTTCTCTCGTAAGGTTACGCATGTTAAGTTTAATTAATGGACAGTACCAAATAATTATTCGGATGGCACAACCTTTATTATATATTCTGAAACCGTTCATTATCACATTCTAAATAGCCATGCAATAGGCTTACACAATTTGTAGTTAAGAAAGGCTTACTCTGAAAGACTTATTGATCTGCAATCACAAAAACAGAAAGACGGAGTCTTCTTGCACCTCTTTAGAACATAGATAAACATAATTATGATTTCCTGTACCATCTTGTCGTAGCATGATCCTGCAATCAATACCATTACGTCAACAAAATATTGTAAGGTACTTAACTCGATTCATACATAAAACATTGAGTAACAACAATATGCTAAAATCATTGAATTAATTACACCATATTAAGGTTTTTGTTATAAAATAAATCCATCACTTAAAATATTTGTTATGGATTATAAATGTGCTAAATATGGTGTTATAATTAGTGTCATAATTTTAATATGACAACTAATATCCATTACGGAAATCAATTAATATATAATTAATATTATAACTAAAATCCATCACATTAAGTTTGTTATGGTTTAACCTAAAATGATATATTACGCTTATCATTAATTTTGTGATGATTGTAATTGTTAATAAAATATATTGTAACGGGCTTGACCGACCATTGAGAGATGACACGTGTATTTTTTTATATTATGGTTGTAGTTGTCATAAAATTTTTGTAACGGGTTTAATAAAATTCAATGACCAATAAAATTATGACACGCGCCTCTTTTGTTACGGTTGTTATTGTCACGAGTGTTTTGTAAACGGTTTTAACACAATTTAGTTGGCCATTAAGAAAGTGCCATGTGGCTTCTTGTTAGTGTTACAAATTTACTCACGCACATATAAAGTTACAAATACGGTACCCCGCAAATAAAAAAAAAATGGATATCAGGTTACCCGCAGCTGCAGATATGGTGCAGTTTCAGGTCATCCTGATCCAACAATTACTGATCAAACAGATTTATGATTCAACGCACAACAAAACCAAAGTTTTATTATTGTTCAATTAATATCATCGTTATACTTTGTTTTGATATCTTCTGGTTGCTTTGTGTTGTTTCCAGCATGATTCTTGTAATTGCTTTCTTTCGTAGAGGCTTCTACTCCTGTTTATTAGTCTTCGTCTTCTAAGCTTGACAGAGCTATCTTTAGCATTGTCTTGCAACTAAAGAAAACAATCTATTAGAAATTCCTAAAGAAAACATAAGGGAAAAGGGTGAGGTGTGACCTGTTTCTTATACATACCTCATTGTCTATCCCATGTCCTAGTCGACCATAACTTCAGAAACTTGACTACAACCTGGACATTGCTCGAATTCTGTAGAAACTAATTTATGTGAGCTAATCAGAATGGAAACAAATTAAAAGAAGAATGTTAAAAAAAAAATCTAAAGATAAAGAAAGTGGTAGTAAGGTTGTCGTTCACTCGGACTTGACGAGATCGATTTTAAGTTTCAATAAAATAGAATACTAAAGATAAAGAAAATATATACAAATATTGTCACAAGATGGAGAGAGTTACTGGGACTCGGGATTCCACTAATTCTTACATTCATGCGGTTCATCTATTAATTCCGGACAATTAAGGCTCATAAAGTAACAAACATCGACTCTAATTCTTTGCCAAGGTAGATTTTATAAAGAATTATATGTAACTCACAAGCATGGCGCATCTAAAGTACCTAAGACTAAGCATGCGACATCTAACGAATTCACAAATAATCAATAAAAATCATAAATCAATTATAATAATGCAAATAGTCATAAAGGAATTAAATAGAATTACCACATGGGTGAAAAACTTGACTTCCTCCGTCGTCCCGGTGATGGGTTCTAGCTCATCATGGTGTAAACACGCTCAAAAATCATTATTAATGCTCAAAAATGGTTTACAAATGATAAACAAGGGAGAAAAGATGAAAAGCCCGATTTGTGATTTTAATTGTTACAAACAGATCACATTCTGAAGAACGATACATCTAAAGTGTTCTTTGTTCTTTGTTGATTTAAGTCTGCGCCCCAAAACTACTACCCACACTTGCGGGTCACAAGCACTGTTGAATAACGACTGTCCCTAGCCGTCTTTTCTTCGTGTTCTTGATGATCACAGCAGCACAAAAATATACTCTGCAGCTCTCGATTTCTCGGCTCTGTGACGTTCAAAACTGCTCCCGATCCTCCTCCATCCCCTTTATGTGACTCCAATCGCCTATTTATATCTCTCAGCACCTTAATATCTCGTAGTAAATGCGGATAATCTCCTCTTATAACCACGGATATTTCTTTCCTTTTATTTCTCTGTTTTGCGTTAAATCTCTGCTAACACGTTCCAACACGTCTCTGTATGACTTAGAACACGGTGCAGTCATACGAAAACTCTCTCCAGCTCATCCAAATCCCATGAATATCTCCAACCAAATCGTGCTTCCCTGTTTTCTTCAAACCTGCCAGTCGCGGGTTTATTTGCTTCACACCCTCTGCTTCACTCCAACATGATTCTGCGGCAAATTTAACCAAAACGATCATCCATATCATCCCTGTTTAGGCTTAACATGCCCATTCCAACAAAATCCAGCGATTGAATCTCTTCACAAATCCACCAAAATTCGAACCCTAATCTGCTACCTATTTTCCCGCCAAATTCCATTTCAAAAGGTAGGGGATGACCTCCCCTATCCGGTTAGGTGTGCCACTAGTAGTTGCCCCGTGAGGTTACCCCTTATCATCTGGGTGCCCCTTATCCAAATTGAGAGTTCGAATAGTAATTTTCTCCCACGAGCGCAAAAACCACTTTTTGAGCCAATTTCGCCGCAAAAGCTTATTTCTCCAAAAACACCTACAAAGACATAAAATACCAAAATAAATACAAAATCGAGCACTAACAATATATACAATTGAGATTATATCAGACACAAAAATGTGTCTATCAAATACCCCCAAACTTATTATTTGCTCGTCCTCGAGAAAATCAAATCTAGAAAATAAAATCCTAACTCACTGTCGCAGGCATCGTCGATTGCATTTAGCGTATGCAATAAGCCTTTAAACCCCTAGGTGGCCCTAGTGGCCGAGTTATAGTCTCGGGAGGGTTTACCAGAGGTGTACCCACAAAACCTTTACACTCCAGACCCTAACTATCTACGCAAAATCTTGGAAGGCCCTAAAGATTCTCCTTGGTTGGCATACTTATTGATTACAGGAGGAAGTACCCCGATGCGAAATTCCAATTGCTGTACACGAGTTTGCACTCAAGCATACTAAAATTCATATATAAGTCACAAAGCTCTACTCAGATAGTTGCACTATGGACATCAATACCCGGAGTCAAAACTAATCACATGGATAGATCAAGAAGATGGAAATAGAGAAAAATATAGATGGTTTTGATGTTTACTAAGTGAATGGTGTTTCCCATATCTGTCTGAAGGCCTCCGCCAAAACGAACCTATCCTAATGGACTGAGATACTAGTCTGACTAATATCAACACACTGGCATATACAAGGGAACCAGTGGGCGATAATCCTAACTCTAGGTCAACACAACTGGCATATACAAGGGTTCCGGTGGTCGACTTTATTGAATTTATTCCGGTTGGTCTGATAGTCTGGCCTCATTTTTTTTTTTTTTTTTTTTTTTTTTTTTTTTTTTTTTTTTTCAACTTTTTTTTTTTTTTTTTTTTTTTTTTTTTTTTTGGTGTCTCAATCACTCTAATTCACCCTAGCATCGGTAACAACTTGATTCATGGGCCCCACCTACTCACTTAGACGAACATAGTTTTAAAAACAAAATAAAATAAAAACAGAAGTGAAAAGGACTCAACGAGATTTGGTGAAACTATCATGTTATTTCTAACACCTGAGCTTTGTTCTTTTATGAATAGACTCTTTAGATGTTTCCATCTAATCAGATTGGTTCCTCAACTCCTACAACCAAAATGCTTCCATCCACTTAGATTGGTTAGTGCCATCCTTAATAAGCATAAATTTCTAAGCTCGGAGTTTAATAATGCAACTAAAACTTTCTCCCATACCCCCAAACTTAAATCTAACATTGTCCTCAATGTTCTAAAGATAAAATTAAAAGCATGAACAAGGAGAAACTATTACCATTTGAAGCAAAAGAGATAAGGAAAGATATTACCGTGTCGCATGAGAATGGGTTACCTCCCAAGAAGTGCTAAGTTTAAAGTCTTGACCATACATTGGAAAGGATTAGTCACTTCGAAGAATCATATAGTGATCGGAATAATCTGCGGGTCATACGGATCAAAAATTGCTAACCACAAGAAGAGGAAAGCGCAAATGCAGATCGGGAAGATATCCAACACACCCTTATCTATTTTTAAGACCACTACATCTAGTTGTGGTTCGGGTTCGAGCTTTATAAAAGGGTCTAGATAACATATTTTCATGGGTTGCGTTTCCTCATGAGTTAGATCCGAATGTTCAGGTTCTAGAGTCTGGAAAACTCAAATAAAAACTTAGAAGCACATAATAATAACCTGAATAATTGAGGATCCTCTAAGTCAATCAGTTTTGACTTACACAGCTGACCACAATAAGATTGGTGGTCTTCCTTAAGCAAATGTGTCGACCCTAATATCCTAAAGTAATTAGGTTTAGTCTCAAAACTTAATAATTGACACATCTGAAACTTATACGTACCCACAATTGGAAGGAAGGTTTGGTGGGAAAACAAAGTCAATCGTGGTATCATAGCCGGGTTAACCGCATCAACCTTGAGAGGATGGGTTCTTAACAACCTGAACTTCTTTATGGACACAACTAGGTTCGGGGAAAAAGTGTATGAAGATAATCTTTTGAAATGGTTGAGGCACATATGTCAAGTCCCAAGTTAGGGACCTTTTTAAGAGTTAAGGCACATGGAGAATGATAATCACCCCCAAACTTAGAATTTTCAGTGTCTCTAGAAAGACTAGTCACAACTTCCCTAATTTCAAGGTCATCTGATTCCTGAAAATGGTCAATTGATTCTTCTAAGTCAGGTACATCCTCACTCATCTCTACGAGTTCATTTTCTTTTTCTAAGTCTATTGTTTCTAAATCGCTAGACTCAAAATATACTCGTTCCTCTAAACCATCATTGGCTTCGTAATCAAAAGGAAATACTACATCGTCTAAAACGGTGGTATCTCTAGTCAAATCCTCATCCTTTTGAATAGGTGAATAATTATTAAAATTATTTGGATTTGAACTAGAAATATTATCATCATTAAGCTCAATTGGAGTAACAAATTCCTGATCACTATGCCTACTGATTTCAAATTCTTCATCAACACTATCCTCATCATAATCATAATTATAATAATATGAAAATGGTTGAACCTCATCTAGACAAGTAGTGTTACCAATTTTATCCTCGTCATCTTGATTATGTAAATAACTATCCTCATTTTCAGGGTACTATTGGAAACACTAAGATTATCTCGAAAGGTTCCGTTCTGGGCCTCAAACAAAAGCTTTCGAATCGACTCATATGACTTCATTATGGTATCGTGACTCGACTCACATGACTTCCTTATTGAATCTAGGAAAGAAATTTCACTCGTTGCATTGCTTTCATCCATAACTAAGTTATTCATTTCTGCAAACTTACGTGTCGTCTCAGCTAACTTACATGTTGACTCTATTAGAGAGGAATTTCGCTCGTACGACCGGTTGGTGTGTGGATAGTAATTGGGCTCACCATGGTATGACCCATAACCTTCAAAAGTTTGGCGTTCCCAACCACTATTCACACTATGGTCATAAAAAGAGTGATGTCCATATTGTTCAGTTGGATAATCATATTCATTATGATGGCTATTGTAATACCAGTTTGACATTCTAACTGCAAGGGAATTCTACACAAACACAAACAAGGCTGACTCGACCACAAAGCAAACCACGATTTCTAGCAAACAAAAAGCATGCCTGGCTCCACTTAGATTGTTTTCTAGACCAGCTTCTAATCCTTCGAAAGGGAATTCGTTACAATCTGAGCAAACCCCTCTGAAATCAATCCGAGTTTAAGTAAGTTGAATAGAGGCGAGGGAAGCTGCGTGGAGCTTTGATACCCAGGGCCTCACCGCATTACAAGGCGGCGCAGTCATGCATTCAACTCACAGAAACCATCATGAACTTCGAAGTATGCTCAAAAGAGTAACCAATATTTTTCGAACGACTTTCCTATTAAGCTCGTTACCCTATAGGTCTCGTTCTAGTCAAAATTTTAGGCTTAGGTTCGTGTTTGGTTTCGTTTTCCTAAAGGCGGGCAAGAAGAGAACGGTGATGAAATCCGAACTCTTATCTTGTATGGCCAGTCCTTGCCCTTTACTAGGAAATTAAAGCGGCCCGATTCGGTTCCTCGACATATATTCACACGAAATCATCCAAGAAACCCGCCGACGGGGATTCGCGGGTGTTTAGAATTCTTACCTCCCGTTCCCGGACAGGGGATGAACCGTTGAAGTCGACTCGGGCCACGACTCCTATGTCGTGTACGAACCCGAGGGGCCGAGACGATATCGTAATCGTCGTCCTTCCCTGTGCAGTTTATATTTAAATAGCCCTTCCTTAGGGTTTAAAAAAATGTCCAACAGTCCAAAAATAAAGTCCAAAATTAAGAAGTCCAAAAATAAAAATTACAAAAATAATTACCTAATTACAGTTTCTAAAAAAATAAAAATAATAATTACACTATATACAAAATTTTCTTCTTCACTCCGTTCGGATCTCTCTTTCTTTCCTATTTTGGCTTTGCTTTTCTTTTCAGCACTTTCTCTTTCTTTTTTTTCGCTCCACTCCAAATCTGAAAGCAAACAGAAATACCAAAACGCGTAAAAAAGAACAAAAAATAATAATAAAAATAAAATAAAATAAAATAATGAAACCTAAAAACAAATCTATACACAAGTCCGCGTCGGCGGCGCCAAAAATTGATGTGACTCAATAATGTTGTAGAAAGTGGTAGTAAGGTTGTCGTTCACTCGGACTTGACGAGATCGATTTTAAGTTTCAATAAAATAAAATACTAAAGATAAAGAAAATATATACAAATATTGTCACAAGATGGAGAGAGTTACGGGACTCAAGGATTCCACTAATTCTTACATTCATGCGGTTCATCTATTAATTCCGGACAATTAAGGCTCATAAAGTAACAAACATCGACTCTAATTCTTTGCCAAGGTAGATTTTATAAAGAATTATATGTAACTCACAAGCATGGCGCATCTAAAGTACCTAAGACTAAGCATGCGACATCTAACGAATTCACAAATAATCAATAAAAATCATAAATCAATTATAATAATGCAAATAGTCATAAAGGAATTAAATAGAATTACCACATGGGTGAAAAACAGCTTCCTCCGTCGTCCCAGTGATGGGTTCTAGCTCATCATGGTGTAAACACGCTCAAAAATCATTATTAATGCTCAAAAATGGTTTACAAATGATAAACAAGGGAGAAAAGATGAAAAGCCTGATTTGTAACAGTTTTAATTGTTACAAACAGATCATTCTGTAGAACGATACATCTAAAGTGTTGTCATTCTTTGTTGATTTAAGTCTGCCCCAAAACTACGACCCACACTTGCGGGTCACAAGCACTGTTGAATAACGACTGTCCCTAGCCGTCTGTTCTTCGTGTTCTTGATGATCACAGCAGCACAAAAATATACTCTGCAGCTCTCGATTTCTCGGCTTTGTGACGTTCAAAACTGCTCCCGATCCTCCTCCATCCCCTTTATGTGACTCCAATCGCCTATTTATATCTCTCAACACCTTAATATCTTGTAGTAAATGCGGATAATCTCCTCTTATAACCACGAATATTTCTTTCCTTTTATTTCTCTGTTTTGCGTTAAATCTCTGCTAACACGTTCCAACACGTCTCTGTATGACTTAGAACACGGTGCGGTCATACGAAAAACTCTCTCCGGCTCATCCAAATCCCATGAATATCTCCAACCAATCGTGCTTCCCCGTTTTCTTCAAACTCCGCGATCGCGGGTTTATTTGCTTCACACCCTCGCTTCACTCCAACATGATTCTCGCGGCAAATTTAACCAAAACGATCATCCATATCATCCCTGTTTAGGCTTAACAGCCCATTCCAACAAAATCCAAGCCGATTGAATCTCTTCACAAATCCACCAAAATTCGAACCCTAATATGCTACCTATTTTCCTGCCAAACCATTTCAAAAGGTAGGGGATGACCTCCCCCTATCCAGTTCCGGTGTGCCACTAGTAGTTGCCCTGTGAGGTTACCCCTTATCATCTGGGTGCCCCTTATCCAAATTGAGAGTCCGAATAGTAATTTTCTCCCACGAGCGCAAAAACCACTTTTGAGCCAATTTCGCCATAAAAGCTTATTTCTCCAAAAACACCTACAAAGACATAAAATACCAAAATAAATACAAAATCGAGCACTAACAATATATACAATTGAGATTATATCGGACACAAAATGTGTCTATCAAGCCCCCCACAATCGATCTTTCTACATGGTGTAGAGGGCCAGAGGCCACTACGAGTAGGGCAGTCCAAACTCCAAACAAATGAAATCATTCAGTCCCTTCTTCTTCTTTCTTCATTGAAGCTCGTCAACATAGAAACAGTACTAAATCCATCTGTTTTTCTCTATCGGTTCCTTTATAGGGTTTGCTATCTTATCTTATATTGAGATTTTTTATTCGATCCATCAACTTTGGGTATTTCATCATCGAATAGGGGTTCCTACAGATCATCTCCTAGCCAGATTCAGCCACCCCATGATGAAGAACAAGAAAAAAGATAGGTATTTTTTGATAATTGAAGTATGAGCAGATTCTGAAATTCAAATCTAAAAGTGGTGTAAACAGACAAAGCAAGACCTTGACATTTCTATATGTTACCTATTTGGTTAGGGAATCTGAAGAGGTTGGCTCTGGCCTTCTGGGAACCTGTATTAAGCTGAAACAAGGCTGCTTTCTGTTGCTTGTGCTAAATTTGATTGGAAAACGGTATGGCTTTTTATTGCCTGGCTTGATTGGGGTATACTCAAACTAATTGGGGTATACCCAATAAGACAAAATCTGGTCATTTTGAAGTAAAACCAAGCCACCCCTTAACCTTGTTTTTTCTAAATGGCTAATATGCCCTTGGTTAATTAACACTAAAATTCTGATTAGGTTAATTAATTGAGTTTAGATTAAAATTTTGAAATTATGAATTCAGTAGATTAACCTTTTGATCCGTCTTATGAGTTCGATTTCGATCCAAAAATTTTTGTTTTGAAAATGCATAAAGCCGGCAAGGTCGTGGTTTGAATAAGTTGTCGACCAGATATCCTCCAGAATGGTCAACTTTGAATAAGCTGCCGATCGCTCTTCCTCCGGCATTGTCAACTTTGAATAAGCTGCCGACCAGATATCTGCCGGAATGGTCCTCAGATGAAGAACACGCCAACTATATTGGGCAGCAATCTTACGGTCGGCATGTAAATATTTCCTACCCTTCCGGCTATATTAAACTCGGCATGCAAAAAAAAAAAAACAACATTGCCGGCTGACATAATATGGAAGAGGTAATTTACTTTATTCATTTAATTTTGGTTACTACATTGATTGAAACATAAAACCTAATCCTTGTCGACGGAAAAACGAATGCACTTAGCATGTGCATCAAGCCTTTGAACCCCTAGGCAACCCTATTGGACGAGTTATAGTCTCGTGAGGGTTTACATAGAGGTCTACCCACAAAACCTATACAAAAACTTCTAAAGCCATCAATCTTCATCCGAGGACGATACACCCTCCATCATCTCCGGGGCATACTCCGGGATTTTGGATTCCATGAATTGATAGCTTGCATCGAATGCGAATGCTTCCCCCTTTTCCTCCAAGTAGCGCGCTTTGGCGACTTCATGCTAAAAAAACACAAAAACAAACTTACATATGTTAGTGGTGTTTCATTGGAAGATAAAACAACATGGTTTGCGTAAAATATAACCACAAAAATACTTACAAATTGTTCAATGGACAAGTTAAAGTGGGGAGCGTTGAAAATTGGTTTTTGGATAGCTAAATAAGCAAGTATCGCATTTTCAATGACTATGTGCCTATCGTGCACTTGTTGAACACTTCTTGAGTTAGGATTCCCACACTCTTGGCTAAAAGTGTTGTGAACCCTAGCCCAAAAGGTTGTGGAATCCACCCTTACGGAGGACTGCCTTCGAACTCTAGTCTCCGCATACCAAGCTTTGATGATTGTCAAATTTTCATAGAATCAAATGAAGCCATTTCTTGTGTGATGATATGAGCTTTGGAGAGTATATGCAAATAGTTGTGTGTTGTTTTGTGGAGATATGTAGTGCATTTATAGGATGGTGCCCAAATTTGGCCGTTATAGTGTCCAAGTACAAGTGAATCAATGCAATTGTACTTGCAAAATTTGAATTTTGAACCCGCCGGCGGGGTCGTAAATTTTCTACAATGCCGGGGTTACAAAACGGCCGGAAATGTATGGGTTCATTAGCATGCCGGCCAAAATACCGCCGGCATTTTCTTGTTTTGTTTCCCTCCCGACCTTACATGATTTTAGGCATCAGAAGAATGTTTTTTTTTTCAAGATATGGCCGGCAGGGTCTCTATAAAATGCCGGCTTGGTAGGAATCGTATTACCTTGCCGGCCCTGGTAACTAAACAATTTTTTGTTGACAGGGCCGGCATTCTGACATTTTACAACATTGCCGGCCTTGGGACAGCCGACAGGGTAGCTTCAAAAAAGCATGCCGGAAAATGTATTGACACTTTATATAGCTAAACAAACCATTCATTCAACAACTAGAAATCCAACATTTTTTTTCCAAAATACGAAAACATGTCCCATAAACCGTAAAAAAACCTGGTAAAAACATTTGTCCACACCATTAACTTAAACATTTGTCCACCACAACATAAAGAAATGAACTAGAAAAGCATTCATTGGCCAAGACCACGACCACGACGACCACGACCCGTTTTGGAACACTACCTTCACCACCACGACCACTGCTGCTACCTTCACCACCAGGACCACTGCTGCTACCTTCACCACCACGAGCACTACGAGTTCTCTTTTACCAGCCTTTATCTTGGCTTGTGCATCCTTAATAGCTTTTCTTCCGCCTTTACTTCAGCCTGAAGTTGCTTGAACAATAGCTTGGCATCCTCATTGTCAACATTGCAAGCATAGTCAATGTGCTTGCTTTGCACAGGTTCTCATCTGTCTTTCGCGCAATACAACACCCTCACAAAGGTCTTCAACTGATCCTTCTATATTCAATTAAACAACAAACAATTAATAGAATGATTCGGTAATGCAATCAATCTTAAAATAGTAAGAGCAACTCTAAAATACTTACAAATATCTTAAGCAATGTTCTTTGGGTCTTTCGATTCGATCTTCTTCTTATGATCCAGTTCTTCAGTAGTCATTGGCCTAATCACAATAGGACGAGCCCAACCCAAGTACCACGCCATGTATTTCTCAGTAGCTTCATGACCGGTGGTCACCTCGTCCAAAAGACTCACATCGATTTGACCGCGACGCCTATCAGCCCAATGTTCTTAAGTTGGTCTTTGGAAGGTAAGAGACGTTCATACCTTTTGGGAGGTGGTGCAATCACTCATATCCACAGTAAAGGCCGGATTTGCTGCATCGAAATGAGGTTCTTCTTGTACGTAACCCAATTGTCGCATTACCCGATGTGGATCGTACATTGAAAATCCTTCAAACACAGTCATCAAGGGTCCATAGTATAATGCAAAAACTTCATTCCTTGGGATTTAATCTTGATTTCTATCCTCTCGATACATATCAAATATCACCTCTTCCGCAGTCAATTTGTCGATGGAGGCTCGGAGTTTTATAAGATTTTGCGGCATTTCCTTATCCTGAGTACCCTTAAAACTGTACCTTTGCGCTCTTGGCAAATGAACCAGGAACATCTTGTTATCCACTTTGACGTAAGAGTTGTCTTTTAACAAAGAAGGAAAGTGTTCATATATCCAAACCTATGAAAAAATAAAAAAAAGTTTAGTAAGAACCTTATCTTATGATAATTTTGCGAATATAAATGTTCTAGACAATAAAATTACCTGGAAGAGACATGTGTTTCCGTTAACTTGCTTAGTGAGTTCCCTAGAACATTTTTTCAACTCATTTTTCAAGAAGGCGACCACCGCAGTACCCCAAGAATACCCACGCATCTCATGTAAGGGATCCAATAGTTGCAAGTAACTGGCCTCGACTTGGTTTTCGGAACTGTCGGGGAAGATACATTTGCCCAGGGTGTATAGCAAATAAGCGGTCGCGATAGCATTGATTCGCACCGGGTGCACCATTCCTTCCCTATCAAGGATTTCCTGAGTCTTCCATAATCCGTCCCTCAACTTCTTCACATTAAACTTCTTGGTTAGTCGACCATCCTTCTTGTCAAGAACATCATCCGTCTGAACCTGACTCCAACCGAACAATTTCTTGCTCAATTCGTAAATCTTCCCGAAAGAAATGGCATTATCGAATCCCTCAGTGACTGCTTTTCCATCAACCTCGAGGCCTAGAATTTGTTGAGCATCATAGGGAGTTATCGCCATCTCACCGAATGGGAATAACATAGTATCAGTCTCTCCGTAGAACCTCTCTGAGAATGCGAGCAGATGGTAACTTTATCATGATTAATATTCGAACTCTCCACCGCAGACAACAACCCGGAGTTCCTCACAATCACTTTCACCTCCTCACATTCCAAGTCAAGATTCCAAGTATGCATCACTGAACACGAAGCTTGGTGCCTCATGATACGGATGGCATGCTTGTGATCCTAAATACCAAAAAAAACAAAATGAAAAGAAATACAAACACTTGACGCAAATTTAATTAAGATAGTTACACGCTTGAATAAATAACAAAGACGGATTAAGATTACTTATGATAGTATTATGGACCGTACATGCCCATGAGTGTTTGTATCCAAAAAGAACATCTCCACCATCTGCTGGGGTCCCTTTTGGAGGCTCACCTTCTTTCAGTGCAATCATCAAGTGTTTGGGAGGCATGTGAGAATCAGTATGGTTTAGTGATCACCCTCTTCTTCGTTCCGGTTGAAGTTGAAGCCGAAGCTTCGGTGGCTTGAACAATAGCTAGAGTTTGTTCTCCTTCTCCATCTCCATCTTCTTCTTCTTCTTCTTGTTCCTCTTCCTCTTCAACAATTTCATCTTCGATGATATTCTTACCTTTATCTCCATTACCATCATCATCATCACCATCATCATTACCTCCTCCAGCCTCAGGCATGTCTTGATCACCATCATCATTATCATTGTTACTTCCTCCAGCAGCCGGATTGGTTTCATCAACATCATCATCATCACCTCTTCTACCAGATGGAATTGATTGGTCTTCATCTGGAGTCTCGTCTGAATCATTGGGTTCAGATAGTGGTTCTAAGACCTTTGTCGTTCCCGGCACAACATATAGAGTTTATCACCAACACGAGGAGGGTTTGAAGGAGGACTAAGAGCTGCTTTCTTCTTTGCCATTCGCAATCTTAACAGAACAAAAAAAAAAAAAACATTACAAAGCCTAAGAAAGTTAGACATATACAACATATCCGCGGAACAATGGCCGGAAAGGTTGACCAAAAGATGAGTGTCGGCTAAGACAAAGACGGCAGTGTATCATAAAAATAGCCTTCCAGTAAGACAAAAAAAATATAGGATTTTTTACTAAACCTGGTCGGAAAGGTCCATTTACCACACATCGCCGGGCCGACAAACAAATTTTAATGGTTTTATATAAATACTCTTAGGACGAAAAAATTCTAGGCATCAGAAACATTCTAAACAAGTAGCCTAGGAAGGGTAAACAATAATAAGATGCCGGCTTCATTAAAAAAAAAAAAAGATGCCAGAATGGTATACGAATGAATAACCTGCCAGCCCTGCTAGTAGCAGTTACAGAAACTATACAACCGTCAAGTACTTCAACCTTATACCCTCCCGGCCAAACCCTAACTATGAAATCCCGTAAAGGTCGATAACAAAAACCTTGCCTGGCGTCGCAACTCGCCAATTCACAAATTCGAATTTTCTGACCTAATTTGACATGCAAACATGAAATTGAAGTACTAGAGTGAGTTTAAGTGTGCCCTTACTTTTTTAAGCGGACCATTTCACGTGTTTCAGCGGGTTCAATTTCTTCTTCTTCAACCTTCACTTTCTTAGCAACCAAACTTACAATTCCAGGGTTATATTCATTGGGTTTTCGATTAGTTTCTCTCATATGAGTTTCCTTCTTCCGTGGTAGATCCATTGATGAAGACTAATCGGAGTTTTCGAATCGACGTTTTTAACGAATTGATCGACGAGTTTTGGTGGTGGTGGGGGTGATGGAGCCGGTAAGGTTGTGGAGGAGAAGAAGAATAGAAGAAGATGAAATGAAGAGAATGAAAACTGATTTAGGTAATAATTAGAGTTATAATGGGAAAGGGTAATTTTGTAACTTCACACATAGAACTCCCCCTTTGCTCTTAAAAAAGAGTCCCTTTAAAATTGGGTATACCCCAATTAGTTTGAGTATACCCCAATCAAGACAGGTTTTATTGCACGTAGATAATAACTTCAGTACGGTTTATAGTTAAGTTACTAATGACATTTGTTCACTCGGGCAACAACTACTAACACTGTGTGTGGTTGATGTGTATGCGTAGGCATTTCCAATTCTTTGAGGTTGTTATAGGAGCGGCAAAGAAACAACTATATGAGGACAAGTCCTCAGTTTTGGATAGCAACAATGACAAATCTAAGATGAGTATCTGTTGGATATTTTCAATATCTTAGAAAATAAAATGGTTTTCTGTTATAGTTTGCCGCTATGACGGGGAAGAGTTATGTGTTGGATAAACACAATGGATGTTAGTTGGATATGAAGAGACACCTTTAATAGGTGTGATGGTTCATAAAAGACAACCATTCCCAATAGACACCTTATGTGTCTTTTGGAAGTGAAGAGGCATCTCCAATAGGCATGAATATCCCTATAAGTAGTGAAGGTATTCTCCCATTCTGCAATAATCAATTGAAACCTGTTTTCTCTCTTTCTAAAGCATCATCAGAATTCTTTCTAGTGTGTTCTTGATTGGGTCAAGGGGTGCAAACCTTGAATCCAATTTCTCTGTTGTAGGGCTTTCATTGTATCCTGAAGGCATTATTTCGCATACCTGTTGCAATCTCCAATTGATATTGGGAGGGTAGAAATAATCGTCTAAAAGAAATCTTATGAGCCTTGAAAGTTTTGAGTACAACAATTTCTTTTAGTGTTATCATCCTATATTTTTTACCCAATTTTTCCAACAGTTTTAGACGATTAATTTTCGAACAACAGAGGATGAAACTTCATGCGAGTTTTTTTTTTGAAGTACGACTTCAGGGAAGAAGAGTCTTGGATAAGTATGACGGAGACTTGGATTTTCCTGAAATACTCAATCGTTAGAGGCGTGGACAAGTCAAATTTGGGCCTTCATCGTATTTCCGTAAATTGGGCTTTTTGTTGAGTAGCAACACGATCATATGTTGCCGAGTTTTGAAGAAGGGTGATTTGGTTTCCTTGTTGAATTGCTATCTGATCAGTTGTTTCCTGCAAATCGGAATTCCTGGTAATGAAAAACAAGATCGAACACGCAATTGTAACCATCATCAGGCCATTGCAAAATCAATTTCTTTGAAATGTTAATTTCCGAACATTGGTGCGTATTCGAGAAAGCTATTGCCAGGGAAACTGCCGCCGATCAGATAAGTACCAAATCTTATTTTCTTTTATAAAGACTGTATGATTTCTATTGAGTTAGGATTCTAGTTTCCCGGTATTTATGAATCATAATGATTGGACTAGTTTCCTTAGATGACATAAACAACTGTCCCTGTGATTGGATGTTAAATGACAATAAGAAGACACCCACGCCACATGGTTAAGAATAGTTTCAAACTTAAGTGGGTGTTGTCAGATTAGGTGTCTGATGTAAATGGTGATAACCATTTAATAGATTCTAACTTTCAATTTGAAATTTGAACTCATGCCCGTTGAAAAGCATGGCCATTTGTTGGGAAAAGGTATGTGGAATTTCTTTAGAATTGTTTTTTCTGGGTTTCACAAAATTTTGGTGCCTCTGTCGATCATTGGAGTAATTATGCGTTGAGTGCTTCGATGATTTACAAAATAAACTTCCTACAGTAGGGTGGGTATCCATATTCCGGGCACTTTAAAGATCTCACTCGATCAGTGATTGTGATGTTCATTTTAAGTATGTCTTGGAACTAGTTTAAACGTGCTTTGATTTGCACATGATCATTTCTCCCCGACTGCTTGAAATTGAGTTTCATATGCTCGTTTGAGTGGGGTGTCATGAAACTAGACATTTTGGTAGGCCGTTTGTTCCTCATTTTAATGAGAAGTACCTTTTCTGTATAGTCACTTACCAAAGAACACCGGGAGATCATGTGAAGACTACTAGTCACATATGTATGCATGCACTAGAAATTTTATATTTCTGTAGATTTTTTAAAATCAGGAGACATGAGATATTCTCCCATTATATGCCATTTAATGCGAAGGAAATGATGCTTAAAAGTTTCTAAACGAAAGCGTGTTTCATGACATTTAGTTGCATTTATGCAATTGAAAATTATCATGAAATGGGGGAGAATTTGTACGAGAATGTCATATAAAATTTTCTAGTCGGTAGGTTATTTTATAACCAAAATCATCAATAATTGTTGATATAACAAATTATATGATATGAGTATAATTCTTGCAAAAGAATTATAGGTTCCAAAACTTGGAAATGGGCATGTCTTAAATGACATCGAAAGGGGTGGAATACCGGCTAATATGTAACATATTGGAAAATTGGGCGGCCGACCAAATATCCGACAATGAGGTGTTATGATATTTCCGATGCATAAATTATGAACATTTGCATTACATAATGTAAAATGTTAAATAGACATTGTCTATGTTTTTGGGTATAAATTTGTAGAAGATTGGGCATGAGTAGAGGAGTTACTCATCGTAATAATGTGCTTGTTGAAGAAGCAAGTAAATTACCTACAAATTTGTATGCCTCTAGTGAATGTAAGTATATAATGACTCCTTGTGAATTAACGGTAAATGTTAATTAGGATCACTAGAGAAGTTACAATTATTTTGTAAAATCAAATAGAAACATTTTTAATAATGTTTTCAGAATTGATTGCATGAGTAGATGCAATTAATGAGGAGGAATGGCTTAGAACCTAACTTGTAGAGATCTCATTTTTGGAAGAAGCCATCTCAAGCGGTCTTGATTAATTGTGAATCAGGCTATGATCTATAACGTATCTAACAAAGACTTATAATGAAATGTCAAGACATACAAGTCTTTTACATTGAACGGTAAGTCAATTACTCAAGAAAGGAGTAATTGCAGTTAGCCATTGAAACGGAGAAAAACTTGGCAGACATATTTATGGAAAGTCTCCCAAAGGAAATATTTTCAATGAAGTATAAAGAAATGGGACCAAGGTCTGTGAAAGAAGTTTGATCTCCCATAGCAGAAACCCAACCTATGTTTTGAAAAAGATAAACAAGGTTCAATGTGGTACCAACAAGTTATGGATGTAGATTATGGAGCACTAATATAAAACTTCCCATTTCTAATTAGTGCTGGGTTCTGCAAGAAAATAGGATGAATGTAAATCCTTAATGAGTCTGTGATTAGTAAAAGGTGTATCACAGAAACACCTTCGAGACTTACCTATATGAGTATGGAAATCAAGCCGTTTCCTAAGAGAAGAAGACCGTTCTCTAAAGAAGACTCATGAATCAAGGATATAAACACATGGCCATTAACGTGGTTGGCTACAGAACACATGATTTATGAAATCAATATGTGTGGAGACTCCGGTTTTATCATAAGGGATACTTGGTTCAAGACTGGTTTCACCATAGAATCTCGATAAGGCTTTGAGTTTCTTACACTAAGTGAAGGTTCAAATCCAAAAGATACCTATCATTTATGTGTTGATTTCAACGATGATGCTTAGTCTCAATTTATCTTGAACTACGTTGGCTTGATCCCACTCGTGTAGGCAGTCACTTGTGTGATGCAGCCACTCTGATTTAAAAGTTTTGTTTTATTTTTATTTTCATGTTTTTGGTTATTGAAAATAGGGGGAGATTGTTGGATATTTTCAATATCTTAGAAAATAAAATGGTTTTCTGTTTTGGTTTGCCGCTATGACGGGGAAGTGTTCTCTGTGTTGGATAAACACAATGGATGTTAGTTGGAGATGAAGAGACACCTTTAATAGGCATGAATATCCCTATAAGTAGTGAAGGTATTCTCCCATTCTGCAATAATCAATTGAAACCTGTTTTCTCTCTTTCTAAAGCATCATCAGAATTCTTTCTAGTGTGTTCTTGATTGGGTCAAGGGGTGCAAACCTTGAATCCAATTTCTCTGTTGTAGAGCTTTCATTGTATCCTGAAGGCATTATTTCGCATACCTGTTGCAATCGCCAATTGATATTGGGAGGGTAGAAATAATCGTCTAAAAGAAATCTTATGAGCCTTGAAAGTTTTGAGTACAACAATTTCTTTTAGTGATATCATCCTATGGCTTTTACCCAATTTTTCCAACAATATCAACAAGGTAAACCTCAATTTCAACTGCGTTGTCAAATTAAATTGAATTGTGGCAATCTCTAATTTTTGTAGTTTTAGTATAATAAGGGAAGGAAATATGTTTGAGTGGGTGATCTAAGTTCGGAAAGTGTCAATTTATTTGATTCAATTTAAATGAATGAGGTCATTTGATTTAAATTTTTTGTTGTCACTTTTTTGAGTCTGATTGTTTATTGATTTAACTTTTCGATTAGTGTTGTTCGTGCTTTTTGGTGTTTTGGTTTTCTTTAATTTTTCACTTCTGCTTGCATCATTAGAACATAGGCAATTCTAGAAATAAATGGGTTTTCGAATATTGATGCAAGGCAGTAAACTTGTTTTTATCCGGTCTGTAAAATCAACAACTACAATAGGTGATTTTACTGATAATCGACTGCAGTAGCATCAACAATTACTCTTTATATTGCTGGGTTTTCACATCTTTGCTGAATTTACGATTCTTAGCTTCTCTTAAGAAATTTGGACCTCTGCGAGACATTTTTCGTTCTCCGTTTCTTACTCCCTATCGGTCAAAACTTCTTTTACATATGGGCAATTACTTTTTTCTTCATCCCAAAAACCGCACTACTCACAAACTAAAACTTTTTATTCTTAGCACCCATGGTTTCAGATATCGATTTCCTTGAAATGAATTATGATTACTCAAAATGTTTTTGTTGTTATGAAATATAGATAGATTTATATGGAACAGAAGCGCTGTAGTTTTACATTATTTGAATGCCTTTAAACGAAATATACACGGAACATGGTTGTTTATTGTTATCTATATTGTGTACAATGTCGGGAATCGAGCGTTTGAGAAAAGATTTTTGTGACTGCAGAATGTGTATGTATGTTTAGTTCATTCGACCTTCTCCAAAAATTTAAAACCCTAAGCTTTAAATCCAGTGCTGTAAAGGAACACAAACAAGTGTTGTTATGGTTCAAAACCTGTATGGGGAGGATATTAGAATGTTTTGATGCAGTGAGTGTTAAGATGAACGTGAAGATTGTTCATAGTGTCATTCCTTATTAATTACCTGGCATGTAGACTTCAGGTTCAGGACTCAAGAGGTCTTAGGACGGCGAGTAGCCCAATGGTTGGAGCGTGCCGCAGAAGATAGCTGTCCGAATTACACCGCCGCCACAATACACGTTTTGCACGGCAACACACACCATTCCTTTTATATATTCACTTTTTATATATATATATCACAATAACTCTTTTGTATATTTAGGTGGGCAGGTATTCATCAGAGCTAAGAAAGTTGTTGTGGTTCGTTAGAGAGAGGGAGAGTTTTAGGAAAGGAGGAAGAAGTGATATCAACTTCGATCGAGGTATCATCACAAACAAGAACACTTGATCCTAATGGATCTGACGAAAAGGTATGATCTTTTCTTTCCTTGGCATAATTTTGATTAGGGTTAGAACTCAGATCCCCTTTTTCGTAAATTAAAAATAAAAACTTTGATTTGAGATCTTCCTATAGTTGAGTTCCTGTTGTTATTCTATATACTTTAATATCAAAAATTGTTTTTGTTTCGCAGTTACATCAAAGGATCATGCTCTAAGTCGGTAGTCTCCCAAAATACTGATCTTAACAAAACCAATACTGATCTTAACAAAACCAAGATCTACGCGGATTATGATTATCGTGATCTTCCTGGTTATTACGACAGATATGAGGGTCAGACCGATGATGAGAATTATGATTCTGCTGACGAGGTTGAGGTAATTAAGATAAGAAGAAAGAGATATCTACCCGGTGATAGGGGGCCTCCTGCTGGTTATCCTTCATCCCTATCTCCAGATCATCGGTATTCTTCTGATTCTTCTGATCCTTCTGATGATGAAGCTGAACTGGTAGAAAAAACTCGTGAATTGAATATGTTATCAACTATCGGGGAACAGAAAAGCCAGATTCATTTTCAATCGAGCCCTCGTATTGACCCTGATTACTTGTATTGGATCCAAACTGATGGCTACTTTAGAGAGAATGGAAAAATTGCTGGGTATGGACTTGTCGTAAAAGACCATCTTGGCAACCCAATCATTGCCCGTTCTAGCTTTACAGTGAAACCAATTTCCCCCCTGTACCATCAGCTTCAAGGTGTTCTAGAAGGTTATCGAATTGCCAAGGAATTAGGAATCAAGATACTGCAAGTTGTCTGCAATCATTGCTGGACTCATGATGTCCTCAACAGCTTTGAGTATAGAGGTGCCGCCAAATGTTTTGTACACCCCGACGACAACGAAGACTATGATCTCATTTGCAAGATTTGCGTACGCCAGTTCTTTGGCAAGTCTGGTTCACTTTTCTTGCCCATTCTTCAAGAGATAGTAGAGTTGGCAGCACATAACTTTACTGGATTCATGTCCCTTGCGGAATTTATTCCAAGATGTGATAACAAGGTTGCTGACTGCATGGCCAAATATGGGAAAAAGTGCCGTAGAGAATGTACTTTTACTTTCCAACCTACTGACTTTCCTAAAGAATTGAAGAAGCATCTCCTTGTAGAAGCCAAGAACGGACTCAACGGAGTCCCTTTTGATGCTCCTCCAAGAGGATTTAGCCTTTCGTGAATAGTAATATGGTTTCAAACTATGACTCCAAACACCCATAATGATGTTTCAACAACTATAACTAGCCATCTCATTACCGTGTTGGCCGTTAATCCTAACATTTTAGTGTTAGACTCCGCCCAAAAGAAAGCTTGAATCTTGATATCTGTAATCAAACTTGCCAAATTTCTCTTTTTATTGTTGAAGATCCTTGCATTTCTTGCATTTCCTGTTGAATTGGTGACTTCTGAAATTAGAGTCTATGGACTAAGTTAGTGTTAATGGCCATAGGATTACATTGGTATTTTGGTGCTCGATACTGGACTGGAATGTCATGGTCCAACAGTGTTTCAATAATATTTTAGTCCTTTTAAAGTAGATGAATTAGTGGGACATTGATCTAATTCCAATTGACTAGTTTATGAAATTTTGCCGTGTTATCACTTCTAATCCAAATTTCTGCATAGAGGGCAGAGTTTTCGATAGTTGATGTCTTGCCAAATAGACTCACCGTGCTTAAGCAATATTATTATATTTTACTTAATTAGATCAGATAAATATACCTGGTAAATCCATATCACAATATAAGTGTCTAATATGTTTAAACATGAAGCACAAACATGCAGCTTCCTGCAATCATATGTATATATCAGTAGATGACCAATCTTGTCTACGCTGCTTCCTTGAGCAGATTGGCATCCAATTCCTTGGTAAAATCTTCCAGCATTTTCATAAAGTAAGTTGAATCAGCAACATTATCATTTGCTTTCTGATATTGCACACACCACTTGACAAGGCAATTATAGTTTCCATCTCTCTGTGTTGGTGTCGTGACAGTAAGTGTGTTGGAAAAACTTGTGTAATCGTCCGAGAGATATCCGTCAAGATGTGTGAAAGTTACTGACATGTTTTGATGGTCCATTGCCGTTATCTTCGCTCTCGTCCTGACACCAGAAGGTTTATTATCTGTAATCATGAACCAAAAAATTGGCTAAGAATTGCATTAGTAATTACGGATTTACTGAACAAGAGGAAGACGTACCCAGCACATAGTCCCAAACAGAAACACCTCCTAAACGAAGTTCACCATCTCCGGAGAGAATTTGGACATTGTGGATAATACGAGGAGCATATTTTGGAAGCTTGAGTGCATCACGAGTTATCATAGAGTAAAACTTCTCCGCAGAGCACTTAACTTTAAATTCAACCTCAAACTTACGGTTTGCAGCCATTATACCTAGCTTTAAATACGACCACCTCAAGGTTATGTCTCTCAGTGAAGGGAATGGAAATGCTGTTCGGGGTTTATATAGAGGCCTAAGGTGGTTTGTTCTTGGTTGAGTTCACCAGTTGCGTACACGGCTCTTTAGAGTAGGTCACAAGTAGGTACATGGTCAGTTTAGGTCTACTATATATCCCCATCACTGGAACTGGTGCATCCATTGCATCCATTTTCCTAGAAAGGATTGAAAATTCAAGTTTTTCTTGTGCCCATTTGTAGAATGACTTGTAACGACCTAACTCCTTACAAATACTTCTTTCCTGTTTTTGTTCAATTTGACAATGATCGAAACCGAATGATGATTTCCTTAATTTGAGATTTTGTCAAGATTTTTATTAACGCAAAAGAGATGTTTAGCTACAGTTGGATTGAGATTAATTGGTCTCGATGAAACAAGCTTTCTATGATATATGCGTAACTCTCCAGATAATTATAAATTTGGCGATTGGTTAATTCTTTTACAATAATCCCTTCATCACAGGGGAGAGTATCAAACTCCCAGAATTGCCAGTCCGTATCTATTATATTAGAAAGGGAGAAGCGACTTGGAGTGCTAGTTCGTTTACTAAAATCAATCAATCACCACAAGTACATGCCGCCACATAACGCTCCAGTTTTGTACAATGGCCGTTTCTATTGTGAAGATTACAAAGGAAGTTAGCTGTATTTAACGTAGAGGATAACCACCGTATTGGTTGGAAAGTTCTTAAAAAACCCAACAAGCCAAGTTTATCCAAGTTTCTTGGTTGGAGAGCTTTTATTAGTAAAATTGGGACGTCTTGGTTGGGATTTTCAGATTGGGTTAAGATTGAGAATTTGGGAAAGCATATGTTATTTGTCAGCTACACCTCATGTTTCACAGCGCGCGATTGCTCCAGATAGTCGCATGGAGAACAAAGTCTATTTCCCTAGATTATGCCTGAACGGGGAAGGGGTTTTATTCGATTGTCTTAAAATATATAGTTACCTGTCTTTTGGAAGTCAATCTGCCTCAGATTTTACTGACACGGAAGGCTGGTACTTGAACTGCACTTTCAACCAAACTGGTCTGGTCGAAATCCGCTGCTCAAGAGCTTGGCCGGGTCAAGTGTCCTTCTTCGAACTCGGACTCCACTTGGATTGAACCAAACTGGTCCAAGTGCCAAGCTCAGGAGATTTCCTGGGTCAAGTGTCCTTCCTGGAACTTGGGTTGAACAAAACTGGTTGACACCTCAAGAGCTTGCTTGACGGCATCAAGTGCCCTTCCTAGAAACCTCTAGAAAGGCAGATTCCTTCTGATCAGAAATACGTGTAACCTACTGATCAGAAATAATTAGGCGAAGTTGGGATTTCTTTCTACACAAAAAAATCTACGTGTAGTTTGTTTGAATACAAAATTTAATTTATTGGCTAAATTCCATTAGCCCTTAAATATCCATGATGTGTTGAACAAAATTATTGCATATGTATTATAGGAGCCCTATGCCAGATGGATGCATAGGTTACCACCATTTTACGAAACCCTACCTAAAAAGAAAGAAAGAAAACACATTTTACTTAACCATAGGCAATAAGCTCGGGTATTTCGAGAGGAGCAGCAGCAGTATGCACCATATACCATAAAAAACAAAGAAAAAACAATCCCAGATTTCACTCGCATTTTTAGTAGTTCAAACAATCACTACGAACTATCACAATATGAACATCAAGAAGCAGAGGACTATGACTCCTAGTGGCAAGAATTCAAACAATCATTACGAACTTACCAGAATCCATGAAAGTCAAGAAGCATGTCTTTAAGTGGCTATTCAAAATGCATTCCATTATCTGGTTACTCGCACACATAGAAATGACGTGGTAGTGGAAACAACCCTATACTTGTCTTTCAAGAAAAAGTAAACTAAATAAAAGTCTACAAAAGTAAACAACCCTATACTTGTCTTTCAAACACAAACAACAGTTACACATGAAGGAAATTTAAACTAAATATTTCAATAAAAAGTCTACTAAAAACATGTTATCTAACAATTGAAATCGTAAACTCCGAACTAATCTTTCTATGTTCAGATAAAGCTCAAGTTAATAGAGCAACACTACTCGAATCAGATACGAATACACCTGAAGTTTCTCCAACTAAAACCATTTACATACTTTGCGCAATCCTATTGCTTAACTAGATGAGAAGCATAAAACATATCTAATCCAGTAATTACCAATATATAAGATCTTAACCAAACCATAAATGTTAGCGTTGAGAGCTAAGACAATAAACTTTTTAACACCAGTATTTTACAGATCTTACAGGAAGAAGATGTTTGAGATAGGGTGCTACTATCCATGTCGTCAATGGAAGGGAACCCACAACTAAAATTATTATTCATATATAGAAGCAGTTTGTTACGTAAAATATAGGACAAGTATGCCATTTCCAAGCTCTTTATGGCTGTTTCCAATTCCACAGAGTGTTGTCAAGCCTTCACTGTCCTTCCTATCTGGTGTACTAGAAGCTAGATAGTGAAATGTGTTTTGAATTGTAGGCACCCTCCACTTCTCGACGTTCATGGATTTTGGTAAACAATTGGTATGTAAAATTGGGTTTCTTAAATTTTGTAGAAAGAAGAGCTTTCTTCTGATGTGTCTTTGTTGCTAGCAGAAAAAAAAAAAGGAGAGCTTTCTTCTGATGGATTGGATAGGAGCATCTTATAGAAGAAAGCTAGGGAAGATAAAAACGGGAACATTCCACATGATGCAACCAAGGAAAGAGTCAAAAAAATTGTAAGATAAAAAAATGAAGTACTATTATTTATGTCGACTCATTTACTACCTCGTTGGTATATTTTCTATATGGATTGTTTTCTCTCTTAAATTGTAGGAAAAGTTGACCGAACAGGTGAATGAAGGTTGACCGAACAGGTGACCGAACAACAATGATATCCTAACACTTGCTTTAGGGACTGCTGAACAGTCTGGAAATGTTAGAGTGATGGGAAAGTTTGTCTCACAGGGATCTTACTTCCATACTGCGCGACCAAAGATGCAGGAGGAAAGAGAGGCAAGATTGAGGGTTCAAGCTGAACTTTGTCTAACGAAGAAAAGACAAGATCGTGTAGAAGAATAGTTAGCTCTTGTTCTCCAAACAAAGGTAACTTTGGAGAGTGGGTTCATGGTAATATTGTTGATGACTTCATGTGGTAATATGTTTGCATATCTTTAAGTCAAACTCGTAATGATATACATATTATGCAGGGTGGGACTGCACCAAGTTGCCACAGTGCAAATACAGAATCAAGTTCAGAAAGTGAGAGAATTTCACGCCTAGAAGCTCAACTTGCCATCTTCATGGGGATTCAAGTAAGTTGCATGTGGAACAAAAGAGGTTGAATTATGCTTAGATGATGAAGTAACTAAGTTCTTTATTTAATGTGTTCTTATCATGTTGTTGGTGATATGTTAACAGGGAGCTGAAGCCTCGATATTCTCACATCAAAACCATTCAGCTGCGAGCAAACCTTCAGTAAGTATAAACTCCTTACATAGGTGTCGATGGTGGTTTTTAGACAAGGGGTAAAATCGTAAAACCCCATGACCTAGTGTTACCCGCAACACATTAAATAAGAGCATTTAACTCAGGTGTAAATAATTAATAGGATTAGGGTTTTCAACACAGAACCCTAATTCCAAAACCAAGCCGCATACTGCGCAACATGGCAACAATGCCAAACCAAGCCGCATACTGCGCACCATGGCAACAATGCCAAACCAAGCCGCATACTGCGCACCATGGCAACAATGCCAAGCCAAGCCGCATACTGCGCACTATGGCAACAATGCCAAACCAAGCCGCACTCTCGCGCACCATGGCAACCATGCCAAACCAAGCCGCACTGCGCACCATGACAACCATGCCAAACCAAGCCGCATATCGCGCACCATGGCAACAATGCCAAACCAAGCCGCATATCGCGCACCATGGCAACCATGCCAAACCAAGCCGCATATCGCAGCAACATGGCAACAATGCCAAACCAAGCCGCATATCGCGCACCATGGCAACAATGCCAAACCGAGCCGCATACTGCGCACCATGGCAACCATGCCAAACCAAGCCGCATACTGCGCACCATGGCAACCATGCCAAACCAAGCCGCATACTGCACACCATGGCAACAATGCCAAGCCAAGCCGCATACTGCACACCATGGAAACAATACCAAACCAAGCCGCATACTGCGCACCATGGCAACCATGCCAAACCAAGCCGCATACTGCGCACCATGGCAACAAATGCCAAGCCAAGCCGCATACTGCGCACCATGGCAACCATGCCAAACCAAGACGCACTCTGCGCACCATGGCAAGCCATATTACCAAGCCGCACCCTGCGCACCATAGCAACAACGCCAAATTCCAAGCCGCTATGCCTTGGGCCCACGCCCAACATAGCGCCCTAGGTTTGCAAGACTTGCAACTAGGTCAACATGGCCGCACGTGCCATTGGCACATGCCAACACGTGCCGCAAGCCATATTTCTAAGCCACTATGCCTTTGGCCCACGACAAACATAGCGCCCTAGGCTTGCAAGACTTGCAACTAGGTCAACATGGCCGCACGTGCCATTGGCACATGCCAACACGTGTCGCAAGCCATACTTCCAAGCCGCTATGCCTTTGGCCCACGCCAAACATAGCGCCCTAGGATTGCAAAACATGCAACTAGGTCAACATGGCCGTACGTGCCAATTGGCACATGCCAACATGCTCGCTAGCTAGCTTCCCTATCAAGGTCACGGCCCTAACGGCCCCGCATGCCATTGGCACATGCCAACATGCTCGCTAGCTAGCTTCCCTATCAAGGTCACGGCCCTAACGGCCCCGCATGCCATTGGCACATGCCAACATGCTCGCTAGCTAGCTTCCCTATCAAGGTCACGGCCCTAACGGCCCCGCATGCCATTGGCACATGCCAACAATCACGGCCCTAACGGCCCCGCATGCCATTGGCACATGCCAACATGCTCGTTAGCTAGCTTCCCTATCAAGGTCACGGCCCTAACGGCCCCGCATGCCATTGGCACATGCCAACATGCTCGCTAGCTAGCTTCCCTATCAAGGTCACGGCCCTAACGGCCCCGCATGCCATTGGCACATGCCAACATGCTCGCTAGCTAGCTTCCCTATCAAGGTCACGACCCTAACGACCCCGCATGCCATTGGCACATACCAACATGCTTGCTAGCTAGTTTCTCTATCACGGCCCTAACGGCCACGCATGCCATTGGCACATGCCAACATGCTCGCTAGCTGGTTTCCCTATCAAGGTCACGGCCCTAATGGCCACGCATGCCGTTGGCACATGCCAACATGCTCGCTAGCTGGTTTCCCTATCAAGGTCACGGCCCTAATGGCCACGCATGCCATTGGCACATGCCAAACGCACACGCTGGTAGCCTAACTTGCAAACCGTGCAACCTACCACCAAGGCATTCCGCACATGCCATTGGCACATGCCAAACACACACGCTGGTAGCCCAACTTGCAAACCGTGCAAACTACCACCAAGGCATTCCGCACATGCCATTGGCATATGCCACACGCGCCACTAGCAGCGCCACTTGTACTCAAGATGCAACCAACACTCGAGACATCAACACAAACTGGGGGACGCTTCCTTAGGGTTTTGGTTTGGCGGTCACAGCATGCGGCGTACACTACGCTCACATTAAGAAAGCGTGAAAAGGAATAAAGCGGTCAAATAAAAGAGGAAATAATGGAGAAAAACGTTTTCGCCCATTAAACCATGCGGTTACCACCTCCTCCCATTATTTCACCCTTTACTCTCTTCCTTCATGAGGCCGTGTACGTTTCAATCTCGACTTGTATAAATAGGTCTTACCTATTTCCACCAGACAACAAGTCTCGGTCAGGAGAAATATACTACACTTACACTCTCAGAAAGGCAACTTTGCAAGCTCTCTCAAGAGCTTCCATCTCTTGCAAGCTTCCTAAGCTTTCACTTTCGATACAAGTCGAGATACTACTCTCCTCAACACCTTTCTTTGCTTCCCTCCCCAAATCAACCCTTCTCCTCCACTTTGTGACCGAAGCAAGTCCGGAACGCCATTTCTTGGTTTAGGCCGGACTTGTACGTATCGATCTCTCGAACCTATAAAGTGCTCACGTGCAAAAGCACATTTGTTTAGGGTTTGAATCGTTTCTCACTCACTCACCGAAATTACCGAAATTAGCGTAAACGATTTTCACCCATAAACAATTGGCGACCACAATGGGAGGATTGATCTATCGCTATAATGTCGATTTGCTTCTATCTCGTTTCTCGACCCATATGTCAAGATGGTAGGGAAGGCAACTCGATCCGACTTAACTACCAAAGCGACTCGGTTACCATTGCAAAAACTACACGAGAAAACTGGGGACTCGTTGAAGATGCCACCAGCGATTGGGGACTTGCGACTCAGTCCGACTCGACTGACAGACAACCCGGTTATCGACACCTAAAACTGGGGACTCGTTGAAGATGCCACCAGCGATTGGGGACTTGCGACTCAGTCCGACTCGACTGACAGACAATCCTAAGTTATCGCAGACACCGTAAAACCTGGGACTCGCCAAGACGCTACCCAAAGAATTGGGGACTAATCAAGCGATGCTACCCAAAGAAAGCGCCCTTGCTACAAAGAAAGCCGCCTTTTACTTGGGAAAGAGGCGTGTTTGCAAGTGAGTAAATTTAGATTGGGCAAGATATATGATCTGTTTTTTAGGTTCTTAATAAAACCGCCATACTATTGCGCCTTGTGCCTATTGCTAGCACACGCTTTCATAAAAGCAATATTCCTTTCCCAAAACATAATCGAGTTATATTATCAAAACCATTCATCCTTAAAATAATCCAACACCCTAAAAAGCTACCAGCTGTCTATCAAAGATCAAGTTTTGAACCAGACATCCAATATGTCTTTCAAAAAAAAAAAAAAAAAAAAAAAAAAAAAAAAAAAAAAAAAAAAAAAAAAAAGAACCTTAATGAAAGTTTAATGAGAAACGTTCAAGGAAAATCGTCCAACAAGAAGTCCTGCTCTTCTTGGAGAAAGTCACTTTGCGTCTTCAAGAGCCGCGCTCTTCATAGTCAACATCTTGGAAAGCTTTTCGAGTTCCATCTCCCGTCGGGCGATCTCCTCGGCGGAAAGGCTTTCGATTGCTTCATCTTTCAACTTTTGGATCTCAAAGAAGGCCTTCGACAAACCACGAAGTGTTGAACTCCTTTCCACGCACACGTCGCGATGGTGCTCCCGGTCGGCAATAACGTCTTGGAAAACGGTGTGACCGGTCACCTCACGCATATCCTTGATGGAAGACAAAGCCTCTTCCACACGCTTAACCAAGGTGCGAATCGACTAGTGACTTTCTTGGTTGTAGCCATATGTCCGTGCTTCTCCCGGATTCTGGTGTACAACGCCTCATGCTTAGCCGCACGCTAAAACCGCCAACCAAAGACGTGACTGGATAAGGAACCAAGTACGGGGATCAAAATGGCGCCTGCAAGTGGCCTCACGACTCGCAAAGGGTTTTCCTCCATGTCTACGGCAACAACCATCAGAGAATCATCCACCGTCTGAACCACGTTTGTGCCCGGCAATTGGCTAACTCCCATCTTCAAGTCACCACTGTGGTCACCAAAGGCAAGTTTCGTGTGACTCCATCCGTAATCATCCTCCGAACCGGATTCCTCCCGCAAACTTGAGTTAGACATTTTTCAAAAGAAGAAACAGAAGAAGAAGAAAGAAAGAAGCGCGAAACTCACCGAACCGCTTCCCGAGGAAGAACCAGTGCTGCCAGAGGAATCACTCTCGCTTGTTGAACTTTCTTCTTTCTCTGACTCATCACCGCTATGAGTAGGCCTGCCGCCGGAATTCCTTGAAGAAACCGCGCCTCCCCGGCAACGTGCAAGGGCACAAAGCGTTAACACTACCGAAGCCCCGAAGGAAACAAGACACATATTCTCAGCCAAAATTTACGTGCGTTTTGAGACAAACCCATGAAGAGGCGACACATACCCGGTTATTGGAAGAATCGAAGACACAAGAGCCGGGAAGATCTTGTGAAGCCGTCCGGAACTCCGCCAAAGCACGATTCTTCGTTCTCCGTTCCTTGGCCTCGGGGCTTTCCGAATTGCTAGGCAACTTTCGCTTGGGATCTCTCAACATTGGATACTCCTTCGAATCGGGCTGGAGAAGGTTTGCAACGAACGTTTTCCACCGCGTTATTCACAAAATCTCGGATCATAGTAAACTCGTCGCACCAAAACTCACTATAGCCGAAGGTCGTCAAGTTACTCTTCCCATTTGAAAAAAGGAAAGACGGATACCCTATTTAAGGACACCAAGCGTCAAGGGAGACACGCAACAAATCTTTAGGGGTCACCACCAGTAAACGAGAGGAACCCCTTGATACAAACCCATGTGACGAGCAACACGGCCAATATTGTAAGCAACTATCCTGGAAAGACCCCACGAAGAAAGACGGCATATAACCGGCAAGCAAACTTTGAATGAACAAGCCACCAACGCTCAAATCGTCATCAAGACAAAGACATGAGCGAGCGAAGCAAAAGTGCCAATTTGAGTCACCGATTATGGATCGCCCCCATGGACGAAAATTGATTTCATGCAACTTATCAAGAAAACTAACCAAGCTCACGCCAACTCTTGGACGCCTGTTCACACATCGAAGAATTCGGGAGCCTCCCCAACTCACGGGAAGCTTTAAGGCAACGGTTTCGTGAGCATACTTCTCAAAGTGCTCCCATAGCCAGACTTTAAAGCAACGTGCACATATGAATCCACTTTCATGAAACCATTCGAAACTCGCATGTTCATAACCAGTGTGATCCAGATGTACGACAGGGAACCAAGGAACAGCTTGCCAATGGGAAGAACTTCACCCTTTGCCAATTTCACAAAGAATCGCCAACAACTCGGGTCTTATTCCCTTCTTGCCAGAACCGTCATCAAAAATGTCTCTAGACAACTCAGAGAGCCAAAAATGCCGCGACATGAAGATCACCGTTTGCATTCAGGCTCCAACTCGTCCGGAAACCATTGAGATATTCACCAACCGTAAGGGCACCTTTCATCCTCTTTCCGGGCAGAGTCTTTCGACTTCGCAATGGAGTCTTTCCGAGCGAAATCCCCCAACTTGGCGGCCAGGTCATCCCGCATCTTCGCCTCACTTTCAGATAATTGGATTCTCGAGATTCCCAGCACGGAAGATTCAGCAAGAGAGCCACACTCTCCAAGGAGAAAGTTATCTCACCCCATCTACATATGATTGTATGGGTGTACGAACACCATCCTGGAGATGAAAGCAACTAAGCCTCGGGATGTCCTTCCTAATCAAGATTTATCAAGTCTTGACAAAGATCAATGACCTACGCTGAGTCAAGATGGTATTTATACGCTCCTCGCTCACCATGAACTCAACCCATCTGTCAAAAGAACGCAATGGACTTTGACACATCCTAAAGTCAATGTTGGAAGAAGAATATACCCCTTTATGAAGACAAAACCGAATGGTGCTCTCTGGGCGAACCGAACGTGTTTTCCTGTCATCCTCACCACCGGTTAGTAAAATTGGCGCAAAACCCGGGTGATTCTTCCGAGGGGGCGAGGGCTCTAGTGAAGAATTCATCATCTCGTGTTCGGTTTGGAATTATGAGCATCCTTAGACGAAGTGAAATGTGGTTCGTGTAACATCTTATCGATTCTTCGTAACGATTTGGCAATAAGATATCCGCACAAAACAAATGGAGAAAGACGGTTATCTCCGTGACGATAATCGTACTCCAACAAATTCGGTTTCAAGACTATATACACACAGATTTTATTCGGGTTCAAGACTATATACACGGTATTTTATTCGGGTTCAAGACTATATACGCAGATATTTCTCTTTGGGTTCGAAACTATATACGCGCATTCTATACGGGTACAAGTGTGTCTACGTATCCTTCTTCGGGTTCAAAAATATATATGGAGCATTTTTCTATTGGTCCAAAACTACGCACGTGATATTTCTTTCAAAAGGAAAATCATATATACAATATTTCAAGGTTCGAAGTCATATGAAGCATATACACGTATTCCTCTTCGGGATTCATACTGTGGTTCTCACGGTTTCGAAATACACACGATATTTTCCCGTAGGCGCGCCAAGGAATCATATGCAAAGATTGTGGAAGCGCCTACTTTTAAGGTTTATACCTATAAAAAAATAATAGAGAAAGAAGAGTACTCAAGACATACCCGAAGGCAGGTCTCTCTTTGCCATTGGTATGAAAAGAAGAAAGAATAAAGCGCAGAATGGGGAAAAAGGGTCTTTATATATATATATATAGGCGTGAAAGACTTTGAAATAGGGAAGGATTTCCCTTTTACCAAAATCACGCCGCAAGCATGGTTTCCAAGATTGGACCGGCCCCACCAATTGCGACTTCCCTATGCCGCCCAAGTCACGCCTGCAAGCATGGTTTCCAAGATTGGACCGGCCCCACCAATTGCGACTTCCCAATGCCGCCCAAGTCACGCCTGCAAGCATGGTTTCCAAGATTGGACCGCCCCACCAATTGCGACTTCCTCACGCCTGCAAGCATGGTTTCCGAGATTGGACCGGCCCCACCAATTGCGCCGACCTCCCAATGCCGCCCAAGTCACGCCTGCAAGCACGAACGACTTCTACACTTTGCGCCGGTCCCACCAGCTAGCACACTCGCTTCCCAACTCACGCCAACTTCCCAACGTCGCCCAAGCCGCAACGGCCAACCAATTGTGCCGACCTCCCGATTTGTGCAAAACTACCGGATGCAAGGATTCCAAATCCTATTTATAAAAGGTCGACAAGCCTCCTTCAATTTTCTTTACGGGTTGTTGTTAACAGCTTTGTCACCATCTTATGCTTACCTCGCTACAAAGCCCCCGTTCCGAGCTGCGGGGACTTAATGTCGATGGTGGTTTTAGACAAGGGGTAAAATAAGTAAAACCCCATGACCTAGTGTTACCCGCAACACATTAAATAAGAGCATTTAACTCGGTGTAAATAATTAATAGGGGTATTTTTTCAAAATACCGCATTAGGTTTTCAAACACGTAACCCTAATTCCAAAACCAAGCCGCATATCATTTGCGCAACATGGCAACAATGCCAAACCAAGCCGCATATCGCGCACCATGGCAACAATGCAAACCAAGCCGCATATCGCGCACCATGGCAACAATGCCAAGCCAAGCCGCATATCGCGCACCATGGCAACAATGCCAAACCAAGCCGCACTCTGCGCACCATGGCAACCATGCCAAACCAAGCCGCGCACTGCGCACCATGACAACCATGCCAAACCAAGTCGCATATCGCGCACCATGGCAACAATGCCAAACCAAGCCGCATACTCGCGCACCATGGCAACCATGCCAAACCAAGCCGCATATCGCGCAACATGGCAACAATGCCAAACCGAGCCGCATATCGCGCACCATGGCAACAATGCCAAACCGAGCCGCATATCGCGCACCATGGCAACCATGCCAAACCCACCCAGATATCGCGCACCATGGCAACCATGCCAAACCAGCCGCATATCGCGCACCATGGCAACAATGCCAAGCCAAGCCGCATATCGCGCACCATGGCAACAATGCCAAGCCAAGCCGCATATCGCGCACCATGGCAACCATGCCAAACCAAGCGCATATCAGCGCACCATGGCAACAAATGCCAAGCTGCCGCATCTCGCGCACCATGGCAACCATGCCAAACCAAGCCGCACTCGCGCACCATGGCAAGCCATATTACCAAGCCGCACCCTGCGCACCATGGCAACAACGCCAAATTCCAAGCCGCTATGCCTTGGGCCCACGCCCAACATAGCGCCCTAGGTTTGCAAGACTTGCAACTAGGTTAACATGGCCGCACGTGCCATTGGCACATGCCAACACGTGCCGCAAGCCATATTTCTAAGCCGCTATGCCTTGGCCCACGACAAACATAGCGCCCTAGGCTTGCAAGACTTGCAACTAGGTCAACATGGCCGCACGTGCCATTGTCACATGCCAACACGTGTCGCAAGCCATACTTCCAAGCCGCTATGCCTTTGGTCCACACCAAACATAGCGCCCTAGGCTTGCAAAACATGCAACTAGGTCAACATGGCCGTACGTGTCAATTGGCACATGCCAACATGCTCGCTAGCTAGCTTCCCTATCAAGGTCACGCCCTAACGGCCCCGCATGCCACCGGCACATGCCAACATGCTCGCTAGCTAGCTTCCCTATCAAGGTCACGGCCCTAACGGCCCCGCATGCCATTGGCACATGCCAACATGCTCGCTAGCTAGCTTCCCTATCAAGGTCATGGCCCTAACGGCCCGCATGCCATTGGCACATGCCAACACGCTCGCTTAGCTAGTTTCCCTATCACGGCCCTAACGGCCCCGCATGCCATTGGCACATGCCAACATGCTCGCTAGCTAGCTTCCCTATCAAGGTCACGACCCTAACGGCCCCGCATGCCATTGGCACATGCCAACATGCTCGCTAGCTAGCTTCCCTATCAAGGTCACGGCCCTAACGGCCCGCATGCCATTGGCACATGCCAACATGCTCGCTAGCCAGCTTCCTATCAAGGTCACGGCCCTAACGGCCCCGCATGCCATTGGCACATACCAACATGCTTGCTAGCTAGTTTCTCTATCACGGCCCTAACGGCCACGCATGCCATTGGCACATGCCAACATGCTCGCTAGCTAGTTTCCCTATCAAGGTCACGGCCCTAATGGCCACGCATGCCGTTGGCACATGCCAACATGCTCGCTAGCTGGTTTCCCTATCAAGGTCACGGCCCTAATGGCCACGCATGCCATTGGCACATGCCAAACGCACACGCTGGTAGCCTAACTTGCAAACCGTGCAACCTACCACCAAGGCATTCCGCACATGCCATTGGCACATGCCAAACACACACGCCGGTAGCCCAACTTGCAAACCGTGCAAACTACCACCAAGGCATTCCGCACATGCCATTGGCACATGCCACACGCGCCACTAGCAGCGCCACTTGCACTCAAGATGCAACCAACACTCGAGACATCAACACAACCGGGGGATGCTTCCTTAGGGTTTTGGTTTGGCGGTCACAAAGATGTGGCGGCGTACACTACGCTCACATTAAGAAAGCGTGAAAAGGAATAAAGCGGTCAAATAAAAAGAGGAAATAATGGAGAAAAACGTTTTCGCCCATTAAACCATGCGTTACCACCTCCTCCCATTATTTCATCCTTTACTCTCTTCCTTCATGAGGCCAGTGGTACGTTTCAATCTCGACTTGTATAAATAGGTCTTACCTATTTCCACCGGACAACAAGTCTCTTGGTCAGAGAAATATACTACACTTACACTCTCGTAAAGGCAACGTTGCAAGCTCTCTCAAGAGCTTCCATCTCTTGCAAGCTTCCTAAGCTTTCACTTTCGATACAAGTCGAGATACTACTCTCCTCAACACCTTTCTTTGCTTCCCTCCCCAAATCAACCCTTCTCCTCCACTTTGTGACCGAAGCAAGTCCTGGAACGGCCATTTCTTGGTTTAGGCCGGACTTGTACAGATCGATCTCTCGAACCTATAAATGCTCACGTGCAGCACATTTGTTTAGGGTTTGAATCAGTTTCTCACTCACTCACCGAAATTACCGCAATCAGCAGAAACGATTTTTACCCATAAAAAATAGGATATATTGGATTTAGATTTGGTTATGCATCTCTTAGAATGTTTATTTTTCTTGATTTTTTATCGTAGTCGCCAGCTGGTTCTTCACCAAAAGTGGTCAAGGATAGTGAAGACAAGGATGTCGACGATGAAATCAACCAAACGAAACGTAATATTGAAATTGGAAAGGTTAGTATGTTCTATGGACTGTATAAATATTTATGAGCCCACCTTTGTCATTTATGTTATAATCTATGTAAGCACTCAAAGCATATGAGACCATAAGGTATTATCTAAACACCATGAATAGTTATTTGGATGGTCGATATACATTTACCTATTCACCGTTCTTTGGTTTGCATCTATATGTATTATGAGCAGTTGATCCGTTTTCTGAATACAAGGAAAACCTTCACTACGGGAAAAATCATCATTGACAACACTATATTAGCGTTGTAGTACACCTACGACAACACAATTTTATGAGTTGTGTAGGTGGGGTATTGTAGAAAGTCCAAGTTTTTCTACAATGCTTGACTAAGAGTTGTAAAGTGTGATGTGATTCATGGTTCGACAATATTTTGCCAAAGTTGTGATTCTCTTTCGATTTTTTTTTGAAAGCCTAACACAACTCTTGCTTGTGTTGTAGGACTATCTTGAACAACAAGTTTGTGTATCGTGGAAACGTATGTAACAACCCTTATTAATATTATGAATAAGATTTGCACCACACTTGTATGAGCTGTGGAACTATCTTGGACAACACATAGTTATGTTGTAAAGACATTATTTCACAATATCTAGTTTGTGTAGTTGAAATATGAAAGACAACATTTATTAATATTGTGAATACTGGGTCACTACACTTGCTAGAGTTGTAGAACTTTCTGTCACAGCGTTTGTCTTGTAGTCATAATCTCTAACACAACACCCTTAAAGGTTGTAATATTTGAAGTAATGTGTAACTACAACATTTGTTAGAAGTTGTGTGCATAAAACTATTTTGAAAAAAATTATAGCTGAAACCGAATTTGTAAAGTAATTCACTTTCACATTAGTCTACCAATGTAACACATTTACATTCACTCAAGTTAACCTGCCAGTGTTAAACACACACATTCAAAAAATGGCAGTGATATAGATGTTTGCTACCAAAAGTTAAGTTTCCTGAACATACTCCAAAACAAAGTTAGGTTTTAAACCTCGAAACCTCTCTTCAAGTACATGTCCAACGAAGTTTCAATACTATCCCTCTCACTTCATATTTAATTAAACAAAAATACCTAATCGATTTTTACATTAAAACATTAAGATCCTTGGAATCACTCTCTCGTAGCTATCATCACTGGACTCTTCTTTCTTTTTGGATGCAGGTGTAGGCTTTCTTTGCTGCCTTCCTTAAACGTTCCTACACCAAAGTTGCATAGAAAGTAAAAACCTAGCCATTGGAGTGAAGAATCAAAAGTAAAAATCATTTGTAGGAATCTAGTTTCTCTATAATATACTATCCTGTCATGTAATAAGGACTAAATATGCAAGAGAGGTTTGATTCATTTCTTTGGTTATCAATGTTGTAACCGAATCTAACGAGATAGAACAAAAATAAGTATTATACCTTGGTTTCTCGAATACCTTAAGTCAAGCGCTTCATAAAATTGACCTGTAGTAAAAAAATATGAAGTCAGATACAAACCTAAATAAAGCTTAGCAGATGGATAAAAACAAGAACAATTACACCAATTGGTAAAACAGAATGTGGCTCGTACCAAAGATCAAATATATAGACATTATCAAGAACTAACACACAACAAGATACAAATAGATAGCATAGCTTATTCGATCCTTCAAAAGCAGATGTATCATACTTCATGTTACCAAAAAAAAAAAAAAAAAAATTGTATTGTGTTAACTGTAAACAGACTCATGGTTTCACAAAGACATAGTTATTAGAATCATTAGCATTTCATAATGTATCAAAAGAGTTCTTTTGAAACATGTCAGAATATGAATTTCATTTTGAACAAAAGCTTCAATTTTTGTTTCTAGTTAGCATCTTAGTCTTGACGTCATCTATACACCTAATTAAGTAATGTCCACAAATCCTTTTCGTTTGGTAAACTTTACAAGGATTCACAATAATGCTGACCCATAGAACATTCAACTTTTACATACACAGACTAATATAAAAATAAAAATGCTCAACATTAAAAATTCAACTTTTCCAACGTTCCCATCACAGTACGTACCATATGCCAACTAGTTCTAGGCTTCTTGTTTTTTTTCTCCCAAGTGCAAACTATTCGGGATTCCCTTATTATGTGCAACTTATTTTTTACTCAAAACAAAACAAAGCAAAATACATGAGAAACCCATAATTTATCCGAATCTCCAATTCTTTGAGTGCTTCAAATACTAATCAACATTAAGCGTTTGAAATATACATGTTCAATTAAAAAAAAATTGTACAATACATACAAGATAATATAATAAATTATTGGTATTTGAGGCGTAGTGTTTGTTCTTCAAATGATAGAGACTTGAGTTTTTTGCAATCATATAAAGACAACTCAAGGGATGAAAAAGTTGCCAGACCACTCTGAAAGAGCCTCAAGCCAAGGAAACTTGGCCATCATCTGAACGAAAGCCTTCACAACTTTGGACAACAAGAAACTAAAACTGAAGATAGATTGTAATCTGAAACTGCACCATAAATTACTTATGGGAATGTTGGGATTTAAAATATTTGGTGTCCGATGCATGTAGTCAAATCAATTCTATCTAATGCCATCATAATCTCTTGTTCTACCAGTTCAAGCAAAAAGATAAAGAAAATTTCTAGGTCCAAATCTACCTAATGCCTACTATGTCCGATTTATCATATGGTATTGTGATGGGATCAAAAGCATTAATATCCTTAACATCAAGACTAATCGGGAAAATTCCATGTAGCATGTTTACAAATATACCTAATCATAAAATTTGTTGAATTTATTGATACGGAAAACAAAATGCAAATAAAATTGAATAACCAAGTGTATTATTATGCCAAACCTTCTTATCTCAGATCCTTCTTAGCACTTCACCGTTAATGCACTCACCATCACCAATAGTTTTGGATGAAGAAGCTCGCTACAGACGATATTTGGGGGTTGTGAACTGGAGACGGAAATGGTGGTGGAGAACCAAGTGCAGGTGATGGAGTATGCTGTATAGCTTGAGATGCAGGTGGTAATGGATTGATGTAGATGTATGCATGTGAGATGAATGCAAACTGGTGGAGATGCAAAAGATGGACAAGAATGGTGGTGACGATCATTGAAGATGGCTACATCAATCCATTTATCGCGTGAAATAATTTCTACCTCGCACCAAAAATACAAACGGTAAGTTCACTAAGTTCATAACTACATGTTACCAAGATTCTAAAAGGGAAAAGCAAAAAAAAGAGAAAAGAGCAGTGGAATAGAGCACATGAGATAGGCATGAAAACTTGAAAGGCAAATTTGCAAGTATGCAACAACTCAAATAACTACACCATATGGGAAAACTCATATGGCCTCTAATTCAAATCCCATTCGAACTATAACTCACCATTAATCTTAACCATTTACTCACCAAAATCAATGGTTACAAACAAGATCCGCCTTTCTCCCCGTATTTCCCAGCCTTAAAAGCTCGAGTTCCTCTCTGCATTTTTGAATGAATAGAACCCAACTCTCCTTGATTATCCTTGAAACTAACGGGCAGAAGTCAAAGTACTAAGTCATGTGAACTTTGTTTTCTCGGCAGTAGCTTGAATTTGTACAACTCATGTTCTTTCTTTGTCTCATCTAATAAAGCACCATAGGGATCACTAACAATTCCATCTTTAAATCTCAACAAAGGCCAACACCGCAACAAAAACACAAACATTTCAAGCTTAACTTAACCACCAACACAAATGAAAAAAAAATCGATAAAAAAATCAAATACCTTCATCATTGAGAGAATGACAAAGCCGAAAATTTCGATTGAAGAGACATAAAAGAAGTAACAAAGAAAGATAATTGTAACCAAAAAACATTAAATCTCCAACTTCTCTCCATTCATATGAAAACCTAAAGTGAAAATCCAAACCCCCGTAAATCCTTAAATTCTTTCTCAATACAACAAATCTCTTGAAGCATTACTCTATTCGACACAATTTTCCGAAGCTTAATCTTAGAAGAACCCACTTCAACTTCGTTGTTTCATGATCTATCGACTTGTGAAGAATTAAAAACCTCAATGGATAAAGGCTATCAAAAGCTTTCAGATCAGTGACTCCTCATTCAAAGATGAACACTAATCAATAATCGACCCCAGTTTCAAACCCTAACCATACCATCTTGATTTCTAGTCAGTAGCAACACCAATTCCACAAATTGAACCCATAATTAAGAAACTTTGATCGAGAGATGGATGAGATAATGAATTTTTTGTTGTTGATTCGATGTTCTGTGGATGGAGAGGTATGATTCTTATGTCTAGGTTAGATGTTGAATGAAGAATTGAAAGGGGTTACGAGATTAAATCGTGAAAGAAGAAATCGGTAGAAATATTACAATTGAAGTTGGGTTTCGTTTGAATTAGGGTTTGTAGAAGGTGGATCGAGGTATTCGATTGATGAGTTTTTGTGGGTGAGGTTGTGATGATTTTCTTGAAATTAGATGAGATCTAATATGGGTCGATTAAATCAAGAAATGGAGATGAAGAAGAGGGATTGAGAGAAGAGCAGCGGTGGTGATGGAGCGTCGAAGAGAGGTGTTCTTCGGGGAAGAGGAGAGGAAGAGGAAGAAAGAGATACAGACATAGAGCTCGAGTGGTTGAGGGAGGGTTTTGTGAGTGAATGAAAATGCCGGACGGACCAGATTTTGTTTAATCCACTCATACGGATTGAGAAAATAATTTAACGGTTGAGATTGTATTTTGGGATACTCATACGGATTAATAAGCATGTGTGTTTCTCTTTGTGCTAATACGAACTCATATATTCGGTTTTATTATCAACCTTCGACATGAAAAAAATCCAAAAAAAAATATGAATAAATTTAGCACATTGTTATCGACATTCTGATATAAAAAAATCCAAAAAATGTATAAGAATGAAGCTGAAAAATAAGAAATGAATTCGATAATTGGTGTGTTTCTTTGTGTATTTGTGCTTTCTCTTTGTGCTTCCGGTTTGAATTTAGACTAGTTACATAGGTCATGAAGTAATTTCGACTAGTCATACAGGTCCTGAAGTAGCTTTAGTTCACATTAGTAGCATGATACATCATCGAAATCGATAAATATGAAGCTCAATGTCGGTTCGAACTTCAAATGTGGTATAATGGCATACAAACTATGAACCGAGAAGCTCCAGGAGGGTTCAAACTTCAAACTTAACATGATACATCATCTAAATCAATAAATATGAAGCTCAGTGTCGAACTTCAAATATGATATTACGACATAAAAACTATGAACCAAGAAGCTTTGGGAGGGTTCTGACTTCAAACGTAGCATGATATATCATTGAAATCGATAAATATGAACCTCATAGTCGATTGGAACTTCAAATATGGTATAACAGCATAGAAACTATGAACCAAGAAGCTCTGGGAGGGTTCTGACTTCAAACATATTCTATGCATACCATGCTCCTAGATCGAAACCTGGTCGTGAGTTGACTACTCTAAGTCAGAAACTTGGTAAGACCGACGACTCCATCCATTTACATGTAAGATTTCTTCTAGATATTATACGAAACCTTAAAAAAACCATATTTCTGCATAAATGTATGCATACCAGGCTCTTAAATCGAAACCTGGCCGCGAGTTGAATACTCTAAGTCAGAAACTTGGTAAGAACGACGAATCCATTCATTTACAGGTAAGATTCCTTGGAATATTCTACAAAACCTTAAATAAACCCTATTTTTGCATATTGTATGCAAAACAGGCTTCGAGATTGAAACTTGGATGTTAATTACTACTCTAAGTCGAAAACTACTTGGTAAGAACGACGAATCCATCCATTACATGTTAGATTCTTTCAATATTCTACGAAACCTTAAAGAAAACCCTATTTCGCATATTGTATGCAAACCAGATCCGAGATCGAAACCTAGCCGCGAGTTGACTACTCTAAGTCGAAACTTGGTAAGAATGACGAATTCATCCATTTAAAGGTAAGATTTCTTGAGATATTCTACGAAACCTTAATAAAACCCTATTTCGCATATGTATGCGTACGAGGATCCGAGATCGAAACCTAGCCATGCGAGTTGACTACTCTAAGTCGAAATTCGGTAAAACGATTTAATCCATCTATTTACAGGTAAGATTCCTCGAAATATTCTACTAAACCCTAAACAAACCCTATTTCGCATATTGTATGCGTACCAGATCCGAGATCGAAACCAGCCGTGAGTTGACTAATCTAAGTCGAAACTTGGTAAGAACGACGAATCCATCCATTTACAGGTAAGATTCCTCCAAAATATTCTACTAAACCTTAAACAAACCTTATTTATGCATATTGTATGCATACCAGGCTCGAGATCGAAACTCGTCGCGATTGGACTACTATAAGTTAGAAAGTTGGTAAGAACAATGAATGCATCCATTTACGAGTAAGATTCCTCCGGAATATTCTACGAAACCTCAAACAAACCCTATTTCTACATATCGTACGCATACCAGGCTCCGAGAACGAAACACGGCCGTGAGTGGACTACTATAAGTCGAAACTTGGTAAGAACGACGAATTCATCCATTTACGGGGTAAGATTCCTTGAGATATTCTACGAAACCTTAAAACCCTATTTACGATATTGTATAAATCGGGATCCGAGATCGAAACTGCCGTGAGTTGACTAGTCTAAGTCGAAACTTGGTAAGAACGAGCAATTCATCCATTTACGGGTAAGATTCCTTCGAGATATTCTACGAAACCTAAGAAAACCCTATTTCTCGCATATTATATGCGTACGAGGATCCGAGATCGAAACACGCCGCGAGTTGACTACTCTAAGTCAGAAATTCGGTAAGAACGACGAATCCATCTATTTGTGTAAGATTTCTTTTAGATATTTTACGAAACCTTAAAAAAACATTATTTCGCATATTGTATGCAAACCAGACTCGAGATCGAAACATGGCCGTGAGTGGACTAATCTAAGTCATAAACATGGTAAGAACGACGAATCCATCCATTTACAGGTAAGATTCCTCCGGAATATTCTACGAAACCTCAAACAAACCCTATTTCTACATATTGTGCATACCAGGCTCCGAGAACGAAACCTCCGGCCGTGAGTGGACTACTATAAGTCGAAACTTGGTAAGAACGACGAATTCATCCATTTACAGGTAAGATTCCTTCGAGATATTTTACTGAAACCTTAAAAAACCCTATTTCTACCTATTGTATGTGTGCTCGAGATCGAAACCTGCGCGATTTGGACTACTATAAGTTAGAAAGTTGGTAAGAACAATGAATGCATCCATTTACAGGTAAGATTCCTTGGAATATTCTACTCCCAAGAAACCTTAAACAAACCCTATTTCTCGCATATTGTATGCAAACCAGCTCGAGATCGAAATATGGCCACGAGTTGATCGCTCTAAGTCGTAAATTTGGTAAGAACGATGAATCCATCCATTTACAGTAAGATTCCTCCGAAATATTCTACTAAACCCTAAACATACCCTATTTCGCATATTGTACGCATACCAGGCTTCGAGATCGAATCCGACAAAGTGAGTGGAGTAGTCTAATTTAGAAACTTGGTAAGAATGACGAATTCATTCATTTACATGTAAGATTCCTTCATAATATTCTACGAAACCTTAAACAGACTTATTTACGCATATTGTACGCATACCAGGATCCGAGATCGAAACCTTGCCGCGAGTGGACTAGTCTAAGTCAGAAACTTGGTAAGAACGATGAATGCATCCATTTACAGGTAAGATTCCTTCTTCCTTAGGAATATTCTACGAAACCTTAAACAAACCCTATTTCTGCACATGGTACGCATACCAGGCTCTGAGATCGAAACCTGGCCGTGAGTGCACTAGTCTAAGTCAGTATAGTGTATTGTTTTTACTATATTGAATTTTTACTGTCATTGTCACTCTTGTTGTATTTCCTTTACTAACACTAGTATTTTTCTTGTAAAATAGACAGTTAACAGCTCCATTTGGGTTCTACGGTGTTTTAGAAGAAATTCTATTGTTGGACTACAATCATATGTTTCAAATTCCAATATTCAAATGTGATTGGGCTCACACCAGTTTTGGTGTGAAGGTAGAAGATGGATTTACATTAGTCAATTTAAAACATCATAAGAACCAATCACTGCAACGATCATTCATTTTGGCAAAACAAGCGCGACAAGTTTTCTATTCTCGAGAGTCAAATACATCTAACGGGTATGTGATGCATTACGGAGAAGCTTCACGCTGTTTATGGCTCAGTCACTTGAGCATTACTTTTTGAGCATTATATTTTGTTTTACAACACTTATGAAGGGTTGTCATAAAGTTAAAGTTAGTGTATTAAAGAACCACAAACTTGGAACATGTGATAGTGTAGGATGGTTAGTGGTGTAGACTTCACGCTTGAGGCTCAGGATCGAATCCCCCAACCTCATTTTTTCCAACATTATATATTTTTACTTCAACAACACTTATAAGTGTTGCTGTAGCTTTCTATTTAAAAAAAGAAAAAAATCAAAACTTGTGAACCGAAAGGGTGGTTGATGAGTTAGACTTCCATGCAATGAGGTTCATGTTCGAATCTCCCTCTAACATATTTTTCATTGTCATATTTTTGTGTTCTTCAACAACACTTGTGAGAATTGTGATAGGCTAAGTCACTACATATATGGAACATTATATATTTTTACTTCAATCATATTTTTGTGTTCTTCAACAACACTTGTTAGATGTGATAGGCTAAGTCACTACATAAATGGAACATTATATATTTTTACTTCAACAACACTTATAAGTGTTGTTATAGCTTTCTATTTAAAAAAAAAAAAAAATCAAAACTTGTGAACTGAAAGGGGTGGTTGATGAGCTTGACTTCCATGCGGTAGGTTCATGTTCGAATCTCCTCTAACATATTTTTCATTATCATATTTTTTGTGTTCTTCAACAACACTTGTTAGATGTGATAGGCTAAGTCACTACATAAATGGAACATTATATATTTTTACTTCAACAACATATAAGTGTTGTTATAGCTTTCTATTTAAAAAAAAAAGAAAAAAATCAAAACTTGTGAACTGAAAGGTGGTTGATGAGCTTGACTTCCATGTCGTAGGTTCATGTTGAACCTCCTTCTAACATATTTTTCATTATCATATTTTGTGTTCTTCAACAACACTTGTGAGAATTGTGATAGGCTAAGTCACTACATATATGGAACATTATATATTTTTACTTCAACAACACTTATAAGTGTTGTTATAGGTTTCTATTTAAAAAAGAAAAAAATCAAAACTTGTGAACCGAAAGGGTGGTTGATGAGCTAGACTTCCATGTAGTAGGTTCATGTTCGAATCTGCCCTCTAACATATTTTTCATTATCATATTTTTTGTGTTCTTCAACAACACTTGTGAGTATTGTGTTAGGCTAAGTCACTACATATATGGAACAACGTTGTTATAGATAAATGTCGTCACAACTGCTTTTGCTTAAGGAGTTGTCGTTTGTTTTCTTAGCGCAACCCCCTTGTTTCCTAAGGGTTGGCGGTGATGATATACGGCAACTCTTCCTTGAAAACCGCTTGTAAAACATATGACTTTCTACAATACTTAGCGAAGTGTTGTAAATCTCCAGTGGTAGATGTATATTTTTCCTGTAGTGCTTGTATAATGTGCCTGGAAACTTCAGGATCATCTATTGCTGTGGCTAAAGGAAAGGTCTTCCGTTCAAATAGCCGTGATATGTTACACAACGTCCCTATTGGTAAAGGAAATATACGTGTACTTGTAGAAGAGGCATTAAATCCAAGCTTTTGTCTTCCCATTCCACTTAAAGGCGAAGAGGAAATATTCCTTGTAGGAGATGTGGAGAGATATCACGTTGCATGGCCTAAAAAGCTAGTGATAAAGGGAAAAAAGGTCAAAAAGCTCATGAAGGGTTAAAGGTACATATACTCCCTTTTGATAGCTGCATTACAATGTTATTACATCACCCCATGACCTCACAGGGTAATAAAGAAGAATGGTAGTAACTAATAATGTTTGTTTAAGATTATGTATTGTCAGCTCTTAGCTGAGAAAACTCATTGATACCCAATTGATTATTTGTCTCAGACGCTTCGTTGAGAAAACTGGAACCAATGCATTTGTTTTTTCCAGCCAATACACAGGCACTAGCACAGGCACTAGCTCAGTGGCAGTAGAGAAATAAGAGTCGTGTAATTCTTTTTAGATCAAATTCTATTGCCAGGTCTTTGAACCAATGCATTTGTTTTTTTCTTAACAGGCGGGAGGATGAGTTAAAGAGTGAATAAGAACATTTGAGATGAGTTGAGTGATAGCACATGGATGAAGTTTCCTTTCCTGTTCTTTTGGATGATTGAACTTGAAATTTCATTTGTAGTTTACAATAGAAATGTGTAATTTTTACAGTAGAAATGCATTTGTTGTTTACAGTAGAAATTTGTAATTTTTATAGGTGGTTTTTAAATGAATTTGGTTATGACAAGTAAATGTATATGGTTCACTCGGACATTGAATGTATTTGGTTCGATACATTGAATGAATTTGATTAGATAAATGACTTACATCTGTTATACTTAAAGGTTCACGTGAAATCCTCGTCAACAAGGCTTAAGACAAACTTATATCCTCATAGGTTAAGCCGAAAAGGATATGTAGGTCTTATGGAACAATTGGTATGTAAAATTGGGTTTCTTAAATTTTGTAGAAAGAAGAGCTTTCTTCCCGATGTGTCTTTTGTTGCTAAAAAAAAAAAAGGAGAGCTTTCTTCCGATGGATTGGATATGAGCATCTTATGGAAGAAATCTAGGAAGATAAAAACGGGAACATTCCACATGATGCAACCAAGGAAAGAGTCGAAAAAATTGTAAGATAAAACAATGAAGTACTATTCTTTATGTCGATTCATTTGCTGCCTCGTTGGTATCTTTTCTATATGGATTGTTTTCTCTCTTAAATTGTAGTACAAGTTGACCGAACAGCAGTTAATGAAGGTTCCCCTAGTCACAAGTGGCAGCAATGATATCCTAACACTTGCTTTAGGGACCGCCTGAATAGTCCTGGAAATGTTAGAGGGATGGGAAAGTTTGTCTCACATGGATCTTACTTCCATATCTTTGCGACCAAAGATGCGGGGAGGAAAGAGAGGCAAGATTGAGGGTTGAAGTCGAACTTTGTCTAACGAAGCAAAGACTAGCTCGTGTAGAAGAACGATTAGCTCTTGTTCTCCAAACAAAGGTAACTTTGGAGAGTGGGTTCATGGTAATATTGTTGATGACTTCATTTGGTAATATGTTTGCATATCTTTAAGTCAAACTCGTAATGATATACATATTATGCAGGGTGGGACTGCACCAAGTTGCCACACAGTGCAAATGCAGAATCAAGCTCAGAAAGTGAGAGGATTTCACGCCTAGAAGCTCAAATTTCCATCTTCATGGGGATTTAAGTAAGTTGCATGTGGAACAAGAGGTTGAATTATGCTTAGATGATGAAGTAACTAAGTTCTTTATTTAATGTGTTCTTATCATGTTGTAGGGCGATATGTTAACAGGAGTCGAAGCCTTGATATTCTCACATCAAAACCATTCAACAAGTGAAAGCAAACCTTTAGTAAGTATAAACTCCTTACATAGGATATATTGGCTTTAGATTTGGTTATACATCTCTTAGAATGTTCATTTTTCTTGATTTTTTATTGTAGTCGTCAACTGGTTCTTCACCAAAAGCGGTCAAGGATAGTGAAGACAAGGATGTCGACGATGAAATCAACCAAACGAACGTAATATTGGAATTAGAAAGGTTAGTATGTTCTATGAACAGTATAAATATTTATGAGCCCACCTTTGTCGTTTTTGTCATAAGCTATATAAGCACTCAAAGCGTATGAGACCATAAGGTATTATCTAAACACCATGAATAGTTATTTACAGACGACTGATATACATTTACATATTCACCGTTCTTTGGTTTGCATCTATATGTATTATGAGCAGTTGATCCGTTTTCTGAATACATGGAAAATCTTGTATAATGTGCCTGGAAACTTCAGGATCATCTATTGCTGTGTCTAAAGGAAAGGTCTTCCGTTCAAAGAGCTGTGATATGTTACACAACGTCCCTTTTGGTTAAGGAAATGTGCATGTACTTGTAGAAGAGGCATTAAAGCCAAGCTTTTGTCTTCCCATTCCTCTTAAAGGCGAAGAGGAAATATTCCTTGTAGGAGATGCGGAGAGATATCACATTGCATGGCCTAAAAAGCTAGTGATAAAGGGAAAGAAGGTCAAAAAAGCTCATGAAGGGTTAAAGGTACATAGACTACCTTTTGATAGCTGCATTACAATGTTATTACATCACCCTTAACCTCAGGGTAACAAAGAAGAATGGTAATAACTAATAATGTTTGTTTAAGATTATGGATTGTCGACTCTTAGCTGAGAAAACTCATTGATACCCAATTGATTATTTGTCTCAGATTCTTAGCTGAGAAAACTGGAACCAATGCATTTGTTTTTTCCAGCCAATACATATGAATCACGTATTACTCAGCACATGCACTAGCTCACGGGGCAAGAGAGAAATAAGAGTCGTGTTATTATTTTTAGATCAAATTCTATTGCCTGTGTCTTTGAACCAATGCATTTGTTTTTTGTTAACACGCTGGGAGGATAAGTTAAAGAGTCTAAATAAGAACATTTCGAGATGAGTTGGAGTGGATAGCACATGGATGAAGTTTCCTTTCTGTTCTTTTGGATGATTGAACTTGAAATTTCATTTGCAGCTTACAATAGAAATGTGTAATTTTACAAAGAGAAATGCATTTGTTGTTTACAAGAGAATGTAATTTTTACAGGTGGTTTTGAAATGAATTTGGTTATGACAAGAATGTATTTGGTTCACTTAGACATTGAATGTATTTGGTTAGGACATTGAATGAATTTGATTCAGACAAATGACTTACAGCTACAGGTGTAGAAATGATATGTGATCACACTTTGGGTTACTATTTGTATAGGGTAAATTTGGATAGAAAACTCATTGGAAAGATCACTACGTTAAAAACTTTGTCTTTTATAAACCTTGTCTTTAGATCTCAACTTCTCAAAACCTTATGTTCTTCGCATAGGGTAAGGTCACACTTTTCATTTCTGGAGAGTTGTTATCTATAGATCATCCTTTAGATTATACTGGCAAAGATCAAAGACAACCAATATTTAGATCACACTTTTTAGGAATGATCCATCTATGTCTTTGTTGTAGTGCGCTCAATTCCGTATCCCCTCTCAATGTAGTAAGGATCTTTAATGTTACTTGTTCATCAACGAGACTGAAAAACTAGGTTACCTAGTCGTGCGGCTTTTGACCTTAGCTTATGTCAAAGCAAAGAATATGTAGATGTGAAAGACGAATACTGATCACTTCATGGGAGTACCAGACTCTGGAAATTAAAGGAAGGCTACTGCTAGGAAAGGTGAGTCCAATGGGGGCGGATGCCCTCTGTGAGAGTTTAACTTTTCATAAGTGATCATGTCCATGTTCATGAGCTTTTAACTTCTGTGAGATATTTTTCATTGAGTTTTATTCAAACAACCGAGTGGAGAGCTCCTTAAAAGGCAAAACTAACCTTTGAATGGGAACCATCTATAGCTTACAGCTAGAGGTTAAACGACAAAACTATAAGCTATATTGTTAAAATATTAACCAGTTGTAGCTCAGTTTGGTTTTCATTTTCTTTCTTTCAGTTATCTGATGCTTCCAATCACTTTACATCGATATGGTGGTTTCCATTTGTTTTGTGTCACAGCTAAGCACAATTTTACAACCATTATAGTGCCCAGGCCCAAATGTAATTTCTCATAGCCAATATACGTACTGTGTCTGACTCTATGCATTCACATTTTCCATCAACCTACCCAGACAAGCAACAAATATCAAATGTACGTAGGTCATACATATCAGTATCTCTCTATGGCCACTGGCCATGTGAAATCAAGTTTTTTATAACAAGAAAACAAATTAAGGAAAGCGAATGATCCTCCTGTCCTCTTCCGAAAACATAAGCACTCCTACTACGCCAGGTTCCACTCGGATTTAATGTTCAATTCCAACTAGAATTCCTAAAGCCGACGTAGAAAGACTTTTACAGCCTATATAAGGGAAACTCGTCCACTCTTTTTGAAGACTACATAAACGCTTTGCATAAGAAGCCATGGAAGATTCAAAATTTTCTGAAGAGGTACGGGAACTTGCCAGAGAGAAAGCTGAATTTCTATATAGCCTCACGGATTCAAATTCCACAATCATAAGACTTCCAACTTCAACAGAATTGAATTATTTAGGACGTTTGGATTTTGAGATACGCAAGTGCGCGGTAGAACAATATGGATTAACAGGTGATGAACTTGAAACGTATCTAGAAGAAATAGAGGAATTAAGAAGAATGGTCATGGAAGATTTGAGATATGCTGAACCGGTACGTGAACTTGGGAGAGAGAGAGCTGACTTTCTATATAGCCTCATGGATTCAAATTCCGTAATAATACGTCTCCCAACTACATCTGATTTGGATTATTTAGGACGTTTGGATTTTGAGATGCACAAGTTCGCAGTAGAACAATATGGATTAACAGGTGATGAACTTGAAACGTATCTAGAAGAAATAGAGGAATTAAGAAGAATGGTCATGGAAGATTTTAGATATGCTGAACGGGTACGTGAACTTGGGAGAGAGAGAGCTGACTTTCTATATAGCCTCATGGATTCAAATTCCGTAATAATACGTCTCCCAACTACATCTGATTTGGATTATTTAGGACGTTTGGATTTTGAGATGCACAAGTTCGCAGTAGAACAATATGGATTAACAGGTGATGAACTTGAAACATATCTAGAAGAAATAGAGGGATTTGCTCACCTTGACAAGGGAATGGTGTTAAAGGAAGATTGTTCTATGAACAAAAACTAACTGTCCGCTTTGCCAATATGATGTCAAGACGAAGCAAAAATCATCAGGTTTTAATTAGTATTTGGCTTTAGTTTTATTTGGTATTAGTATGGTTCATATAGTAAAAGACCATCTTGTATATCTTGATCAAGTTTTTATGGATTGATGTCATAAATAAGGGCTTTTTTTTTCCAGTTAGTATTTGTTGTCTCTAAATGTTTAGATGAAATCTTGAAAAGTTTGTTAGCTGCGTGAATTTTGTGCGTGATCTGCTCATATGTATCCTTTGAACATCCAACTTGTGCAGGGACGGACCCAAGTGTTGGCTTTGTCTAACTCTAATTCTTTACTCAAAATAACCATACTAGTATGATGTCTTGTATTTTTATGACTTGTAGCTGTTGTTGAGCAACTACAGAAATAGTTCATAAATTTTCTCATTGCAGCAAAAGGTCACTACTCAAAATACCCATACTAGTATGATGTCATAATTAAGGGCTTCGATATTCTTTTTGTTTTGTCTGATGCGTTCAAGGTGCACAATTACTTCATATGTACGTAGAGTAATTGTGTTGTCAAAGGCGAGCGATTGGTTCTGTAGTGATGAATTCCGCAGTTGTGTAGGGGTGGTGGGACCATAAATACATATGAAATCGATTATGTCATCGGAGCTTAAACCGTAAATTTACACAGCTAGATCATAGTCTCAAATGGTGTGGTTGGAGAAACATGTGGATATTTTCCTATGGGTCTCCAAGTTTTTTCCTTCATAGTATAATTGAAAAACTACACTGACATAGCCAATTCTGACATAAATCCAACACTGCTGTCCTGTAAGGTTAAAGGTCTCTGACCTTAGTCCATGTCAACTGGTTTAGTTTGGATCTTATGAAGGAAATCCTCTATTCCTATTTTGTTACTAGAAAAGTTTATTTTTTGATGCTTTAGATTCCTCTTCTCCGGTGGCTGCTTCTTCACCATCACCACTGTAGGTGTGAATAATCCACAGATCCAGGTGGAGCAATCCTAGGCAACATTGGATCAATAGTAGCTGAAGTATGAAGCACCGAATCACTCTATCAAATTAAAATACCGTATGTGGTATTTCAACTAGCACACCATGAGCTGTTTTGTTCACACAGTTTGAACATTCCATCTTTAAATACTGCAACCTGTTAGGGGTACGGACCAGTAGGTGTGATATTTATCTTTACAACCATTTGAAATTATAATTGAGCTTTTAAAAAATACTAGCATTCTTTGAAATTATAATGACCGAGGCACCTCGTGTGAGGTTATTACAGGTGTACCACCATGAGAGGTGGTCATCCTTGCACGAAAAGAATTCATTGAAAACAAGTAAACCCATTGAGAAGAATAAGCTGTCAACTTCATTGTTTATGATTTCCTAACTGGGAACATCAAGAGCATTTTACATATTTCAATTTCATATATCAACATGGGTACATTATTTATATGTCCCTACTTTTGACACCCAATAAATATGTCCTTATACAATAATAAATATGTCCCTACTTTTTTATAACATTATCCATTCAATATTAGATTACCTTAATACCCTCACCCATATAATATTTATCTTTATTTCAAAATACAACAAATTTCTTCCTCTACCACTTCACCACCACCACTAGCACCACCACCACCAACATTCAACCACCATTCCACCACCACCGTTCAACAACCACCACCTACCAACCGCCACCACCACTAATATTCCACCACCACTCCTTCACCACCACCATTACACCACCAACAGTCCTCCTCCACCACTAGCCCGTCATCGCCGCCGCCACCACCACCGCCACGGCCGCCGCCGCCGCCATCGCTGCCGTCGCCATTGGTTTAGATATTTTTAGATCAACAACAGTAGTTGATCCAAATAAAAATAAAACCAACAGTATTCGATCAAAAAAAAAAGAATCAGCAGTAGAAGTTAATCCAATTTAGTGGATAAACTTCCATTGTTAATCCACTAAAATTGGATCAACAATGAAAGTTGATCCATGTAAAATGGAGTGAACTTGGCGTGAGTCGAACACGCATCATCTGACATGGAGTCAGTCATGCTACCATTGCACCACAAGTTCAACATTGGAACAAATTTACGTGATTTAAACTACAAAGCATGAGTTCAAAGGATCAACAACAGTAGTTGATCCCATATAGATGGATCAACAACCATAGTTGATCCAAAATACATGGATCAACAACCATAGTTGATCCAATATCTTATACTCGCTTCAACCCAGATAACCACCATATTTCATTACCTGTAGCTTCATAAACACCAACAGCTCCAAGAGCAGCTTCAAAACCAATCTCGACAACTACAACAACCGGAACCACCATTCTACTACTATTTTCATGACTAATTTCTCATTCGTACCTCTCCACCACTACCGCCACCAACAAATCACACATCTCCAACACCACCACCACCACTAAAACAACTAGAACCAAAATCAAACACCAACTTCATCATTACAACCAAAACCACCATAGTTGATCCAATAAAAAATTGGATCAACAATAGTAGTTGATTCCATATAGATGGATCAACAACCATAGTTGATCCAAAATATATGGATCAACAACCATAGTTGATCCAAATTATATGGATCAACAACCATAGTTGATCCAATATCACTGCCTGCTTCAACCCAGATAACCACCATATTTCATTCAGCAACAGGCTTCAATCTCTGTAACAACAACTCATACCAACACTACCACCAACTCATACAATAAAAGCCACCACTATCACCTGCAGTGCAAACAAACATCCAGCACTACCGCTGTAACAACACCTTCCACCACCACCACCACCACAACAACAACAACAACAACAATAACAATACCAAAATATTTCTATCACCACCACCACCACCACCACCACAATAGTACAACAAACTCCATTTGCTTGGTTTAGAATGAATCACAATCAAGAGCTCAATTTAAATCAAACTTATCTTCATAAACACCATGACTTCAAGATCAGCTTTCATCCATTTCTTGCTAACAATAGATCCATCTCCTTCTAATCACTCGAAATCAATCATGCAGCTTAAGAACAGCTCATATCATCTAACTTCAATTTCAGCACAATATTGTTTTTGAATATTCCAATTAGCAAAACCCAACCTTCGATTTCATCTACAAATCATGAAAATCATCATTCACCATAACCTACGATTCAAACAAAGACCGGGTCCCATAATCTCGAGATCGACATCAACATTTCTCGTTTCTCGATCCATTTCTCTCTTCCGTAGGCTTAATCTTCACGAGAAATCCCATCTCATCTTTGTTGCTTTGTCTCTCAACATCTTCTCGATCTCTAATTCAATCACAGAACTCTCTATCTCTCAAATCTTAAATCGAGATCAAACTCACCGGATCTGAATCTTTAACTCGTAATCCACTCGAAACTATCAAATAAAGATCCAAATCAAATTAATCTTTGTATACGGGGTTTGAAATCATTTTGAAATCGAAAGCATAATCGTAAGTGATAGATTTCTAGAGACCGTCAGTATCATCTAACGGCAGAAGATCGTCGGTGGTTGCTCGTGTTGGCTGTGGTGGTGGCGTCGATGGAGATCGTGGTGGTGGTGAGAGGCGATGGAGATGATGGTGGTGAGAGCCTCCTGATTTTTTTCTTCGGTGTTAACAATTAAGAATTGAAGAAGAAAGAAATAAGAGAGGGAGGTTAAATAAGGAATTATAATAATTGTGTTTTTAAAAGTATTTTCAATTATGCCATCAGGGACATTTGTAAAGTCTGTTAGGGATATTTGTGAAGACCCATCAAAAGGAGGGACAATAATTCAATTACCACTATCAACATTCGATCTCATGGATGTCCCTTAATCCCAAGTTCATGGACTCATCCGCGCCCAGATTTGTCTCAACTCTATATACCTACCTCATAGGCCCGAAGGCTGTGTCTGGGACTTAGTCCCACACTGTCAAAAATTTGAAGAGTGGACGGAACTGGGGCATATAAGAGGCGAAGTTGTAGAGGGGAATAATCATACCTTTCTCGGCCTATCGGCTAAGATCAAGTGTAGTATCTGTTCTTATCAGTTTAATATCTGATAGGCTCGTCCATGTGACAGCCCGGTATTAAATTAAATTTTTCATTGGGGAGTTCCCGTGACAGCAGCTTGCTGCTAGGGTTCTCATGCGTCGCCTTTGTGTTGCACTACTGCAAAGGCCCGGCGCACCCCTACCACTGCAAAGGCCCGGCGATCCCCTACCAATTCTAATCTTTTAAAATTTGATCACTGCAAATGCTTGGCGCAATGTTGCGCTACTGCACAGGTCTGGCGTCTTTAAATTTTGACTACTGCAGACCCCGAATAATCTTTTTGTTTGATGAGTTTTTGTTACTTCTTCTTATGCAGTGGAATCGTCTTTTCACTGAGCCGTCTTTTCACTGAGCCTTAAAAAGTTCTGTTGAATATCCCTTCCCCAGTGAGAGACGCTGTTTATGACTACACTCCCAAACACCGCAATGATTGCAGGAACAAAATTGCCAAGCTCTGCAAGATCTAGAAATACTACAGCGTTCAAGCTCTAAAAGATTGAACTACAGTGAAGTATTTAGTGGTAACACCAATTGAAGGTTATATAATTTGGATGGTAAAGTGGGATTGGTGTGTTTTTGCTACTGATTGGTCAATAAAGTACAATATTGATGCTATATTTATTATGATGATTCATCTACATGGCACTTCATCTACTACCTACTGAAGTGGTTCTACTTTAGCTGCAATTGAAAATGCAAGCAGCGAAATTATGGTGCCATGTAAAACAAGCATGTGACCCAGTCAAGCGCAATCCAACTGCAACTAAAAATCTTGAGCAGAATGTTATGATATTTTCTAGTATGAAGATAATAGTAAAAAATCCTTTCACTGAGTAAGCTAAACAAGTAGATTTGTTCTCTTCATGCTACAACACTACATATTCCCCTAGCGATTACACCGTTCTCACTGGCAAGTAGTAAATTTTATTTGCTTTTCTAAAGGTCGCTTCCCACTCAGGCAGAAAGCTGGACAGTTGAAAGTTAGGATACGGTGAAATTTTGTAAACTAGTCAATCAAAATTATATCAATGTCCCACTAATTCAACCCGTGAAAGCAAGGTAATATTAGTCCCACATATGTCGGGCAAAAAAAAACAGGACGAAAACAAACCTATAAGATGAGCTTGAAATGCAACTACTACCTTTCATACTTACCTGGACGGGGTCTATGGTTGATCATGAAGGATCATTGCCTAGGCTAGTGACTCCCGAGTCTACATCGTAATTTGTTTCTAAGGGGTAGGCGTCCGTGCTGGCCCTGCCAATATTATAAGCCCAAAAATTTGCTTAAATTACATTGGTAGTTAGACCTCGGCTCTTGATTTATGCTTGGAGATTCACCCTTGCACTATATTGTCTCCCCCTGGCAACAGCTTCAGAACTGCAATAGAGACATTGTCTCCCCCTGGCAACAGCTTCAGAACTGCAATAGAAACGGAAATTGAGAACTTTGTATCTGATAGCAAATTTCAGACCTAGTTTAATTTCAGACCTAGTTTAACTCACTGGATATGCCAGCTAACAAAATACTAATGTGTTATGGATCCATGTCATGTTTAGATAGCATTTTCATTCAACAAATAACAAACCACCTTAGGCCTCTATATAAACCCCGAATAGCATTTTCATTCCCTTCACTGAACGACATAACCTTGAGGAGGTTGTATTTAAAGCTATAATGGCCGCAAACCGTAAGTTTGAGGTTGAATTTAAAGTGAAGTGCTCTGCAGAGAAGTTTTACTCTATGATGACTCGTGATGCAATCAAGATTCCAAAATATGCTCCTCGTATTATCCACAATGTCCAAGTTGTCTCGGGAGAAGGTGAACTTCGTTTAGGAAGTGTTTCTGTTTGGAACTATGTGTTGGGTACGTCTTCCTCTTGTTCAGTAAATCCGTAATTACTAATGCAATTCTTAGCCAATTTTCTGGTGTCAGGACGAGAGCAAAGATAACGGCAATGGACCATCAAAAGATGTCATCTCTCGGATGATTACACAAGTTTTTCCAACACACTTACTATCACGACACCAACACAGAGGGATGGAAACTATAATTGCCTTAAGTGGTCTGTACAATCTCAGAAAGCAAATGATAATGTACCTGATCCAACTTAATCTAATTTAGTAAAATGCTTAAGCATGGTGAGGATATTCGGCAAGGAATAGTAGCAAGGGGATTTATTTTTCTAAAGCTGCTGATTCAACAGAAATCATCTGACACCCAGATTTTGTCGAAAGACACATTCATCATGCTGCAAGAAGATTATAGGCCCAACCTCTGTACCCATGAAAGCAGGATATAAATGAGAGCAAGGTAATATTAGTCCCACATGGGTCAGGCAAGAAAAAACAGGACGAAAACAAAACTATAAGAAAAGCTTGAAAGGCAACTAGAATTCGTACTTACCTGGACGGGTCTATGGTCGATCATGAAGGATTATGGCCTAGGCTTGTGTCTTCCATTGCACTTTGGGAGGGCGCTCGCCTAAGATCTCTAAGGAGAGTCTACGTCATAATTTGTTTTTGAGGGGTAGGCGTCTGCGCCGGCCCTCCCAATATTATAAGCCCAAAACTTGCTGAGGCGATGTAGTCTAAAGACCTCATGACTGGTTTCCATCCTTGAACAGCTTCCTAGTAAATGAGAGTAAAAAGATTTGCATTCTGATTGCCATGAAAAAAATGCAAAGATGTTTAGTCTAATAAAATACAAACACATTAGTGGTGGAGTTAAGGTACATAATCAAGTTCTCCTGACACGGACAGAAATTCAAAATAAGGTAAAAAATAAAATGTCTAGCATCCTAAACAACAGGAAGCTGTTTTCGTTGCAGTTGCACTAGGTGGTAAAACCAGTTCAAGAAGACGTGACTGATTTTAGTTGAATTCGACTTGATCTTCTGATGGAGTTGTAATATCTCCTCCATCTTTCCTAGTCAACTTCTGTCAAGTGTTGTGAAGCTGCCATATGAATGGGAATCAGCATTAGAAAAATTCTGAAAGATATGACTACATCTCCTGCAAAATTGAGGATGCTCCCCTCCTGCCACCTGACTTCATTCTTAATATCATCTTTTGAATTCTTAATCACGAATATGGCGTTTTTTTCCCTCTTAACTGAGAGGTTTCGTGTGTTCGTCACCTTTAAACGTAGTTCTTGGCTAAAATTCTAAACTAGTTCATGTTGCATTTATCAGTCCGATCATGCAAGCATGTTCGTTCCAGAACTTGACTTGGACTTGTAACAACAATTGAAGGATTGATTAAACATACTTGTGAAAGTAAGAAATTCATGCCTCTTCTTTTTCCTTGTCGTGTTTCCGTTTCTACTTTTATTTTGGCCAATGTATCATATGCGCCAGTAGGCACTTGTTTTTGTTTTATATTCATGCCCCATATCAGTGTCTAGGCTGAACCACTGCATGCATGCAGTAAGTTGTTTTATAGATTAAAACCCATGTCAACATACATTTGTGGGAGAGAAAAAAACAAAGATTCTTGAACTTGTGATGCCAACTCCACTACCATTTGCAGACATGGCTCTCTCTTCTTCACCATTTGCAGGGAATCCACTGCCGGGTTTTAATCGTCGTTCTCTATGGGCGTGGGAACCAACAGCATTGGCTACCACTGACAAATTAAGGCCACAGCACCTGTACACCTTAATTGCTGGCCACTAATCCTGGATTGGGGTATAAAAATCAGGGCAGAACTTGGGTCTCTTCTATGTGGGACAAAAGTGTAGAGTAAAAATCAGAACCAAGAGCTAAAGCGCTTTTTCTCTTCAAGGTCACATGTTCAACTCCCCAAGCTACCAAGGAAAAAAACATTTATTTCCTACCTTTCTTTGTAAGTCTCTCTCACACTCTCATCCTTCGTAGAGTGAATTTGTGTCGTATTAGTGACAAAAATAAAAATAAAATGGAAACGTGTGTAGAAAAATCTGGTAACGATTTGGCGCAATTGAGCGGAAGCTTCAAATGAAAACTGAAAAGATCAAGCTTTCAATGGATATGGAAACAGTAAGTCAGTAACACTTAGCTTTAATGTGGATATAGATTAACGACCACTTTACTGGATAAATAAAGAATAGAAGTACAGACTAAACACAGCAATTACGTTGTTCGGCTATGGCTAGCCTACATCCATGGGGGAGGATGATTATGTAGTATTACAGTTTATCTATCTCTAGAAAGTGCACAAGAAGACAATATATGCAGTGTACATTCTTACTCCCAAGTGTCGACATATCTTGAAAACTGCAATAAGATGTGTATATGCAGACCATTTCAGTCCACACAATTCTTAGAATCTTAATGATGTCCTCTTATATGTTTCTATTGTGGTTTCTGATTCTGACATCACTATTCCTCCTGTGGGTAGGACGTGGTATCGACAGAATTCAAGCAAGCTCCGGTGTGGGTGTTCCAGAATTTAATACATCTATCAGCTGCACCTCCACCAGAAGCAACCAAGTTAGCCTGGAATGGGCACCAAGCTAAGGCTCTAACTGTAGCAGTGTGATCTTCCAGCCTGTGAAACCATAGAGTAGGAGAATTCAATTTCACGACTCTAAGATTTTATTTGTGCTATATATCACTTCAGGCCAAATAATTCAGCAGAAACATTAGGATATGTAGGCAGCACGTAGGGATATGTAACAAGAGCTGAACAAAGATACCTTGGTCAGACAGTTAATGCAAGTAATGAGAGTCTTTTCGTCTTCACTGACTAATAAGGGCATAATAACCTATTAAATGAGAAGTGTTTAGGCACAGCTAAACTAGGTTTTGCTAGGAAATACTGGAAAATTCACACAAGGAAAACATATTAACTTACAGTAGACATCTGAATGGATCATACTGTGACAAAACTAATGTTAAACACTCCTTGTGCACACATTCTTCTAAATGGAGCCGTCATTAACCAAAGAACTTCGACCAACTGCTCAAGTGCCCCATGTTTCATATGGAAACAGTAACACTTAGTTTCAATGTTGATGATATATTCGGTGCTTGAGAAAAATATTGGTGCCAACTCCACTGCCAATAAGAACATGAAGTGCATCAGTCTTAACTCGCCAATCAGAAGGAACTTAAGAATTGTCTCCTCGCTATTATATTCCATTAGGTTTGCGATGTTAAGGATGAGACTTCTCAGGACCAACAAACTCTAGGACCTTACGTACCATCTATTTCAACCAAATTGGAACCTGAAAACTCCTTTAGAACCCATCTATTTCACTAGCTAGCTAGTCTTCTTAAACCCGAGATCATTTTTACCTAAACACGCTCAAACAGGTACTCCTCTGTGTAAGATGGAGCAGTTGGTCATTTCTGCACAGCTTTTTTTTATCCATGTCCTTACCTACCAGTGTGCAGGCAAATTTGAGTACTGCAAATCCGGAGGGTGCATCTGTTTGTCTGGCAACACATTGCTGGGGAAGGTAAGCTTGATTACCCTATTTTACTTAATGCGTTGAGATAGTACCGATAAACTACAGATGCCATCAGGTTCTTTTATTTGCTGTCAACTTATATGACCGGCCGTTGTCTGGGATCTTAAAGTCCTTGCTATATTATGGAGTTTGTTATTCGTCCACCCACTGGCTTTGCTTTCTACAGTTTCAACATAAGCATAACAAGGAATGTAAGTGCCTATACTTTGCGTAAAGTAACTTCCCGTGCATTTCCCATTGATCGAAACCAGTGTATAGAGATGCTAAGAATGTAGTTGGATGGCTTAGATTTCGTGAAGTGCCAATATGCTCACCCGCGGCTTGCCTTCAGCCCTGGCTAATCGGATTGCTCATAAGTATCGAACTGTAGCCAGGAGGATTTTATAAGATACAAATCTTTTAGTAATAAACATATGATTGCTAAAATTGAACAAAATTCAAATTCACCGGAGACCTACATGAGAATGGAACTTAAAGAACATGCATATTGTGCCTGCGGTGGAAATTCTTTCACCAGCTATTAGAAATGAAGTTGGGATTTCTTTCCACACAAAAAAATCTACTGGTGGGTTTGGATGTAACATTTTAAAGGTGGAATTTATGGGTCCAGGGAATTTGGTAGAATTACGTTTCCCTATTTGGTAGAATTACATTTCCCTCCGTATGTTTGGTTGTCTGAATCCTTGGAATCATGTTTCCTACGGGATTCAGTTTTCCAGCAAATCCTCAATATAGAGTCGGACCCCTCCCCCTAAGATTTGTTGGGAAACTTATCAAGGGATTTATGGACCCACTTTTTTCTAACTCTAAATCCCATATATATACAATTTTAAGATTTGAGGTTAATGTCAAACGGTACAAAAACTTTAATACAAGAAAACTCTATAAATCCTAGGAATTTTAATTGAGTTACCAAACACACAAGAAATTTACATGAATCCCAGAATTTGTAATCCTATGGGATTATCAGTTCCTGGGAACAGTGAATTCTGCGAACAAACCCACCATACGTGTAGTTTGTTTGAATACAAAATTTCATTTATTGGCTAAATTCCATTAGCCCTTAAATATCCATGATGTGTTGAACAAAATTACATTAACAGTTAAAGACTAGCCCTACAATATCTCTTACCAAAGCCTGGACTAGGACTGAAAAATTGTGAACACAAATGTATCAATAGAAGCACAATAATGGTTCAACAACAAAACTGCAGGGAGATGCCAATTCAAGTGTAAGCTTTGAGCTATAGATTCAATCAAGTACCATACAAAATTCAAACACAAACAACAGTTACACATGAAGGAAATTTAAACTAAATATTTCAAGAAAAAGTCTACAAAAAACATGTTATCTAACAATTGAAACGTGAACTCCGAACTTATCTTTCTATGTTCAGATAAAGCTCAAGTTAAAAGAGCTACACTACTCGAATCAGATACGAATACACCTGAAGTTTCTCCAACTAAACCATTTACATACTTTGCGCAATCCTATTGCTTAACTAAACGAACATGAGACTGAAGCCACATCTGGCACCCTGCATACGAAAACCAAACCATAAATGTTAGCGTTGAGAGCTAAGACAATAAACTTTTTTAACACCAGTATTTTACAGAACTTACATGAAGAAGATGTTTGAGATAGGGTGCTACTATCCATGTCGTCAATGGAAGGGAACCAACAACTAAAATTATTATTCATATATAGAAGCAGTTTGTTACGTAAAATATAGGACAAGTATGCCATTTCCAAGCTCCATGTTCCACATAGTGTTGTCAAGCCTTCACTGTCCTTCCTATCTGGTGTACTAGAAGCTAGATAGTGAAATGTGTTTTGAATTTTAGGCACCCCTCCACTTCTCGACGTTCATGGATTTTGGTAAACAAACGTACGTTGATCAAATCTTACCACTACTAGGATTCATCAATACATGTTACGTCCGACTAACAAGCTACAAATCATCTCGACATGTTTGGTTTGAATTTTTTTCCCCATTCGTGGGAAGGTCGTCTACATTCATATTCTTCGGTGCTAATTTTTTTTTTTTTTGTGGCACCCTAAGACTTTGAAACCTAACTACAAACTAATCATTTTTGTGTAAGTTTATTGTGCATTACAGTCTAATAGAAAATTAACATATCTAATCAGCATAGCATTCTATTAGATATGTTAATTTTCTATTAGACTGTAATGAATTAGATATGCTGATTAGATATGTTAATTTTCTATTAGGCTTGTGTCCTTTCAGTCAATAAGCTCCCGTGTCAAGTTAGTATTTACCATGCTGTTATCATCAGGTTTACATAAACATGAAGCCTCCAGAAAGGACACAAGCCTCTCAACAGATTGACACCTTTCCGGGATATGAACGTAAGCTATTAAATTCTCCTCATACTTCCTTGTGGCATCAGCTAATTCTTTTTGATACGCCTGTCATGAGCAAAAGGTGAATGGAGATTAAAAATCATCCAAGAAAACTTGAGAATATATGTGATAAGTTATATACAGGAAGTCATATGTTGGTTAGTTACTACCATGAACCGACGTTTAACAATTTCTGTGTTGTTGACATCTATTTCTTCAGAGTTTATTGTTTGTATCAGAAACTGAACATCTTTGGCATCTTTTTCTGCTTCTCTCTTCAATTGCCCTTCCTTAAGATGGGTATACTTAAGGATACCCTCCCAATCTTCACCAAGTAGCTGCTGTTCAATCCATATCTGAAAGTTAACTGATATCTTGAATTTCTTCTCATTCTCTAAGACATCGCTAAGGTCTTTAAGCATCTGTTGTAAGGTAAGCAAATCAAAACAAGAAAGAAAGAAAAAAGTCATTAACAGCAACAGAAACAATCATGGAAAGTACTGCATGTCCAAGTTAAGAGTAAACATACCATTGCCCTTTTTCTATGAGCGTAGACATATGAAAACTGTGAGCTGAAGTATTCGTCTTTGGCCTTATCATATTCATGATCCAGTTTAGCTTGCAGCTCCTAAAAGTGAGGTGCACACAGATCGTGTAAACAAAACTAGTAATCAAAATCAAACAATATACATACCTTCACTACAATCATATAATCAAAATCAAACAACATAGATACCTTTAGTATGTCCAAATCGACTCGTTCTTCACTCTTGTTTATATAACGCTCGCTAGGATTAACATTTCTCAGAAAAAGCACATAATCTATAATAACCCTCTGTACATCTCTAAATGATTTCCAGTCCTCTAGATGCAAAAGGTTTCTCAATACATCCCTGAAGAAACAATTAATGATAAATAATCGGAAATTGATCATGAAATTCACTTACCAAAAGTTGTAGCCAAGAAAAATAAAACCCTAATTACCAAAAAAAATAAGAGATTTTACCTCAGATCCAAAAGTTCCTCCCGCAAATTTTTCGATTTGTTTCCCAGAGCTGCTGAATCAACCACCATCGCTTCTTGTTTTTCAGTCGTTGTACACAGCGGTGCAGCTATGATGTATTTGGCCCCCTTTAAATACTGGCACCGGTATAAAGTAGAAAGGTTTATGGAAACAGATTTATTACCTAAGTGTGTATATGCTTTTCCTTTTCCCGCCTAAATTGGGCCTACGTACATTAATTGGAACCATTTTTTAGGCACCATAGTCTTATTAGGCCAACCTCCCTATACTTATAAGGGGTGTCCTAAAGTTAGGTAAATACACATTTACCTTTTACTTTTATTTAAATTAAAACTAGTGTAAAAGATGAAAAATAGAGAGAGAATGAGAAGGAGAATTCTTATTAATGTGTGTAACAAGAAGGGAGAATACAACCTCTATTTATATAATCTAGACACAAGGGCATCCCAGTGATAAACGGGATTTACCCTAAATATTATTAACATAAATGATGAGTGCCAAATATTGCATATTTCTACACATTTTTATTGGCATTTAACTCATCTTTTGTGCTCAGAAATCAGATATTATCTCATATTCTGTATTTTCTTTGTTTTCAAGAATAAATATTTGTACTAATTAATTTTGTGTTTTTAGGTAGTAAATAAAGCTCGGAGAAACTAAGGAGCCAAAAGAGCAGAAAATTGGAGACGAGCGTCTATGGAGCAGAAAGCCAAGCCCGCGCGCGCATCAGTTGCAACCCAACAAGGAGCAACCCATTTACAAGACATGGGCTTGAGCAGTCCAAGACCCGTCCCACGACCCGAATCCGAACCCGTTCCTTCCGAGCCGTTAGATTTCATCCTACGGTCGCATCGGCACACTCATCAATCTCCCCCGAATCCGATGGTCGCTCCTGCATGAACATCAACTCTTGATGCACCCGCTCAACACCATATCACCTATATATTCTCCCATCGACCAAAACCTAATCTCACTTTCTCTTTCTCTCTTCACCCGACAGTTTCAGAGAAACTCCATTTCTCTCTTTCTCTCCCGACCAATCTCTGAGCACAGCCACCTTCTCTTCCTCCGACCAGCCACCAACAGCACCACAGTCGCCTGTTCCGCCGCGCCTAAGTCTACTTATCTCTTACTTAGCTTCTCCCTAAACCCTAGAAGCTAAGTTGGAGATAAATAGAATTAGGGTTTTCTCTAACATCAAAATCAAGGGAGTCAGAGACGAATTCACAGGAAAATCAGGTATGGGTTTTTGTTTATTGGTCTGTTGAGTGATTGTGAGGTATAAAATGGATGTTTTCATGTGAGAGAAAAACTCAGTCAATTTTTAGGGTTCTAATAATAGTTTAATTTCAGTGTGCCTTATTATGTTTATCATGTTATAAGTTAATTTGCTAGGATTTAAATGAAACCCTAATTCTTTGTTCTGTTGTTCAACTTTGTTTGAGTTGTTTTTGAATGCTTAAGTTATAAGAGAAATTCAATTCTAGCACTTCAATGCCTTGCTCTCACAATGAATGCCATGTATCCATTGTAGTTAAGATAACACTGTGTCGATTGTATTTCATCTCAAGCTCTAGAGATTATTGCTAACCCCTTGACTAGTTGTGCTTAACTAGACAATTAGTGCTCTGGATTAGTATCTTTAGCTGATAATTGAATTACCCCCTGGTGAAACTCCTTAGATAAGTGATAGAGCAGACATACTTTCCTTATTTGTCACAGGAACAAGAACACTCAAACTAGTTGAATCACATAACCTGAATTAGTGGTGGATTTGACAATCCTAGTGCCCTTAATCTTAATACTTGTATTTCATCTTGTTTTTAGTATTATAACCTCCAACTAGTCGTATCGACACCAAACCACAGTTGTGCTACCATCTCAGAAATCAGTTAGTAAGCCTTAGATCAACTTCATAGCAACTCCATTTCCCTGTGGATCGACCTGTGCTTGCCCTGTGTTGCAAAACAACACTGTGCACTTGCAGTATAAGTTGTAGGCAAAACAAATCACTTTTCTCAGCCTACCAAGTTTTTGGCGCCGCTGCCGAGGAACTGGTAGTGTGCTGTGTTGCACCATAGTGCTTACCTTACTGTTTTCTTGTTAAACTTTGTATATATGTATTAGAATCATATTTGTCATCTGTTTTTGTTAGTATAACTTAACTGTCTCTTCTCTATTTTTTTTTCTTGCATCTTTTACATTTTCACATCTTCTAGTGCATCTTGTTCGAGTGCATTTTAGCTAGTGATCTTAATGCATTCTCATACTAGCACCATCCTGTAGTTTAATATTAGTTCTGTATTTTCTTAGTAATCCATCTGTTCATATAAATTTTACCTTTAGCTCATTATCTCGTGTGACCTGTAACTTGTTTATAAACTGCTTTTCTCTTAGTCATTGATTTGCACATGCTATAGCTGTTGTTTACTCAGCATTAGAGTATAACACAATCATCAGCTCAATACATTGAAACATTCATCCTGAGCATACTCATTTGCAGCTTGCATTCACTCTGCATCTTAGCAATTGTTGTTTCGGCTCTATAACATCACTGAACCTAGTTGTCAGTTATTGATATCCTCTGTCTCAAACTGTACCTTGGGTGTAGCTCTGAATTTTGCCATAGCATTAGTGCTCTCTTGTTTTGACTGTGTAACTTTGGGAACTGAAATTGTTTGCTGAGTAAACAGGTACCTGTGGAGCAGCTGAAGCAAAACCAAGGAAGAGGAGAAAAGGGAGCAGCAAAACAATTAGTGGAATTGCCTAGATCCGATTTTTATCGGTGGTATCGTCTTCTATCCTTGCTCTGTGTGATGAATATATGTATGAGAACCCTAAATGCATGATAGACCTTCTACCTTGCTAGGTATTGCTCACACCTGAAATCCCTGTTCTTGTGTGTTCTCTGCCTTTAATTTCCTTTTGATTTGTGTTCGACTCCAGCCTCCTGAAGCTGTGAGTTTGAGCTACCACTTCGAAAGCCAAGTTAGCTGAAAACCCCAATGGAAGTCAACTGAGTGAGTTGATACCACAAACCCTGTTGAGCCAAGTGTTAACAGACCCCTTGCATACCCTGATCATAACCCATCTGACCATGTTGCTGCTTTGCCTTGGCTGATTGCGAGTGGTGCTCAACCCTGAACTGATGCTAAATCATACAACCCCTGTCAACCCTGCTACCACTTTGCCTTATCCCAGTACCCTGTTGCATCCATTGCATGTGTGCATCTGTGACCACACAACCCTGTGGAGATCTACATACTTTGTGCATAATCCCTGAATTTTGAGCTCAACTGACCTTGCTGAGCATGCTGTAAAGTGCTAGCATTGATTATTTGCTGATTCATTTGCTCCATATGTGAAGTTATACTTACCCTGAGCTGATCTGTTATCTTGTTGATGCTGTGAATGATCTGCTATCTGTGAAGTTTATATACACTCCAAATATCTTGAGATTGTGTACACCAGCATCTATAAATTGTGTGTGCACCTTGGGTGCTTGAATGAGTTGTTAAATAGCAAAGTTAGTGATAACAATTAGTTGTTTTTAAAACACACAACCCAGCACATGCTTCACCCTGAGTGAGCACATCCAAATACCTTGTGCACCATACACAGTTTTTACTTTCCTTGTGCACCTGCCAATCAGTCCTGACCAGTGTTGTGTTGTGCATAAGCTCTGCCTTATAAGCTATCCTAAGCTGTGTTGTTTGTATAAGTGGTGTTGAGCACAAAACTTGTGTTGTGCTGTGCACTCTCCAAAGCACCCCTGTGTACTAGAATTTGTATGTAATTTTTGTTGTGTGTCTCACTGGGCTGTGCACCTGCCACTTAACCTGGGCTGCACATAACCTGGGCTGAAGCCCACATATCCAGTGATGTACCTTCTGACAATAAAAAGCACTCCTGTGTCTTTGTTGTCGAGAATTGGTGAGTTAATTTTTGTGGTTTTTGCTCTTACGTATTTGAAAACTGATTGGATGTATGTATGTCAATATGCTAGATATGCTAGCTAGGCTATGATTGTGTCTTTTAGAGACCAAACAAATCGACTAGTTAGAATCCGCCCGGACGAAATCGTCAGCATACCCAGTTCTTCAACAGAAAGCCCAAGCCCATCAGAAACTTGAGAAACCATGGGTGATGAACAAAACCAACCCCGTAGTCTCAAGGAATACATGTACCCAACTAGGGCAAGTCAGCCCTCTTGCATCATTCACGCGGCCCGATCTTTGGTCGGTTTGAACGAAAGCAAGCACCATTCACATGTTACCCGTGTTTAGAGGGGTCGAAGAAGCGAAAACCCCTACCATCACGTGAGAGATTTTGAGGATATTTGTGGGACTCTGCGTTTTAACCAAATGCCAGAAGAGTCCCTCAAACTGAGATTGTTTCCTTTTTCTCTGAAAGACAAATCCAAGTCATGGCTTCATGCCCTACAACCACAATCCATTAGAACATGGGATGACCTCACAAAAGAGTTTTTCAAAAAGTTTTTGCCAAACCATAAGACGGCGACAATTCGCCAGAGTCTAAATGGTTTTGTGCAATTAGAAGACGAAACTCTAGCAAAGTACTTGGAGAGATTCAATGAATTATTACTCCAATGTCCCCACCATGGTTTTGAAAAATGGAGACTCGTGCAAATATTGTATGAGGGTTTAGATGTTAGAACCCGAACCACAGTCGATTCAATGTGCAATGGTGCATTTATTGACAGGAGTGCTGATGACGCTTGGACTTTCTTAATCGAAGTCGCTGAAAAGACTCAACAGTGGGAGTCCATCCGTGAACCGAAAAGGACTACCCCGCAAACAATGTTCATAGAATCGAGTCGACTTTGAGGGAAATGCAAAAATGGCATCTTTGGCCCGAAGAATAGAAGTGCTTGAGCTCAGAAGAATGTAAAATCTAATGCCCCTACTCTCCGTGACCAAATTGAAATGGCCACTTGTGCCGCATGCCATAGCTCTGACCACTTAGTGGACAGTTGTCCAGACTTACATGCATTTCAAGAGTCTAAAACCGAGCAAGCCAATGCATTGTACCATAGGCAATAGAACAACCCGTATTCTCAGACCTACAACCCTGGGTGGAGGAATCACCCTAACTTCTCATGGTCCAAAGGGCCTGTGCAAGGGGGACCAACAAATAATAACCACGGATACTCATATCCTAGAAACCCCCAAGTACAACCCCACACTCAGTACCCTGTAGAGAAAAAACCTAGCTTTGAAGACTGTGTCGTTATGTAACCCAAAATCTTTCACAACTTGAGAAAACCACCGACCAACGTTTCACAAGTCTCAAACTTAAAATGGGTCAAATCTGTGATGCATTGAATGAGAGAGAAAAAGGTAAACTCGCCAGCCAACCCCAACAAAATCCAAAGAATGTGTTTCAGGCAGGCTCTTCAACCTGCAATGAAACTTCACATAGTCATGCGAATGCTGTCACCACCCTCCGTAGTGGTAGAGTTGTTGAGAACAATGTAGGTGTACCACCGTCAAGCGAGTCTAAATCAGACTCACCAGTACACACAATACCGCAGAAAACATCTACTGTAGAAAAAGAATCTGAGCATGTCGATAAACCCAAGAGTCCTACTGATATAGATGTTTCTTTGCCAAGTCATGCACTGTTGCTCCATTCCCCACAGAGGTTTGTGCAGCAAAAGGGGGTACCAGTACAACGAGATTTTGGAAATGTTCAAAAGAGTTAACATAAACATTCCATTTCTCGAAGCAATCGGCAAATACCCACCTATGCTAAGTTTTTGAAGGACTGTGCACACAAAGCGAAAGCTTCATGTGCATAAGCGTGCCTTTCTCCTTTGAGCAAGTAAGTTCAATTATTCAAAACAAAACCCCACCTAAGTTTAAAGACCCGGGTAGCCCAACTATCTCTTGTACTATAGGTGATCATACAATCAGAAAAGCTTTATTGGACTTAGGAGCTAGTGTGAATCCTTTGCCATATTCTGTGTATGTGCGGTTAGGTCTTGGGGAATTGCAACCCATCCTGTTACGCTATAATTAGCGGACAGATCTGTGAAAATCCTTGGGAATCGTTGAAGATGTGCTAATCAAGGTTGATAAATTTTATTTCCTGTGGACTTCATCGTGTTAGATACTCAAGCATGCAAAACCCGAAAATCATATTCCCGTTATCTTAGGACGTCCCTTCTTGGCAACGTCAAACGCTATCATAAATTGTCGTAGCGGGATATTGAATTTGTCTTTTGGCAACATGACTGTAGAACTGAATGTCTTTCGTGTGAATCAACAACCCATAGATTGTGATGATAATGAATTGCACGAGATTAACATGATCGAGAGTCTGATCCAAGACTCATTGCCCCATATTTTGTCGGTGGACCCTTTGCAAGCATGTTTAGATAACTTTGACTTAGATCTCTTCGAGTCTGAGTACATTAGTGAAGTTCACTCCTTGCTTGAATCAATCCCACCCCTAGATATTGCAAAATGGCAGAATGCAGTGGAACCACTTCCACTCTCTGATTCCAAATCTGCCCCACCTCTTGACACCACCTAAGCTTGATTTGAAACCATTACCTGATACTTTGAAGTATGCTTTCTTAGGTCCTTATGATACTTTACCTGTGATTATTGCATCATGTTTAGACACGGAACAGGTAAAGTCAACTTTTAGAAGTACTCAAAGAACATAAAGGAGCCTTAGGTTGGACCATCTCCGATCTTAAGGGTATAAGTCCCACAATTTGCATGCATCACATAAACCTTGAAGAGAACACTAAACCATCTATGGAAATGCAAAGGAGACTTAACCCCAACATGAGAGATGTTGTCAAAGGTGAGATTCTGAAATTGCTTGATGCGGGTATCATTTACCGGTTCAGGATAGCCCGGTGGGTCAGTCCCATTCAAGTGGTACCCAAAAAGTCTGGCATTACTGTAGTTCAAAATGAGATGAACGAGCTTGTTCTCACCCGTATGACCACAGGGTGGCGAGTTTGTATTGATTATAGAAAACTGAACACAGTAACAAAGAAAGACCATTTTCCCCTTCCCTTCATTGACCAAATGCTAGAAAGGTTGGCGAAGCATAGTCACTATTGCTTCTTAGATGGCTATTCGGGCTACAACCAAATTCACATAGCACCCGAAGACCAACAAAAGACCACATTTACCTATCCTTATGGAACATTTGCTTATCGTCGTATGCCTTTTGGGTTGTGCAATGCACCCGCTACTTTTCAACGTTGCATGATGAGCATATTTTCTGACATGGTAGATAAGTTTCTTGAAATTTTCATGGATGATTTTTCTGTGTTTGGGTCTTCTTTTGATGAGTGTTTGCATCACCTCACTAGTGTCTTTGATTAGGTGTAAGGAAAAGAATTTGGTTTTGAATTGGGAAAAATGTCATTTCATGGTTAACTCGGGCATTGTTTTAGGGCATATCATCTCGGAAAAAGGCATAGAAGTAGACAAAGCCAAGGTTGATCTCATTCAACACTTGCCTCAACCTCGTTCTGTGAGGGACATAAGATCATTCTTAGGCCATGCGGGTTTTTACCGCCGATTCATCAAAGACTTTAGTAAAATTTCAAGACCTTTGTGTAATCTTCTTGCAAAAGATGTTGCATTTGTCTTTGATGATGCTTGTAAGGAAGCATGGGAGCAACTGAAGGCTCTCCTCACATCTGCCCCTATAGTCGAGACCACCTTTGGACCTTACCATTTGAGATTATGTGTGATGCATCGACTATCGTTGTAGGAGCTGTTTTGGGCCAGCGAGTAGACAAACTTCCTTATGTGATCTACTATGCTAGTAAAACACTTAATGATACTCAACTGAATTATTCCACAACTGAGAAAGAGTTGCTAGCTGTTGTGTTTGCATTAGATAAGTTTAGATCTTATTTGATAGGGTCTAAGGTCATCCTATATTCGACCATCTTTGCATTGAGATATCTTTTGTCTAAAAAAAGATGCTAAGGCTCGTATAATTCGATGGATACTCTTGTTACAAGAGTTTGACCTCGAAATTCGAGATAAGAAAGGGTCGAGAAAATGTTGTTGTTGATCACTTGTCTAGGTTGAATGTTGAATCTTCGATGAATCTGTGCTAATTAGGGAATCATTCCCACGATGAGCAATTGATGCTTGTGTCGAAATGCCATGGTTTGCTGATATTGTGAACTACCTTGCTACAGGTAGAATTCCCTTGCATTGGTCTAAACAAGACCATTCTAAGTTCTTGGCTGAAGTTAAACATTTCCTTTGGGATGACCCATATTTGTTTAAGTACTTCCAAGACCGAATCATTAGGAGATGTGTCCCCAATTCTGAACAAAGGGACGTCATCTCTTTCTGTCATGACCATGCATGTGGAGGCCACTTTAGTGACAAGAAAACTGCTGCAAAGATCTTGCAAAGCGTTTTCTATTGGCCAACACCGTTTAAGGATAGCCATGCTTTTTGTGTTGCTTGTGACCGATGCCAGAAATTAGGAAGTATCCCTAAGAGAAACATGATGCCCTTACAACCCATTTTGATTGTTGAGGTGTTTGTTGTGTGGGGTATTGATTTCATGGGTCCATTTCCTAACTCGAAAGTAAGTTATACATTCTTGTTCTTTGTTGATTATGTCTCTAAGTGGGTAGAGGCCATTGCATCCAAAACAAATGATCATAAAGTAGTTCTTTCTTTTCTTAAGGAAAACATTTTCTCCCTTTTTGGAACACCTAGAGCAATAATCAGTGATGGAGGTAGTCATTTCTGCAATAGACCCTTTGAATCACTAGTGCGCAAGTATGGAATCACTCATAAGGTCGCAACACCTTACCATCCTCAAACCAGTGGCCAAGTAGAAGTTTATAATAGGGAAATTAAGCATATTCTTGAGAATACTGTTAATCCTTCTAGGAAAGATTGGTCTTTGCGCTTAAATGATGCTTTATGGGCCTATAGAACTTCATACAAGACTCCCATTGGGATGTCTCCTTACAGACTTGTGTACGGTAAAGCATGTCATCTCCCTGTAGAGTTAGAACACCGTGCATATTGGGCTGTGAAGAAATTGAATTTTGATCTTGATAAAGTTGGAACCCAAAGAAAACTTCAACTCAATAAGTTAGAAGAGTTGAGAAATGATGCATATGATAGTTCCAAAACGTACAAACAAAGAATGAAAGTGTTTCACGACAAGCGCATTCTGCGTAAGTCCTTTACACTGGCCAAAAGTTTTATTGTACAACACTCTTTTGCATTTGTTTCCAGGAAAGCTACGTTCTCGATGGTCAGGACCATTCTTGGTACGTACCGTTTTCCCCCATGGAGCTGTTGAAATGGAAAACCCAGCAACCAAGAACATCTTCAAAGTCAATGGTCAGAGATTGAAACCATTTCTGGAGCATCTTCCACCAGAAGTTGAGACCGTCGACTTGGAAGACCCCATCTATGTGGACTGAACTAGTTCACTTGTGTACATACATATGGACTAAAAATCCATTCTCTTTCCCTTTTCTTTTTCTTTTTGCATAGTTCTTATTTGTGCCAACCAACCTTTTTGTCTTGCGCTTTGGTTGTTTGGTTTCAAAGCATTCATCCTCCTTTGGTTTAGCAACATCCTTGTACATCCGGTAATCTCTTCCCTTTTCTCTTATCAACATAGTTCTCTTGGTATGTGACTTTTTGAATTCTTATTATCTGTTGACACATTGAGGACAATGTTTGATTTAGGTTTGGGGGTACATTTGCATTTGCATATAGAGTTTTAGTCTTTTATTTCAAAAAAAAAAAAAAAAAAAAAAAAAAAAAAACTCTTTGTAAATACTTGCATAAAACCTCCAACTTTTAGAGATCTTAGAGTCACTAGCATGCTTCTAGCTATGTTTACATAGAGAGTCCTGATGAAATAACAGAACTTGGAAATCTTGGAGAACACAATCGGGTTTCTTAGTTGATTAGAGCGTTAAAGTTGGATTTAACCATACCGGAGGGCGAATTAGGTCTTTGTTTAGATATTCGGTAGTAGAATTGTGATCACCCATAGTGGAGACTACCCATTTTACATCAAGCGAGGTACCGACCTTCACTCTTTGTGACTTTCTAGAAAAGTTGTTAGAGTGTGTGTCACCGTACGTCAATTAGGGTAGGAATGGTGAGCTACCCAACTTCGCACCACTTTCAGCACTATTTTTGATCTCTTGAGTGCTAATTTCGTCAATCATGAGGGTGACGTTTAAAGATGAAAACTCCTTCTAAATATCGATTTGCAGTTAGCATCACTCTCTCCCTCTCAACAACATCAACAGATTCATAGAAACACATCATCGTCAGCAAGCGGAGCATCATCAGAATATTTGAAGAAAAGTTGAAATAGTCCAAGGTTTGCATGCAACAAAGAAAAGAAAATAAAATAAGATGAGAATTAGTGAAGTTTATGAAATCAAGGCAATACAAGTTTTATTGTTTTTATTGTTTTTGTGAAGTTCAGAAGTTCGTCATCAACATTTGAAGACCGAAGACCGAAGATTGAAGACGTTTCTATGAATGATGAGAGAGTGATATTAATTGTCGATCGGGTGAGAAGGTAAGTGAGTACTCCCATTCTTGCTAATGGTTGATTTCCTTTCTTAGAGATCATCAGAAAAGATTCTTTTGCCCACACTTCGTGGAGTCTCCGAAATTATTACGGAAGGATATCCTTCTTACCTTCAACGTGTGCAGGATTTCTCTCTTTATTCCTGCCTACACACATGAGAGACTAAAAAAGCGGTCTTTTTGAGTGCAATTATCATAAAACCCTATTAGTGAGGCAGAAGTCGAGGCTTGTGATCACTATCGAATCCGAATTCTTTCATATGGTATGGTTATTTCTCGCTCAGCACTTAAGGATGAGAATGCGTTCGTTGGTAGTTCTAACTTCATGTTACTGGCATGCAGAAACTCTATGTCCTCATAGCTCCTTGGATGCTTGAGACTCTTTTACACTCTAAAGTTGGAGAAGGTTTTGTGGGTACACCTCTGGTAAACCCTCACGAGACTACAACTCGTCCACTAGGGACACCTAGGGGTTTAAAGGCTTAGTGCATACGCTAAATGCATTCGAGAGACCAGCGACAGTGGTATAGTTAGGATTTCTTAATTTCCGTTTCACTTGAGGACAAGTAAAATTCAGGTTTGGAGGTATTTTATGAGTGCCAAATATTGCATATTTCTACACCTTTTTATTGGCATTTAACTCATCTTTTGTGCTCAGAAATGAGATATTATCCCATATTCTGTATTTTCTTTGTTTTCAAGAATAAATATTTGTACTAATTAATTTTGTGTTTTTAGGTAGTAAATAAAGCTCGGAGAAACTAAGGAGCCAAAAGAGCAGAAAATTGGAGACGAGCGTCTATGGAGCAGAAAGCCAAGCCCGCGCGCGCATCAGTTGCAACCCAACAAGGAGCAAACCATTTACAATACATGGGCTTGAGCAGTCCAAGACCCGTCCCACGACCCGGATCCGAACCCGTTCCTTCCGAGCCGTTAGATTTCATCCTACGGTCGCATCGGCACACGCATCAATCTCCCATGAATCCGATGGTCGCTCCTGCATGAACATCAAATATTGATGCACCCGCTCAACACCATATCACCTATATATTATCCCATCGACCAAAGCCTAATCTCACTTTCTCTTTCTCTCTTCACCCGATGAGTTTCGGAGAAACTCCATTTCTCTCTTTCTCTCCCACCAATCTGACGAGCACGACCACCTTCTCTTCCTCCGACCAGCCACCAACAGCACCACAGTCGCCTGTTCCGCCGCGCCTAAGTCTACTTATCTCTTACTTAGCTTATCCTTAAACCCTAGAAGCTAAGTTGGAGATAAATAGAATTAGGGTTTTCTCTAACATCAAAATCAAGGGAGTCAGAGACGAATTCACAGGAAAATCAGGTATGGGTTTTTGTTTATTGGTCTGTTGAGTGATTGTGAGGTATAAAATGGATGTTTTCATGTGAGAGAAAAACTCAGTTAATTTTTAGGGTTCTAATAATAGTTTAATTTCAGTGTGCCTTATTATGTTTATCATGTTCTAAGTTAATTTGCTAGGATTTAAATGAAACCCTAATTCTTTGTTCTGTTGTTCAACTTTGTTTGAGTTGTTTTTGAATGCTTAAGTTATAAGAGAAATTAAATTCTAGCACTTCAATGCCTTGCTCTCACAATGAATGCCATGTATCCATTGTAGTTAGGATAACACTGTGTTGATTGTGTTTCAGCTCAAGCTCTAGAGATTATTGCTAACCCCTTGACTAGTTGTGCTTAACTAGACAATTAGTGCTCTGGATTAGTATCTTTAGCTGATAATTGAATTATCCCCTGGTGAAACTCCTTAGATAAGTGATAGAGCGGACATACTTTCCTTATTTGTCACAGGAACAAGAACACTCAAACTAGTTGAATCACATAACCTGAATTAGTGGTGGATTTGACAATCCTAGTGCCCTTAATCTTAATACTTGTATTTCATCTTGTTTTTAGTATTATAACCTCCAACTAGTCGTATCGACACCAAAACACAGTTGTGCTACCATCTCAGAAATCAGTTAGTAAGCCTTAGATCAACTTCATAGCAACTCCATTTCCCTGTGGATCGACCTGTGCTTGCCCTATGTTGCAAAACAACACTGTGCACTTGCAGTATAAGTTGTAGGAAAAACAAATCACTTTTCTCAGCCTACCAATAAATAGATGTTTATAACACTCCCCCTGATGACCACTGTCTCTAAGTCACAAAAATATATCAGGAAAATCAAGAGAGAGAAAAACTTGAAATGTGTGAGACTCAGAACAGTGTTGGACATGCATATGCTGCCTCATTAAAACCTTGACAAGTAAACCCAGTGGGACAAACCTTGACGAAGGAAAGAGTACAACGCGTTTAAGTCCTAATGATGCTCCCCCTGATGGATACTTCAGCGAAATCTTGGCCTACAAATCTTTAAGTCGACGCATTCCAATTTTGTGATCTAATTTCTTGAATGTAGAAGTTCGTAATGCCTTAGTGAAGAGGTCTGCTAGATTGTGATTTGAACATACTTGTTGGATATCAATCGCACCATCATTCTGTAGATCATGTGAGAAAAAGAACTTCGGACTGATGTGCTTTATTCGATCACCTGTGATAAATCCTTCCTTTAGTTGTGCAATGCAAGCAGTGTTGTCTTCATATAATATTGTTGGTGACTCTTTAGTTGAAGGAAGTCCACATGATTCTTGAATATGATGCATTACTGACCTTAACCAGATGCTCTCACGGCTTGTTTCATGGATTGCTGTTAGTTCAGAATGATTTGTAGATGTAGCTGAAATTGTTTGCTTCACTGACCGCCAAGATATAGCTATGTATCCATAAGTAAACAAATACCCAGTTTGTGATCGTCCTTTGTGTGGATCTGAAAGATAACCTGCATCTGCGTACGCAATTAGTTTTGACTTAGATTCATAAGGGTAAATAAACCTAAATCAATAGTGCCACTAAGATAACGTAATAAGTGCTTGAATCCATTCCAGTGTCTTCGAGTTGGAGTAGAACTGTATCTAGCTAACAGATTAACTGAAAAAGAAATATCTGGCCTTGTGCAATTTGCAAGATACATAAGAGCACCAATTGCACTTAGATATGGCACTTCCGGAAAAGAAGTTCTTCACCGTCTTCTTTAGGTCGAAATGGGTCTTTATTCACGTCAAGTGATCTCACAACCATAGGGGAACTCAGTGGATGTGCTTGTCCATATAAAATCGTTTTAAGACTTTTTCTGTATAAGTAGATTGATGGAAAAATATCCCATTTGAGACATGCTCAATTTGTAAACCAGCAAGACAATACTTAGTTTTACCAAAATCTTTCATCTCAAATTCCTTCTGTAAGTAAGTAGCGTTTTCATTGAGTTCTTTTAAAGTTCCAACAAGATTTAGATCATCAACGTATATCTTTGCAATAATAACAAACCCAGAATAGGATTTCTTAATGAAAACACATGGACAAATAGCATTATTGGTATATCCATCTTTCAATAAATATTCACTGAGGCGATTATACCACATTCTTTCAGATTGCTTTAGTCCATATAGAGCTCTTTGAAGTTTTATTGAGTATACACTATGATCTTTGGACTTGTTTTCTTCAGGCATACGAAATCCCTCGGGAAGTTTCATATAAATGTTACTATCAAGTGACCCATAAAGATAAGCTATAACTACAACCATAAGACGCATTTCAAGCTTTTCTGAAGCTGCCAAACTAATAAGAAACCTGAATGTGATAGCATCCATCACTGGAGAATAAGTTTCTTGATAATCAATACCTGGTCTTTGTGAAAAACCTTTTGCAACGAGTCGAGCTTTATATCTCATAATTTCATTTTTCTCGTTACGTTTTCGTACGAATACCCATTTGTATCCGACAACTTTTACATTTTCAGGAGTTACAACAACAGGACCAAGGACTCCACGTTTTACTAATGAGTTGTACTCTGCTTGGATTGCAACCTCCCACTTAGGCCAATCTTTTCTACGAAGACATTCTTCGATAGACTGTGGTTCAGGATCATCAATATTTTCAATGACATCCAAAGCAACTGTAAAAGCAAATTTACTATCAGGAATAATTATATTCATATCCCGTTTTGTCTTGTACCAACATAGTTATAGAGATCTCATTGTTTTGAGGTACATGTGTCTCTTCATGTGCAACTTGTATATCAGTATTTGATTGATCAATCAATGTTTCAGAGATAATGACTTTTTCCGGAATGCCAACTACTGATCTCTTTTTCCGTGGAACTAAATCCTTTGCACCAAGATGCCTTCCACGCTTTAAGCGTATCGTAGACTGATTATCATGATGTCCTTCTGGTATATTTACTCTCGCAGGATTATTTGCAGCAGGTATATGTGATTTTGTTACCTTACATGTATCAGTAAATGCATCAGGCATTTGGTTTGCAATGTTTTGGAAATGTATGATTCTTTGAACCTCAAGTTCACATTGTTTTGTACGAGGATCAAAGTGGTCTAATGATGGTGTATTCCATGAAATTTCACGGCGTTCCTCAAGTTTTGTCTTATCTCCCCCTAACGACGAGAAATTTGATTCATCAAATTGGCAATCAACAAATCTTTCTTTAAAAACATCTCCTGTTTGAGGTTCTAAATACCGAATGATAGATGGAGAGTCATAGCCAACATATATGCGTAGTTTATGTTGAGGATTTTTCTCTCTGTGGTGGAGAAATGGGAACATACACAGAACAACCAAAAGTTCGAAGATGAGATATATTTGGTTGATGCCCATATACGAGTTGTACAGGTGAGTATTTTTTATAGCTGGTTGGTCTTATACGGACCAATGTTGCAGCATGTAATATTGCATGACCCCATGATGAAAATAGTAAGTTAGACCTTAAGATTAATGGTCGGGCAATCAATTATAAGCGCTTAATAAATGATTCCACTAAGCCATTTTGAGCGTGCATGTGAGCTATGGAGTGTTCGACATCAATGCCAATTGACATGCAATAATCATTGAATACTTTAGAGGTAAATTCACCAGCATTATCAAGACGAATAGTTTTAATAGGAAAATCTGGAAACTGAGCTCGTAGCTTGATAATTTGTGCAAGAAGTATTGCAAATGCAACAGTACGAGTCGAAAGTAAGCAAACATGTGACCATCGTGTTGAAGCATCAATAAGAACCATAAAATAACGAAATGGTCCACAAGAAGGGTGAATTGGTCCACATATATCACCTTGAATTCATTGCAGAAAATTAGGTGATTCGATGCCAACTTTCATCAATGATGGCCTAATAATCAATTTTCCTTGATAACAAGCGATGCATGGACAATCATTAAATGATAAGACTTTAAGTTTATTTATAGGATGTCCATATGAGTTTTCAATAACTCGACACATCATAGTTGATCCCGGATGACTCAAACGGTCATGCCAAAGATTAAAAACACTGGGATCAGAAATCTTAGAATGAATCACAAGATGTGATTCAATTAGGATAGTGTGATATAATCCATAATATAGAGATGGAAGTTTTTCTAGGACTTGTTTCTTACCTGAGACAATGGCAGTAATGCATAGATACTCTTTATTAGCTTCGTTTGTTGTCTCAATGTGATACCCATTAAGACGAATGTCTTTAAACTCAACAAGTTGCGTTCAGATCTTGTTGAAAATAAGGCATATTGGACATGGATTTTTTTACCATTAGGGAGCATTATCGATGCTTTTCCATATCCCTCGACAAGATTAGAAGTCCCTGAAATTGTAGTAACATTAGCCGTAGCTAACGTTAAATGGGAGAAAAACTTTTTGTTACGAAAAATTGTGTGTGTTGTTGCACTGTCAATAAGACATATATCTTCGTACTTGTTTTCGGTTTTCCATTAGCAATATCCATATCCATTTAGAAAAAAAAAATAAAGACAATAATATAAGTTATGGAGAATACTAAGAAAATAATTTCATTACTAAAGAGAATTTCAATAACTAATATCTTAAAATCAACTTCCAAAAAGAAAAAGAAAAAAATCTCTAAAAAATATGTCAAAACATTGTCACTTATTCAAACCAAATTTCTACTCAATCTTACTATAAAGAACTGATCATAAAACAAATAAACTCAGATATCCTTGAAGAAGCCGTCCATGTTTTCAATCTCAATTCCATCATTCTTGAAGTCAGAAATATCAAGATGGGAAATATCCATTGGTATGTCATATTGGGTAAAATTGGTTTCAGCCTTCTTTTTCTTTCCTTTAATAGACGCCTGATAAAGGTCAACAAGGTTCCTTGCAGTACGGCAAACATTTGCCCAGTTCCCCGGTGAACCACAACGGTGACAAACACTTTCATGGTGCTTTGAATGACTTTGCGAGCTTTTGCCTTTGTGTTTTGGAAACACGATCTTCTAATGATCAAAATGATCTTTCAGGTCTGTCCACAAAGTGTACGGGTCTTTCACCGTAAGATATTGGGACTTCAAAGCCTCGTCAAGGTGATGACGAAGAAAAATTAAGGCTTTGCTGCGATCCTCAGGGGATTCTTTGTTGTTCTGAACAATAGTGTTTCCCAAAGTCTTGGCACTAAGGTGCACTTCTGCATCCAAAATCCATGACAAATAGTTCTTTCCAGTAATGTCAAGGGCCGTGAAGTCTAGGTTAGAGAGTTTGGACATTGTCTGAGTATAAAATAAAATTAAAAAAAATAAATTGGCATAATAAATAATAAAATTAAATTAAATTATTGGTTAGACGGCATAGCCAGACATGACCAATAAATATGTGAAGCATGTATATAAGAAATAAAAATAAATAATAATAATAAAAAAAATTAGAGAAAATGGGTCATTTGTCCAAAAAAATTTAAAACACGGTTCAAATGGACAAGTAAAAAAAAGTACGGGTGAAATAGCCAAAAAAAAAATAGCAAGGATGGCGGATTCATCTGGCTTATACTTAAAAAAAATAGCAAGGATGAAACTGGATGCATCCTGTGTAAAATAAAAATAAGAAAAAAATATTTGAAAATGGACGGGATGAAAGCTTGTTACATCACGACTATTTTTAAATTTTTGTCCATTTAAAATATCTTTTTAATTTTTGGCTATTTAAAAATAAATAAGTGTCTTTTTATTGTTGATTTTGGTCTTTTTGACCAATTTTGTGAAAAAATTATTATAAAAATATTGGTTAGACGGCATAGCCAGACATGACCAATAGGAGAAAAATAAAAAAATAACTATTGGTTAGACGACATAGCCAGACATGACCAATAATTAATATACATACAAACAAACACTTCATGCGCGATTACAGACAATAGTACAATGTCCGTGAAAGTAAGTGCATATTAACTTCAGTGATAAAAACTAATAAAAATTTGCAGATGGCAGAGATGGGTATCAGAATGGATTTGGAACATAGACTTTCTTGTTATACATACGAGAACATTAGGTGTCCGACATATTTCAGTAAGGCGTCATAAAAAAAAAAAAAACTTTTCAAGGCTAACCACATAATAGTAATAAAATATATTATAAAGTTTTCACTTCATATGGATTCTAAGAGTCAAAAAGATGTTTGACAACTGTTAATCAACCCAACCACTTTCAATTGTGAAAGAATTAGGTATGCAGTTGTCAAGAAAAGAATAGATGTATATGATTACGTCCATAGGCAGTACAGTACATAGGGAAAATAAAAGAATACTTAGATTGTGCATAAGATTCTTTATATTAAAGAAAAACCCATCATTAGTAAATCGGTACTTCTGGGTATAGTCTTTTTGTTCCATCCTAAAATAAGCATATGTTCTCTTTATTAGATCACTGATTTGATTACAATAACCAAATCAGTAAAACTCCAGAGATTTTTTTGTGTAGAAAAAAAAAAAGTACAAAAGAAAACTAGGGTTTACAAAGAAAAAAAAATTACCGATTAGCTAGTAGAGCTTCGTGTCTGATTACGTAGTGTAAAAGATGAAAAATAGAGAGAGGGGGAGAGTTCTTATTAATGTGTGTAACAAGAAGGGAGAATACAACCTCTATTTATATAGGCTAGACACAAGGGCATCCCAGTAATAAACGGGATTTACCTTAGATATTATTAACATAAATAAACGTTTATAACAAAAACTAACCGAATATAACTATATAAATCTAATCATATATATCTAATCTAAACTAAATGAATCTAATAAACAAAATCAAAATCAAAATCAAAAACAAAAACAGGGGGAATCGAATCAATATCATAACCAAAATCAAAATCTAAAAAAAAATATTCTCTTCTTCTTCTCTCTTTCCTTGATGTTCTTCGTTCGATTGAAAATTTTCAATTTTTTATAACCGAACTTCTAAATGGTAACTAATCATTACTAATCATACTAATCACTAATCATTAAGTTCGGTTTGATCGTAAAAAGTTTAAATTTTTTTTTGTAACCGAACTTTTTAGTTTGGTTTGATCGCAAGGAAAAATTTTAATTTTTTTGTAACCGAACTTCTTACTGGTTACTAATCATACTAATCACTAATAATTAAGTTCGGTGATCGTAAAAAGTTTTAAATTCTTTTTGTAGCCGAACTAGGTTTTATCACAAGAAAAAATTTCAATTTTTTGTAACCGAACTTCTTACCGGTAGCTAATCATTACTAATCATACTAATCACTAGTCATGATCGTAAAAAGTTTTAAAAAAAATTTTGTAACCGAATTATTTAGTTCGGTTTGATCGTAAGGAAAAATTTCAATTTTTGGTAACCGAACTTCTTACTGGTAACTAATCATTACTAATCATACTAATCACTAATCATTAAGTTCGTTTTTGGTCATAAATTTGGGTAACGAACTTAATCGCAAAAAAAAAATTAAAATTTCTTGCAATTTTTTTTTTTCAATTTTTTGTAATAAAACTTCTTAATGGTAACTAATCATTGCTAATCCTACTAGTCATACTAATCACTAATCATTACTAATCATACTAATCATTAACTAATAACAAGTTAATGAATTTGATTTACAGCGTGACTTTATCAGCTTTTACCTGCACTGCTTCGTTCATTAGATGAGCAGAAGTAAGTTGTTGAATTGGCTTGTATCGAATTTGCTATTAAATCTTTAAATAGCATGCAGTGAATTCTGAATCAAAACTCTGGCTGGCCAAGTTAGCACCTTTGGTCCGTGATAAAAATACAAAACTTGCATTATATCAGTATTAACCCATTTTGATTCAACATCAGTTCTCAACTTCATTCTCAATTTATCAGCCAAGGAACAAAATTCCATCAGACGAACACTAAATTCCATCAGACGAACACTGAAGCAGTACAGCCCTGCGTATAGAGGTTAACCTTATGGATTTTGTACAAAGCAAGGAAGATGGACAGCGTATCTAATCTTTCTATGACCAGTCAGATATTCTGTGGGTTTTGTTGATAACAATGGTGTCAGGAAATGGACTGCCTGAATTGCCCAGAACACAGTCTCTGTTGATGAAACTCCTGAGAACATCTATCGCAGTTTTGAGGCTGGTTCTAAAACTGATATTCTTATTGGTATAAGAAGGATTTGATGTACGATGCCATTACCTCAGCTGAAAATAAAACATCCTGGACAACCCATCCTGAAACTGTAAATCATACCGTGTTTATGAGAGTTCTTTGTCAACTCCAAGTGTAGATATAAATAGGCACAATGTCCTCCAATCTTGGTGAGAAGACTGAATTGAAGCCTGCCAATGAAAGTTCTCCTGAGACAGTTTCTAGTCTTGTGAAGCTTCCACCTGTTAAAGTCAGCTCTTCTCCTGAAGGTGGCATAGTATTCCTCGGATTCTTTACCAGGTAACTCAAGTAACTAACTGATGTGTTTTTTGAAGGAAATAGTTATCTGGATCGACACCCATGTTATATGACCCTTTTTGACACCTTTTATAAGCATTGAGCTTAATGAGATTGTTTCTTTATTTATCTATAGGTATCCGAGGGAAATGAAATAAACCTAAGTTTTTTTCGCCGCAGTACTTCAATCAGATCTTAAGTGTAAGGTGCTTGACGATTCTGATTCTTCAATTAACTTTCTTGTTCTGTGATTGTTGAAATGCTTAATAGTACATTGTTGGCTTGGTTAGATTGTAATGAAACTCCCAGAAAGAATCACACTGGAGCTTGCTTAAAATCTGTCGATACTGGTTCACAAGTTTGATTTCTATTGTGGAAAATAAAACGAGAAAACTTCTGAGTTTCCATGGATGCATAGACAACCAACTGACCCTATGGAAGTATCCATCAATTGTTAAGATTTTTGAGCTTACTGGTCACACTTCAATTTGCTTACATCCCATTCCTCAGAGTCCGAATGGATATAATGTAGAATCTGCAGCATGGGATGAAAGATTTTGGAAAGACTGAATTTGCTTACATCCCATTTAATAAAAATTTCAAATTTTACTTTGATAAAACAAAAAAGGTAAATACTATAGTTCTTGTAGCCGCATAAACTTTATGCTTTTGAGATTAGCAGGGGCTGGCCGCTGCCTACCCCTCGGAAACAAATTATGTCGTAGAGTCTCCCTCAGGAGATCTTAGGCCAGCGCCCTCCCAAAGTGCAATGGGGTCACAAGCCTAGGCCATGATCCTTCGTGATCAACCATAGACCCCATCCAGGTAAGTATGAATTCTTGTTGTGTTTCAAGCTTTTCTTATAGGGTTGTTTTCCTCCTGTTTTCTCTCGTCTGACCTATGTGGGACTATATTGTTAACTTTCATTTATATATCTTGCTTTCATGGGTAGAGACGTTGGGCCTATAATCTTCCTGCAGTATGATGAATGTATGCCATGGTCTAACAGTGTTTCATGAATATTTAGTCCTTTTTAAGCAGCGGAATTATTCGGACCTTGATCTAATTCCAGTAGACTAGTTTATGAAATTTTGCCGTTTTCTAAGTGGGAAGCGACCTTTAGGAAAATAAAACCCCTTAGATGTTCGATAGTTGTCAAATACCGTCACCATGCTTAAGCAATATAATATAATTATATTACTAAATTATATTAGATAAATATATCTGGTAAATCCATATTACAACTTTATTATTAGATGTCTAATATGTTTAAACATCAAGCACAAACCCGTAGCTTCCTGCAATCATATAGTCATCAATCTTGTCTACGCTGCTTCCTTGAGCAGATTGGTATCCAATTCCTTGGTAAAATCATCCAGCATTTTCATAAAGTAAGTTGGATCAGCGACATTATCATTTGCTTTCTGATATTGCACAGACCACTTGACAAGGCAATTATAGTTTCCATCCCTCTGTGTTGGTGTCGTGACAGTAAGTGTGTTGGCAAAACTTGTATAATCATCCGTGAGATATCCATCAAGAACTGTGAAAGTTAATGACATGTTTTGATGGTCCATCGCGGTTATCTTTGCTCTCGTCCTGACACCAGAAGGTTTATTATCTGTAATCACCAACAAAATTTTTGGCTAAGATTTACATTAGTAACTACGGATTTACTGAACAAGAGGAAGATCATTGGAGACGGTTAGAGATTCTACGTACCCAGCACATAGTCCCAAACAGGGACACTTCCTAAACGAAGTTCACCTTCTCCGGAGAGAATTTGGATATTGTGGATAATACGAGGAGCATATTTTGGAAGCTTGAGTGCATCACGAGTCATCATAGAGTAAAACTTATCTGCAGAGCACTTAACTTTAAATTCAACCTCAAACTTACGGTTTCCAGCCATTATAATACAACCTCCTCAAGGTTATCTTATGTCGCTCAGTGAAGGGAATGAAAATGCTGTTCGGGGTTTATATAGAGGCCTAAGGTGGTTTGTTTTTGGTCGAGTTCACCAGTTGCGTACACGGCTCTATAAAGTAGGTCACAAGTAGGTACATGGTCAGTTTAGGTCTACTATATATCCCCATCACTGGAACTGGTGCATCCATTGCATCCATTTTCCTAGAAAGGATTGAAAATTCAAGTTTTTCTTGTGCCCATTTGTAGAATGACTTGTAACGACCTAACTCCTTACAAACACTTTTTTCCTCTTTTTGTTCAATTTGACAATGATTTGACAATTGTCGGCAAAAGAGATGTTTAGCTACAGTTGGATTGAGCCTAACTTGTTTTTTCTTCGGTAGATATTTTATTGGTTGTTTGGTTCGTTGACGCGCCTCGGGTTTATACCTCATTAGCTGCGGCATTGCCCCAAGCGCAAAGATGCCTACAATTGAAAGCATTCACTTCATTTCATAGTGCCTTCATTCACATCCCTGACTCTAATCTGAGAAATGTGGGACTAAGTTAAAATTTAAACACTCGAAAGTTTGTGATTGTAAAAGTTTGAAGCAGATCGAACTCCAAAAATCTACCAAACGATGGTAGTTTTCAAAACCAGTGGCTTCTAAACAAATGACAGTTTTTTCTTCAATGGGACATCATATTCTCACTCGCGGGCCGATCATCAAAGTAAGGTCACTCGCGGGCCGGATCATCAAAGTAAGATTCAAACTCACGGAACTTTAAGAACATGCATTACCTCTCTCTCTCTCTCTCTCTCTCTCTCTCTCTCTCTCTCTCTCTCTCTCTCTCTCTCTCTCTCTCTCTCTCTCTCTCTCTCTCTCTCTCTCTCTCTCTCTCTCTCTCTCTCTCTCTCTCTCTCTCTCTCTCTCTCTCTCTCTCTCTCTCTCTCTCTCTCTCTCTCTCTCTCTCTCTCTCTCTCTCTCTCTCTCTCTCTCTCTCTCTCTCTCTCTCTCTCTCTCTCTCTCTCTCTCTCTCTCTCTCTCTCTCTCTCTCTCTCTCTCTCTCTCTCTCTCTCTCTCTCTCTCTCTCTCTCTCTCTCTCTCTCTCTCTCTCTCTCTCTCTCTCTCTCTCTCTCTCTCTCTCTCTCTCTCTCTCTCTCTCTCTCTCTCTCTCTCTCTCTCTCTCTCTCTCTATTGTGTTTGTTTTGGGTTCTCATAAAAAACTTGTGCTTGTGTGTGTGTTGGGTTCTCATAAAAAAACTTGTACTTTGTGCTTACAGGATTTATACCCGTGCTAAGCACCGAGCATATTTATTTTTAGCTTGGTGAGCGCGTGGCTTCGCGCAGTCCGTGGCGATGTATTTTTGATTTAGTGCCCGGGGCTTCGCCCCGTCCCGTGGAGATGTATTTTTTGATTTGGTGTTTTGGGGAAATTACATCAAATAGGTGCAAAATATATGCAAATTTTATTTTATTTTTTTCTGTTAACTTGGTGTACGCGGGGCTGGCCCCCCGTGGCAATGCATTTTCGATTTGGTGTCTGCGGGGCGTTGCCCCGCCCCGTGGAGATGTATTTTTGATTTCGTGTGTCTGGGCATATACATTAAATAGGTGGAGGATAAGTGCAAATTTTATTTATTTTTTCTTTCTATTTTCGCAGAAAATATATGAATTTTTTTCCACTTTATAAATTAATTTAAAAAAAAAAAGTCCTAATCTAGTAATTATCCGATTTCCAAATTGAATTTGGACTTCCATAAAATTCCAAACACGGTAAGTTATATGTTTTCCTTTTAGGCTTTTAATTTTTAAACCAATTATAGATTGCCAAGCGTCCTCACCTAAATATTGTCAATTCATGAATTTCAAATTTAATTTGGTTTCTGTTTTTTAATCTTTTTCCTATTCTTTTTAAACCAATCATATGTTGTCAAGTGTCCTCACCAAAATGCTCGTTTCACAAAACTCAAAAAAAAATCTATTTCGGCCAATAGGAAGCGAGGGTTTCCCCACCGTTCAACGTAGGAGATTTATTCGTCTAGGCCTTTAAGTCTTTAAATTCATAAAGTTTATTATATGTTGGGTCGAAAGATTTAGGACTAAATTGTAAATTTTTTACTCTTTCCGTTGATTTTACTACATATTTTGTGTCTCCATTAGTATACTCGATTTTGATCTCATCGTTTGTAGGAGATGGATGGTCTGGATGCAAAACTTGTGGCCAATCTTGATATCATCAGTGGGACAAGACTGGTAGACTTGGGATAGCCATGCTAACTGCAACATATGCACACAACCGGCCACTATTTGCTGTTAGAACTGCAACAATAAAATACTGAAAGAATGATGTTAAAAATAAATTTCTGAATAGATTAAATAACACTCAAAGAAATCAGTAGACGGAGGACAGAGTCACTTGATCATCAAGCTTTCCTTAACACGATAGTTCACCGGTACGCCTCAAAAATGAGTGATGCCTATACCCTGTGGTGAAGTCGTATCCGGGATAAAACTTCCCGTTGCAAGTACTATAAGCACTACAGTACTTGCCCACTCTTACGAACTCAACAACAATAGCACAGAATTGAAAACCACACAGAGGGAGAAATACGAATAGAAGAAGGATAATAGCTTCTTCTGGACACCCTTTTAAATGAAGAAATCTATTTGTTTTTATAGGCAATGGAAATGAATTTGACATAAATGATTTTTTCATAACTTCCCTCATAAACCAGTTAAGAAATTAAATTTTTTCTTAATTTTAATAAAATATTTTAAGGAATCAAAACCTTGTTTTAGTATTTCGTTAAGGAATTAAAAACTTGTTTAAATAATCTCTTTAGAAATTAAAAAATTATCATTTAGAAATTAAAGCTTGTTTTAATTTTAATCTTGGTTAATTCATGCATGTGTATACATGCATTAGGCATGGCAAGTTTCCTGTGAGGGTAAAATACCCGATGGCCACATGTCAACATCCTAAGGGGTGAATCCACAATAAGGTGATGAGATAAGAGCATCGAATCATACTCTAAAAAGGTGAGTTCGTATGAATCGAGACTCCTGCTACAACGTCACATGAATGACGCGTGTAAGTAGTAGTCTATTCTTCTCAGACGGTCAAGTCTAAAAAGAAGGACCGCATTTAATGAATGATAAGGGAAAGATGCATGTGGGCAGATCTACATCGTGACGCGAGACTCGGACGACCTATACTGCGACCCAAAAGTGATAGAGCACGAGGTTCTCCAAAGAAGGGCTACACGATCTGGAGGAGAGAGAGACAATTAGGAGGGAGAACCAAGAAATCCATTACGAGGCATAGTATAAAACCAGTCTGAAGCAGCGAAGGCGATGTACGATAGCTCCACCATCTCGGACGACCAAGTCTCCACGAGTCTAATTTCCCTATAAATACCATTCCATGTAGAAGGTGATGGGAAACTTATGTATTATTAGATGGTCTTTCTACAGAGAATTCCTAAGAGAGATCTAGACAGAGAGAGAGTGAGAAATCTAAGTGATATTTGTAGCTCTTTCAAGGGTAAGACCTTATAATCAATAAAGAAAACATCTTCTTTCCCGTGGATGTAGATCTTCATGACCGAACCACGTTATATGCTTGTGTTAATCTTTACTTTCCATGCTCTTTACATCTTGTTCATCTTGAATCTTATATGTTTTAGTAGCTTTTAGTCTTTAATCTTACTTGGGTGTAGTCATCAGAAAAGATGCAACTAAATTTCCCATGACTACCCATATTCGCATTTCATTCACTCATAGAAAATGAGTAGGCATCCTTAGACCTTTAGGTCATTAGATCAATTATAACCAAGCCCAAAAAACTAAAACATATTAAAAAGACTCATTTTCTCCAACAATACCCTACATGAATGAAATAAAGATAAAAAATCAGAAATTGAAAAGCGAGAAATACCACTATAGGCAAGAGGTTTCCATGAGATCTTGAACCTTTGCTTAGTGAGAAATTACCAAAACTACTTGATGGACGGTTAATGCGATGTCTTGAACTTCCATCGTTTGGTGTAATCCGCGATAATAACCACACATGATATCTTTGTAGGTGCTGTCAAGTTCTGTTGTTATGTTCTTTTTGGCCCTGGACAAATCCCGTTTCTCAGAATGATCTAGATAATCAGCTCTATTCTCATAGGAAGCGACCCACTTCCACATTCTGATAGGTAAGCTCCATCAAGAGTGTTTACTGCTACACCCCATTTCAATCTTAACTTGAAACTATATAACTCATTAAGACTTAGTTAAAAGTCATCCTTCACATGCAGTCACACTATCACATCTACACCATAAGGAAGGGAAAGAGAATGCGATTCTCTGATAGTGTTTACCTTGACCCACCACAAATTAGTTATCTCATTCAAAACCTTGATCTTGGGATCTCCAGTCAGCAAGGTTGAGTATCCTTCATGGCAAGTTTAATTTATGAGCTTAAAGCCCCATCCCCTCGATGCATTTTTAACTATCTCTTTCTATAAACCTTTCATCAAAGGTTGTGCGATATTCTCCTTGGACTTTATCCAATCAATGGAAATAACGCCGATTGAGATCAATTATTTTTAGCTTTAGCTATTATATCTTAGCTAACAGATATAGCTGGCACAGGCCTATGCCAGAGAGGAATGTCTTCTAAAATGCATCTTCGAGACTCGACCCCCTCTCGTAATTTAACTAGTGCAATACTCTCATATTTCATAATGAATGAGCAATATATATATCTGTTTGGAAATCTTCCAAAAAAAAAACCCTCCTGCTACAGTGAAAACATATTCACTCGTAGACTAAGACTTCTATGAGTCAACTATCCAGTTTACATCACAAAGTCCCTCAAGGACACCAAGATACTTTTCATAAATCAAACAAAAGGTAATATAGTATTTTATGTACTATAATACTCTACTAAGTGCATCCCAATGCTCTTGCTCTGGGACTACAAGTATATCTAATCAACTTAATTACTCACAATATAGGCAATGTCTGGGATCTTACAGTTCATTAAATTCATCAGACATCCTATAACTTTTGAGTCTATTACCCTTATTTTTCTTGATTCTACAATAAGAATCGTACGGAGTACATGCAGGCTTACAATCAGACTGATTGTATCTCTTAAGCACAAATTCAATATAATGAGAACGACTAAGACTATAAATATTAGATTATCTTCTAATCCTCATCCCTAAGATTACATCAACATGGGGTAAGTCTTTCAAATCAATATTCTCATTCAACGCATGTTATTAGCGAATTAATCACATCTATGTTTGTATCAAGTATAAGCATATCATCAACATACAAGCATACAATCACACAGGCATCCTTAACAAGTTACTTGCAAATATACTTGTCAGATTCATTAACTTAAATCCACTACTCATTATTACATGATAAAGTTTTTCCATTTCACTGTTACGTGCTTAATTGAAAACCATACAAAAATTTGTTCAACTTACAAACTTTGTCTTAACAACCTTCCACTACAAAGTCCTCAGGTTGGTATACGTAGATTTCTTTATCTAATTCACGGTTTTAGAAAAGTTGTCTTAACATCCATCTAATCTATCTCTAAGTTGTTTATGGAAGCAATATCAATTAACATCTCAACGGAAGTAATTCTTGTCACAGGTGAATAAGAATCAAGGAAATCTACATCTTCTTTTTAATTTATAGCCTTTATCTATCAACCTAGCCTTATATTTTTCCACAGTTCCATCTACCTAACATTTCCTCTTAAATACTCATTTACATCCCATGGTCTTACTCCATGGAGGTAAACTAACAAGCTCCCAAGTTTGGTTCCGACGGACTGAGTCCATTTCCCTAAATGAAGCTTGTTACCAGTATGGGGTTTCAGTAGATGCCAAGGATTGTTTACAAGTATGGGGCTCAAACTAAGCTAGGCATGTTAAAGAAGTCAACTTCATAATAAGTCTCAAGTCTAATTTGGTTACTTCTCTTAGGCTCAACCTCAACTTCATCATTCTTTAAGATAAGTTCTGACTATCTGAAAATAAATATAGGGGATCAACAACACATCGCTAAGAAGAGACAGGTTTCAAAATAAGCATGTTCAAAGAACTCAACATCCCTACACTCCATAAACTTATTCACACCAATTATTGTCAGAAAAAGCAGAACTCTCAACCAAAAAACTATATGCAGTAGGGTACTCAGGATACCTTATCTAAACACCCCCACACTTTGACGTATGCATAAGAAGGTTGTATATCTTTCCATACTCGTATAGAGTTCTATATGACCCTTTAAACGTTAATCTATTCATGATATAACAAATTTAGAGGACGACCTCCCCCCACAAGTTGGCGGTTAATCCTTTAATCAACATGGCATATATCATCCCCTTAATGTTTCTGTTCTCACATTCAACTATACCATTAGACTATGGTGAATAAGGTGCGATCTCATGAATAATGCCATTTACAAAATATAATTCTCCTATAGGAATTTCATACTCGCCACCGCGTTCAGACCTAACCTTTTTAGTGGTACCATGTAATTTGCTTTCAACTTGAAGTTCATATGTCTCAAGGATTCTAAGGCATCATCCTTACCCCTAAGTAAGTATACAAGATGGTACCTCGTACAATCATCTATGAAAGTTATATACCACTTTTTACAACCTTTGTATGGGTTAAATTCATATCAACTAGTTCTAACTGAATTAGTTATGAGGGCTTAGAATTTCTCTGATAATTTTTCTAAAAGGTTTTCTAGCATATTTTGATTCTATACAGATTTCACTTTTGTGTTCAAAACCCAAACTAAATTCGGGTACGTATCCTATGCTAGTCAAATTATGCAATGTCTTATAAGTTTGCAGTTCTAAGTCTACCATGCGACTAATTCAATGACACATAAAATAAAAGAATCAAATACCTTTCCTAAAATCAGTGCCCTTAGTTAACTTGTAAAGATCTTGAGTCTTATAACTCTTGCCTAAAATCAGTGCCCTTAGTTACAACAAGTTTTCCAGATCTAATTATTATCTTAGATCTTTTATCATCTACAACAGAACAAGATTCTTGCATAGGTATGGAACATGAAGAACTCCATTCAGCGTGAGAGTCTTTACAGATATGAGCTTCAGCTCGGCCTTTCCCTTTCATGCACCCTATATTACAGATGATTTACCCATATAGAGTTTCTCGACATACCCTATCCTATGATAGGAGGTGAACAAGTCTTTGTATCTACAGACATGCTTGGTGGCTCCAGAGTCCACCCGTCGGTCTCTCACATTGGTTATTAAAATAACTTCAGGTACCATTGCACAAAACTCGTCCTACTATGTTTCAATTGAAGTAACATCAATTTTAAGGTTTTTATGTTTTTTTTGCAATTTACTGCCAAATGGCCAGGAATTTGACAAACATACCAATCACCCTTAATTAAAGTATTGGTATATTCAGGTTTCCGAAAAATACCTTTCTTGTGAGTACCTCTCTTAGAGTTGAGTTTGATATTCTCACTTTTGTCAGCTTTCGAAGATTTGTGTTCAGCCACATGCGCCTTGTTATCCATGTCCCTTGTAGATAACACATCTTTGTCCTCGGTGCAAAACAATTCATCCACTTGAATCATAGATCTTACCCGATTAAACTATACTGACCTCACCAATTTCATGTCACAATCTTCGTATGTACTCTGACTAGGAGGACAGTAATTTCTCAATCACCTAAATACTTGAAACTCTGACCAGCAACCCATAAATCATAAGTAGTAAAGTTCCCATTGTATTGTAATCATACAATGCATCCTCCGAACAATTTGAGTTGCATTTATAGCCATATAATTCTGCCTAACCCAATCATCCAGAAAAGTTTCACATCCAGTAACATTCGAACCCTCATCAACTATTGTTTTAGTACAAATTCATCTATAACCCAGAAACATATCTTAATGTCCTTCCCACTAAATTTTTCTGATATTTCAACATGTTTTTCAATTGTTACAAAAAAGTCTAGCGTGTTAAGATTGTTGGAACTGCAACAATAAAATACTGAAAGAATGATGTTAAAAATAATTTTCTGGAAAGATTAAATAACACTCAAAGGAATCAGCAAATATAAGACAAAGTCACTTGATCATCAAGCTATCCTTAACACGATAGTTCAACGATACGCCTCAAAAATGAGTTATACCTATAACCTGTGGTGAAGTAGTATCCAAGATAAAACTTCCCGTTGCAAGTACTATAAGCACCACAGTACTTGCCCACTCTTACGAACTCAACAACAATGGCACATAATTAAAAACCACATAGAGGGAGAAAGATGAATAGAAGAAGGATAGTAGCTTCTTATGGACACCCTTTGAAATGAAGAAATCCATTTGTTTTTATAGGGAATGGAAATGAATTTGACATAAATGAATTTTTCATGACTTCCCTCATAAACCATTTAAGAAATTAAATTTTGTCTTAATTTTAATACAATAGTTTAATGAATCAAAACCTTGTTTTAGTATTCCGTTCAGGAATTAAAAGCTTGTTAAAATAATCTCTTTAGAAATTAAAATTTTACCGTTTAGAAATTAAAGCTTGTTTTAATTTTAATCTTGGTGTTTATAGGTGAAAATCGTTTCCGCCGATTTCGGTAAATTCGGTAGGTGAGTGAGAAACTGGTTTAAACCCTAAACAAATATGCTGCACGTGAGCACTTTATAGATTTGAGAGATCAATCTGTACAAGTCCGGCCTAAACCAAGAAATGGCCGTTCCAGACTTGCTTCGGTCACAAAGTGGAGGAGAAGGGTTGATTTGGGGAGGGAAGCAAAGAAAGGTGTTGAGACTAGAATAATTATGGGAGAGTAGCGTCTCGACTTGTATCAGAAAGTGAAAGCTTAGGAAGCTTGAAAGAGATGCAAGCTTTTGGAGAGCTTGCAAAGTTGCCTTTTCTGAGAGTGTTGTATTTTTCTCCTGACCGAGACTTGTTGTCTGGTGGAAATAGGTAAGACTTATTTATACAAGTCGAGATTGAAACGTACCCTAGACTCATGAAGGAAGAGAGTAAAGGGTGAAATAATGGGAGGAGGTGGTAACCGCATGGTGTTTATGGGTGAAAACGTTTTCACCATTATTTCCTCATTTATTTGACCGCTTTATTCTATTCACGCTTTCTTAATGTGAGCGTAGTGTACGCTGCAAGCTGTGACCGCCAAACCAAAACCCTGGAAAGCATCCCCCAGTTTGTGTTGATGTCTCGAGTGTTGGTTGCACCTTGAGTGCAAGTGGCGCTGCTAGTGGCGCGAGTGGCATGTGCCATTGGCATGTGCGGAATGCCTTTGTTACGGGTTGCAGCTTGAGTGCAAGTGGCAATGCCAGAGCTGCTAGTGGCGTGTGTGGCATGTTCCAATGGCATGTGCGGAATGCCTTGGTAGTAGGTTGTACGTTGAGTGTAAGCGGCAATGACAGAGCTGCTAGTGACGTGTGTGGCAAGTGCCAATGGCGCGCATGGCCATTAAGGCTATGTCCTGGTGGAAAGCTACCAGCGATGCGTGTTGGCATGTGCCAATGACATGCGT